>CM076408.1:884104-1040839 GCA_038363315.1 Mugilogobius chulae
GGATAATATCGTGACAAGCTGATGGCAATATTACGCGCATCCGTTTACAAAGAGGTGGATCGGGATACGTATCGGTTTACATAATTCATATAATTTACACTTTTAAACCTGACTGCAGCTTTAAAGCTGAATCTATTAGCTGAACATGACTTATTTGTAAGACACTTGTGTCTAACACAAAGAGTAGTTTGAAATACAATTCCTCTGCATTTGACACTTGATACGTGACATATTAAGGAAATTATATCAGCATATACGTGTATCGGATACGTATCGTATCGTGACTCTGTATCGGATACGTATTGTATCGTGACTCTGTATCGGGATACGTATTGTATCGGAAGGTCTTGGCAATACCAGCTCTAGTCTGATGAATGTTGTACCCTTGACGTGTCGCATGATAGCTTGATTTTAACACTAACACTATCCTGGTGAAATCCACCCAAACGTACATTACCCTGTTTCACTATCGCCGGTGAAAATCACCAGAAGCAAGTCTGTAGGTAAAAGTGACTTTGGGGAACACTTCATAGAGTCACAACACTGGTGAAGCTCCAGGATTCATGACACTCATAAAATGCAACATATTGAAAATCATGTAAATACATTTGCTCTGGTGAAATTTACCCGCGATAGAGCTCTAGGGTTAATATCAATTTAAGGTTCATTTGTTCACGTTATTTCCATGTGAACTCAATTAAATGCAGCATTTTGTTCATTGTAAAACCTTTTCTGTCATTCACATGTTGTTGTGGAAATGGAGGGCTTGTCATTGCCCAATCAGAGTCAATCATGCTAGTTGTTAGCTTGACTATATTTTCATTGTTTAAACTCCAGAAACGGTAAAAAATGTCTCTGTCGGTTGTAACGCCTCATGTGAGATTAAAACATCTGTTAAGAAGTTAATAACGTTTATTTTGTAAAAGTCACGTAAAATCTCTACACACATAAAGAACACTTCTAATATCATCACTTATATAAATACAGGACAAATACTGCGGAATATTTGTAGTTTTATTAAAATATTGTTTATAGAAATGACATGGAGGCTGCCATTTTGCTGCAGTGTTGTCATGGTAACAGGCAGTAGCAGGTAACTAAGCAACATGAATTCCTCAGTTAAACTTTGTCAGTTTGAGCCGGAGTTTGGCCAAATACAGAAGGATTATGTGGAATCTAGAGAAACTGAAGATAATCAAGAGGAAAGAGGAAGAACTGGGACACTGTCAGAGGTGTTTTTGTTTCAACTGTTCACCGATCAAACCACAGGAGTAACCATGGAAACACTATTGTATGTCATCAACCAAAAATGGCGGCTCCCAGTGGCTTGAAAACAACATAAACAATGACAATTTTATAAAGAATAGTAAGCAGTTATATACGTGTTTGTAATTTATTTTAATAAGCATGAGCAGTCCTAGTGTTTTAGCCACATTTGTCTTTATATCCAGGGTTTCACTTTAAGCTCATATGTAACCTAAAATAAAAAGAAATGATTAAATATAGTATATTCTATACGGAAGTCCAGAACTGCCAGTGTGGAGTAAACATTTTTTCCAGCTTTTCTCGTTATAACGACTTTATATTTACGTTCAAACGACAATATTCTCGTTATTACGACTTTTTGTTTACCTTTCGTCTTTCCTCATTTCCCCGCTGCCCTTTCTCATCTCTCTCTCTCTCTCTTTCTCATATCTCTCTCTCTCTCTCTCTCTCTCTCCTCTCTCTCTCTCTCTCCCGTCTCTTCGCAAAAGACTAAATTCTCGATCGTCTCTGATTGGCCAGCGCCTCGTCTTTTTAACTTATCAGAACTCTGGTCCGGAGCAGGTTATGAGTTTGTCTCATGTTGCCATAGAGATCTGTCCCTGATAGGAAGTGATCCAGTTTGTAGGACCAGACCAGGTTTAACCCAGAACTGACCTAAACCCCAAATCTAGCTTCATAGTACAGGCCATGAGTACAGGGCTCTGAGCTATCAGCTTGTGGCGCATCATGGGAAGAGCAGTCTGTTATCATAAAAAAAGTCGTATTGAACGTAAATAAAACGTCGTAAAAACGAGAAAAGCTGGAAAAAATGTTTACTCCACACTGGCAGCTCTGGACTTCTGTGATTCTAAGCTTCTGCTTTTGACTCCATTTTGGCTCTGACTCTGATTGGGGAGTGACAGAGCTTCTTGTATATTTTGTGTCATTATAACATAATTTATAATCTGTGGGATCGGTCTGTTTTTGTCTCTTTCCCTGCTTGAATACTTTACTGTCACTCAGTAACGGAAAAACCAATCAGCTACAACCGCTGCTGAACATAGGACTTTGCTTTAGGAATGTTTTGTGCAGGTTTTGGTATGAGAGTGAAGTTTGCTCAGTCTGAGGGTGAGACAGACCCTCTGCGCACAAAATGTCCCAAACAGACTGAGTAAACAGTGATAAAATCCTGTCAGAGCAGTGGTTGTTTATCTGTCAACCTTTACATGTGTCGACTGCTTGTCTTGGTCGTCTTCAGAAGTGTCACTTGATGTTACTGTGACGTGTCTTGGCGCCGTTTTCCTTCCGGTAGAGAAAAGACGACAGCGCCCTCTGCAGTCCGACTTTCTTTAGGACAGAATCCCAAGTGTGAGGAAAGTAGAAAAAGCCCCCTCGTCTCTATTTAGTTGTAGCAGGAGCACGGTTCCGGACTTCTATTGCCTCTTTTATCCCAGCGCTGGGTGTTTGTTGTCCTTGGTCCCAGTCCAGAACATGGTTTTCTCAGAAACAGCAGATTTGAGTAGAAAAGTCGACCAAATGAACCTTTTTGGAGTAGTGACAGAAGACGCTTGAAGATTTGAGTTTAAAACTTGAAATGTCATGTTCTGTGAAGCTTTTGTTGTAATGGGCAGGGACGGCTGGTATCAATGGGCTAGGTGGCTAAGCCCCTCCTGTCATTTCAGGAAAGAAAATGTGGTTATAACTAAAATATTTTTTAATAAAAATATCACCTTTAAACGTATTATATGAGTTATTATAGTTTCAGAATTGAATTATGTCAGTTTTGCTGAAAAAATCCTTAAAAAACGAAAGCAGGGCTAATTTTCTTTAGCCCGCAGCAGCTCAGCACAAACTGCAGGAGTCTATGGAGGATGATTGACAGGTGCTTGTCCCGCCCCTGTTCTGTTCACACAGTAAAGTTCAGCAGCGGGGCTAATTCAAATTAGTCCAAAACACATCATGGCTCTTAAAGGAGATTGACAGTTAGTTTGACCAATCACAAGCAGTTAGTGGGCGGTTCTAAGATTCTCATTGGTTCAGAATCGTCATGTGCTGTAAACAGCTTCCGAGAGCATGGACGCGGAGAATACAACAGACAGCCGATTTTAGGAATATATTTTCTTTTTTTGGCGAGTTTTTGTGATGGCAAGTAAAAACTAACGGCAGCAGAAGACAAGCCATGTAGTTTGGAGTTTACAGAGCCATGAAAAGACTTGAGTTAGGTGAGTTTGGTGAATGCCGATGACAACTTTCTCTTCTCATGTGAGTGAGCTATTTTAATATATTTTGCCGGTTTCATAAGTGTATATAAGTGCAGTTTACACTCATTTACTGTAAGTGTTTGTCTGGTGAGTTAGTCAAAGTTGTCACCAGCCGCCACTGGTAATGGGCTTCCATACCAAACAGATAAAAATAAGAAAAAAGCAACACTGCAAGGCCACGAGTCCCAGCGCCGGCTCCACCTCGGCTTTTACGTCTAGAAAGTTACATCAGCCAGAAAACATAAAAACTACAGGAGCCATGGTTATAGTGAAGGACAGAACACACACGTCGCCCAACACACACAGAACACACACACGGCCCACACACACAGTCACACACAGTCATGGTCCAAGCTCAGGGTCACACCGCTGGGACAAACCAAACTAACACTTTTACGTGCATTTAAGGTACAAATAATCCAAGTGTGAACCGACACATTTGATCCTGGAAATCTCAACTTTGTCTGTAACACAATAAAACAATAAAACCAGCTGCACACTACAGGAGTTTAGGATCTTTAGCGAGTTTTTGAAGGTTCAAAAACAGAATGTTCCACTGACATAAGTACATTGTTCCATGTACGTCGTGGCCATTTGATTTTTGATTTGAAATAGGACATTCAAAATCCAATTCATTATCAAAATTAAGTCAAAAATTGGGACATTTTTGTTTTTTTTTTTGTGCCTGAAAACGAAAAAAAAAAAAAAAAACTAAACACGTTGATTATTTTATTTTGGATTTCCAATTTGGCAAGTTCCAGGAAATGTGGCGAGGCTTGGGTTCTCCCCACCCCGGGAAAGAGTGCTGTGATCCGGGTAGAAACAACGTCAGTGTACGCAGGGGCGTCGGACTGGGGGGGTGAATGGTGCTAGTTTCCCCAGGGCCCAGGGCAGGAAAAGGCCCCGACAGCATTTTGTTTGTGAGACAGTTTCTCTAAATGTAATTGTAACCCAGGTGAAAATCTTGCCTCAGAGGCCGTTTCTCCCTCTCTTTGTAATAAATATAATGTGAACTTTACTAGTCATCGCGTTGTTGACGCAGTCATGTGACTGTGCGCCGCCAATCACAGTCTATATAAACCGGAAGTTAAATGCGCTGCTAGAGCGAGGGGATGATTTCGGGTGACATGCTACAGGAGCTGACTACCGGGCCCAGACCACTAACCAAAAGAGCGCGAGTCCGCTAGAAACTACGAAATTGACCAGATCGGATGGCGAGCTAAGGATCTGAGCCTAAGTGAACCCAAGGCAACACGCCTGCACCAGTTCTCTACTCAAGCCCAGGACTATTGACTCAGGAACCTCTCCTGCTCTGGTTGGGCCGGTAGGAGGCTCCTGTAGCCGCCCTTGAACTTTTTGAACTCTTTTTGTCTCGATTGACCGCGGTTCGTGACCACTGCCCGTGGCCACTCAGAAATGGAACTATTCCGCTCTCGCACTTACACTCTTATCATCGAACGCCCTTTTGATCTTAAAAGACACTTAAGGTCTGTGGTATCGGGACAATCGAACTCTTGGCCTAACGCACTTTCATAGAAATCATGAAATTTGCAAAGCGAGAAAATATTGAATGTACATTCTTCTGAACTTGGATTGTAAATATTATTGGCCATTTACATCAGTTAATGTTTTGTCAATGTTTAATGTTTTGTCTTGTTTTGTCAACTCAATATATGGTACCAGCAAAAATCTAATTTATTGTCTTAGTGTCTTCCTCCACTCCCAGAGCCGAACTTTAAATCTTCTGACTTAGCCTATCCAAATTCATAACCTTAGTTATTAAGGCATTGTTACCTGGCTATTACCAATACTGTACATTAGCTAGTGCAACATACATGCTACATAATTCTTTGTGATACCAGAGAGCTCTCCTATAAACGTAGTAAATAAACTTTGGCCGAAGAAAACAGCTGAATAAAGACGAATATTATTTGGCTAAATGATTAACAAATACAACAGCTAGAAATTATAAGATTATGAGCAAGAGTTTGCAGTTTTAACCAGGGTTTTGCACAAATGATCTTTATAATGTGTCCAAAATGTCACAAGGATTTTCCAAGTGTGTTTTTGGCATCGTTTAGAATAGTTAGCCTAAAACAAGTCAGCTAAAATGTAAAAGATCAAAACACATTTCATTTATTCTCGTCTTTATTCTCGTGAAGGCAGAAGCTCCAGCTCAATAGAAAACGCATAAATGTCTTGTTTTGTAGTCAGTTATGGCAATAGGTATAATAAAGCATTTCATTTCCCTGCTAAATCAATAGGCTGTAAATGCATATTCTAGAAGGAAATAAAGCCCAAACGAATAGAAAAATGACAAGACTGAACTAACTAATTCAAACACAAGACTATGCATCACCAGAGTCTGTACCTGGGGCCCAGACTTTGGTGCCACGCCCCTGAGTGTACGGCCCGGAGCTCCGCGTAAAGGGCCCGATGCTTGGTCTCTCACTTCCCCAGAAAGCAGTGCGTTGTGACTGGGGAGGAGCTGAGCCGATCCACCGCTTTTATTTATTTATTTTGTTTTGTTTTCTGATTTTTGTTTTTGTCAAACATTTAAAAAAACGAACAAGTCCCAATTTTTTACTAAATTTTGATCATGAAAACAAGTCATTAAAGGGACTGTACCTGATTTTTGCATCCTAAAATGTAAACAAACAGAAATAATATATTTTAACCTTTTACCTTCAGGCTACATGATTTCCCTACGTAGCTAATGCATTCTGAGCTTCAGAATTGTTCATCATGATGAGTTTTAATGTTTTTTCACAGCTTTTAGCAGTGAGGTCACTATGCTAACAACAGTTAGCCACAATGCTAAAAACAAAAACAGAAAAAGCTGCACACAAACAGGATTTTATTAGACATAGACAGGACTTTGGGGACTAATTTCACCTGATTAGATACATTAACAAGACATCAGTGCTAGGGGAAATGGCTTTTAAGTTATCTTGTTGCAAAAAAATCGAATATAGTCCCTTTAATGGACGGTCGTTTTCCTATTTTGAATGTCCTATTTCAAATCGAAAATCAAATGGCCACGACGTACACGGACCTACCTCTCCAGGATTCTTAGTCTGACAGTGAAGAACAGAGACACAGAACAGTGTGTGTGTCACAGAGTGTTTTCTTCTTTTATTTTATATAAAAGTCAAACAACAACAACAATGATGAAAGGCCAGTGGATTAAAGCAGGTTTATAAAGGAGCTGTTCCACTCACACATACTTGTAAAAGTCGTGTTCTATTGATCCTATTTTTGTCCCGCCTACTTTTCTAGGACATGCACTTCCTGTCTAGATTTCAGTCAATGGGTTTATTTTAACTGTCATTATATTTAACTAAAATTGCCCCACAAGACAGACAAACAAACACGTTAGCTACCTTAACAGAGCTAAACAGGAAGTGCATTTCCAAGCCAAGTGGGCGGGACAAAATAGGGTCAATAGATTAAACTTGAAGTTCAAATCATAACTTAGACTTAGACTTGATTTGACTCAAATAAAAACACATAACAATGTTCCAAGAACCAAATAACAATTTTAAAACTTCAACTTTAATATTGAAAAATTGCTTTTTTATGGCTTTGACTTTATTGTGAGTTTAATGTTGAAATGTTTATTGTCGAAGCTCAGTTTCTGTCTCTTAAACTTCCTTAACCCTAGAACACTTTCGCTATAAAAAGTTACATCATCACTTTTGCCGGGTAATTTTCACCCGATATAATATATCCAAAAAAAAGTACTTGTCATAAAAAATAGATCAAAATATGACAACACTTGATACATTACAGTGGTTTTCTTTTATTTTCAGCTGTGATATGTGTAACAAAATGGAAAATAAAAATATAGGAAGGTCCTACAAACATGCTCCAAAATTACTGAAAATTTTGAATTTTGAGAACAAAAAATTCCTCAAAAAAATATACTGATACAGGAAACTTGATCTTTGGTCGACTCGTTCCTGAGACATGTGAAACTTCCTGGTGAAGCTCAGACTCTGGACACACAAACAGCTACAGGAGAGAGGAACAAAAATGTGGTATTTTTTCATTGTGTAAAAATGACTCACTTGATTAAAATATTGTTTTCACCAGAAGAATTCACTTGAAATCACCACTTTGTGATATTTATTCATAATTCATATAAGTAGCTAATTACATAATGTAACTTTTGGCAAAAAAAAAAAAAAAAAAAAAGGAAACGTACATTACCCTCTATCACTGTTGCCGGGTGAAAATGACCCAAAAGCAAACCTGTGTTACTCACTGAGACGTCAGAGACACTAATCCTGCGAAAGGATGACAGCTGGAGTTGACGAGGACAGTAAATGTGGTGAAAATATGGTAAACCTGAATGTTGTCACCCTTGACATGTGGCAGGATCGCTTGTTTTTAAACACTAACACTATCACTGGTGAAATCCACCCAAAACGTACATTACCCTGTTTCACTATCGCCGGTGAAAATCACCCGAAAGCATAAGTCTGTAGTAAAAGTGGGCTTTGGGGAAACACCTTCATAGAGTCACAAACACTGGTGAAGCTCCAGGGACTCATGACACTCAGAAAAATGCAACATATTGAAAATCATGTAAATACATTTCCTCGGGTGAAATTCACCCGGCGATAGTGAAAGAGGGTTAAGCATTTCTGTTTCTCAAAAACATGTCAGGGCCAGATTGAAACCTGTCACGGGCCGCATTTGGCCCCCGGGCCGCAGTTTTCCTAGGTCTGTTCTATCGTCTTGTAAAGGTGCTTCTCACAGCGGTTAAGGAGCAGGTGTGTTGGAGGTGACACAGTGAGTAAAACAGAATCTACGAACACAAAGAGTTACATTAATGTTTCTTCTTTAGGCAGAAGCACCAGATGTTTCTGTTGTAAAGGTCCTCGCTCGTGCAGCAGCTGAACCTCACCATGAAGCTCCTGATGAACAGTCCAAACAGAGACACAGACAGAAGGAGAGAAACCACAAACACATACGAACAATCTGCTTCTCTACGAATCCTTGAGTGTGCAGAAGGGTTCATATTTTACAGAACTTGACTCTTTGAAAGCTGGAGAACAAAGACATTTACAGAACAAAAACAAAATCACAGACTGCTCATGTCATTTCTGCTCCATGTGAAGCTTCTCGTTACATCATGATTCATCCGATAATGAACTCAAAGATGAACCTGTAACGACTCTGTGTAATCAAATCCTGAATTATTAATGATCACTGAGTCATTTATTTCTCGTCAAAACCTCCGCTGCTTCTGGGAAATATTAAACTGACGCCGCGAGGATCAATACGTTTTATTAGATCAGTGAAACAGGATCCGGCTGAGTCTGGGTTTGTAGATTTAGTTTCAGGATTCTGATTGAAAACTTAACGGTTTGTTTTAGGAAATGACATGAACACGGTTTGAACTTGTCCATTTATTAAGTCTTAAAAAAGATCTTTGAAGAAAATGTTGTGATTTCCGTAACAAGTTCAGTTTTCTTCATCACAGTATTAAAGTCTTGGACCACAACACGATTCATTCTCTCCTTCTTTCTGTGTCACTGTGACTCTGTTAGGACTGTTTGTCAGGAGCTCCTAGTCAAAGTGCAGGATTCTTTTTTACTCATCTCCAACACACCTGCTCCTTAAACACTGTGAGAAGCACCTTTACTAGACGATTAGAACATGACTTTTACACTGCTGTGTGAGTGGAACAGCTCTTTTATAAACCTGCTTTAGTCCTCTGGTGTTTTATCATGGTTGTTTCACTTTTATAAAAGAAACACTCTGTGACACACTGACTGCTGCTCCACAAGTCTGTGTCTGTTTCTCTGTTCTTCACTGTCAGACTAATAAACCTGCAAACATCTTTATGTCTGTGGAACATTCTGATCTTAAACTCCGACACTGTGCAGATGGATTAATCGAGTAATCTAAAGAACAATCGTATGACTAATCGATCAGCAGAATGATCATTAGTTGCAGCTCTAACACGATGTTACTTGTTAAACTGAACACCTGTAAGGTCTCACCATGAGAAGACTTGCCTCTCCACAGCCCTGACCTGTAACCTGCCAATAGATTTATCACCTGTTTGTTTCTATGGAAATACAATAATTACAGTGGGACAAAAAGTATTTAGACTCTTTGGAAAACTAAAAATTTCTCTGCACCTGAGTCCGAGTTGGGTGCAAGGCGGGACTCACACAACTCTCTTAGACCTAGAAAGTGCTTAAAACCAATGATCCCTTGTTCATCTAGAGTCACTTGAGTGTGCGGAAAGAATCTGTAGAGAGTCTATTTTTGTCGGAGGTCGCAGCGGTCCGATACAACTTTCAAGTCATGTTATAAGCATTCTCGTGGTAATCTACATGAATCCGTGTAGCTTTGGGCAATAACGGACGCAGTGGACTGGAGCTGGTGAACAAGCCACTGAGCAAGAAACTCAGACACGTCTCAGACCGAACTCGCCTCACAGTCTGTGTCCCAACAGTCAGAGGCTGTGATGGTGGTTTAGGTCTCAGGCTCCTGCCCCCGACCACCATCTTGTCCTTTTTACACCCGGCCCCCATGAAACCCTGGTGAACCCACACGAGGTCGGGCCACCAGACGCTCTCCTGCAAACACTGTGGGGCTCCGGTAACACCAACGTAACGGTCCTCGATATTACTCTGTCCATAGGGCTTTGGACCCCCCCCCTTGTTTAAGTTAGTGCTAGAAAATAAATAATATTTTTTTATTTCCAAATTACCTTTACTAACCCTCACCCAAGCCCCAACCTAAACTTCGAATTATGCTAAACTTAGCCGAATTAATTGTAAAGTATTTACCGCAGAACTTGCTACGTCACAAAGCTAGTAGGGGTCTAATCTCGACGGGAGTCCATATCGACAGACACCGTCACATAGGACCTGTTTGACATGAGAGACCCTATCAGGCAAAAGCTTCAGGCAATACAGCTCCTAGGATCAGTCAGGTTCACAAACTCCCCCACCACTGTTTCGGATGCCTCCTGGACGTCTCCCTGGGCCTGTCCCACCGAGAGGAGACCTGGAGGAAGACCCAGGGTACGATGGACGGACTATGTCTCTGGACTGGCCTGGGAACGCCTCGGGATTCTGCCGGAAGAGCTGGAGGAACCCGGAAGTGGAAGAGGAAGCTGGAAGTGTGTGTGGACAGGAAAGTCTGGGCCTCCTGCTCAGACTGCTGCCTCCGCTACTCGACTGTAAATAAAGCAGAAGAAAATGGATGAATGGATCTTCTAAATGACGGCAACAAACAAACACACTCTAAACTAATCCTGCTGTAAATAGTATGTTCATTTTGTGACACATGAGTCTTTAATGTGAGAGAACAGAGCTCACAAAGGCTGATCTGGTGAGTTTTATCTGATGTGTCGTGGAATCTAAAACTTTCCTGTAAAACCACAACGCAAACAGAGCTGATTCTGCAGGAGGTCGACCGGTTCAGTGTGAGAGCTGCTTCTGTTTGTTCATCTGTGAGAGAAACGTCTGTGTGGGACTAAAAACACTAAAACTCCTCCAGACTCTGGTAGATTTTTATTTTTATTTTATCACAAACCGGACCAGGGAGCAGCGACCACACAGCGCCGAGCACCTGCACCTCAGAGAGCACGACCGTAGAACAGGCAATACCAGCACAAAGCACGAAACGCTCCGGAAACTCTGGTCGATCGTCAGGGATATGTTCCACGTTCTCATAAAAGCGTGTTTGGCCAGTCTTTCACATCAGTATGGACAATTATTCACAAAGTTACGAGCATAAACACAGCATAATACATCTCTTAGTCAAACGCAATTATCGCGACGTGTTTACCGCGGCAAAGTTACAGCGCATTTCTCTAGACTTTGAAGCTGGATTGTGTCTATTTTAAAACACATAACGCATCAAGTTATTTGTTCTAAAAACGAGACAGAGAGAGAAAGAGAATCAAAGTGAATCTTGGCGAGAAGTGTAAACAAATGGGAAAAAATAACACATTAACTATTGTAAAACATGACCTTTGTTGGTCTAAAATACCCCCAGATTAAAGCAAATTGCATCTACTTTTCAAATGTTCAGACCCTCCTGCTTTCGAAACTACTATAAGACTATATAGATATTTTGATTCCTATAAAACGACTCTTATTACCAACCAGCAGGGGGCACCAAATCCTGCTGATAATTTTATATTGGACCTGTTCACCTCAGGTCATCTGAAATTATACCAAAAACTAGTCTAAAAGGCACAAATTAAAGGAAATTACACTGTTTTCTCAAAATTTTCTTGAGGAGGACCCCCAAACCCCCCGACCAGTGTGACCATGCTCAAATTTTGTGCCAATGCAATGTTACTTAATTTAATTAAATTTGTGCCAGACGTTCTGGATTGGGCCGGGGTTGATTAGTGTCCAGGGCTGTTTTTAGTCCCAGTCCGCCCCTGATTTAAAGTGAACAAAAGTGGGGACAAAACACATCCCTGAGTCACACTTGTTAGATTTTCATAAACTGTGATATTGATTATTTAAATGTTTTCCTTCAGCTGATCGAGGTTCTGTTTGGTTGTGTTAAACAGTGTTATTGATAATGGATTGATGGTGTATTTCCAGTTGATTGACGGCTCTGTTAGACTCGTATAAGCATGTTATTGATGGTGTATTGATTGTATTGACGGTGTATTTCAGCTGATCGAGGCACTGCAGGGCGTGGATCTGATCCTGGGTCAGCTCATGAACGGTTTACAGCAGCTGAACCTTCATCGCTGCATCAACATCATCATCGTCGCTGATCACGGTGACTTTACACACGCTCTACATACACACACGACACACATGTATGTAAAAATAAAAATTATTCATTAGATCAGATTTATACAGCACTTTCTAGAACTCTGCTCAAAGGAAACCTGATGTTTTTGACTTTTCTTCACTGGTGTGTTTGTGGTGTTTGGTTCAGGGATGGAGGAGCAGAGCTGTGACCGGAAAGAAGCTCTGCAGGACTTTGTGGGAAGCATCCAGGACTTCTGGGTCACAGAGGGACCGTCGGGACGAGTGCGAGCCAGATACAAGGACAAACCCAGTGAGTTTAACTTTAGATCCACAGACACAACATGACATAAAGACAAACCCAGTGAGTCCAGATCCAAAACACAGAGAGACACACCAAACCCAGTGAGTTTAACTCCACAAACACACAAGTCCAAACACAGAGGGACCGTTGGGACGAGTGCGGGCCAGAAACAAGGATAAACCCAGTGAGTTTAACTTCACAAACACACAGAGAGATAAACACAGAGGGACCGTTGGGACGAGTGCCGGCCAGAAACAAGGATAAACCCAGTGAGTTTAATTTTAGATCCACAACAAACCATGAAATAAAGACAAACACAGGGAGTCCAAACATAGAGGGACCCACAGGACAAGTCCGAGCCAGATACAAGGACAAGCCCAGTGAGTCAGCTGAAATCTACACACAGACAAACACATGGCAAATGTATCTGTACAGCACAATTCCTATGTGGCATATGGATGCTTGGATATTTCGTATAAATGTATCAGTTACACTTGTTGTCCAACAACACCAGGGCATTTTCTACCCAAACAATGCAAAATTAGGAGGCTTTACTTAAGCTACAATAATTTATTTATTTACTGGTTACTGTTTTTCTTGTTTTTTTTTTTTAAACATAAAAGGTTAAAGTCCGTTCAAAAGTTCCGTCTGGTCAAATCTATTCAGTTCTGTCAAAACATCGCATTTGTGCCAAAACAGTTCGTTCAAACAAACCCAAGCTTGGGCGTCGTCCACGTGACCCAACCAGGAACCAAAGGACGAACAGCAAGGTCGAAGTAAAAGGCAAAGGACGAACAGCGAGGTCGAAGTAAAAGACAAAGGACGAACAGCGAGTCGAACAAAGGGACAACACCCAGCCAGCAGGTGGAAGGTAAAAGCAAGGACCAACAGCGAGGTCGAAGTAAAAGGCAAAGGAACGAACAGCGAAGTCGAGAGGTAAAAGGCAAAGGACGAACAGCGAGGTCGAAGTAAGGCAAAGAACGAACAGCGAGGTCAAAGTTAAAAGGCAAAGGCACGGAACAGCGAGGTCGAAAGTAAAGGCAAAGAACGAACAGCGAGGTTCGAAGTAGGCAAAGGACGAACAGCGAGGCAAAGGGGGGGGGGGGGTGGCGGGCGAGGTCGAAGTAAAGCAAAGGACGAACAGCGAGGTCGAAGTAAAAGGCAAAGGACGAACAGCGAGGTCGAAAGTAAAAGGCAAAAGTACGAACAGGAGGTCGAAGTAAAAGACAAAGGACGAACAGCGAGGTCGAAGTAAAGGCAAAGGACAACAGCGAGGTGGAAGTAAAACGGCCAGGACGAACGCGAGGTCGAAGTAAAAGGCAAGACAGTGAGTCGGCCGATGTGGTTTCCGTCGGTCAACCCTCGCGTCTGAATTCAGAAACATTTGATTACAACAGTTATACTCACATTTACACCCAAGTTAAAGTGCTTTATTTAAGGTAGGTAAAGATGCATTCAAAACTTCAATACATAAAATATAAATAATCATTATAAAATGTACTTTAAAAGAAGATAAAGACAAAGCATTTTCAGTCTATGCACAGATAAAAAGAAATGTTTAGAGTCATGAGATAACATGAGATAAGTGAAGATTTAACTCTGACTGTGACTCAGACGTCGTGTTAAACCACAAACCAGAGACAGATGTTTTGGTTTGAGGAACAGACTACAAACCACATGTTTTATATTACAAAACACAAACATGGGACTGTTCAACATAGAATTACACAGAAGTTCATAAAGCATCAAACCTTCTCTTCTCCTGCTCACAAAGACTAAAGATGGAGCTGTTTTGTGAAATACGACTCAGATTCTTTAGACTTGTGTATCTGGAGAGTCGCTGAGGCCAACACTTTTCTGTGAAAGTAAAACTGTTTTTCATGAATGAATCACTTTGGCCAAAACCTGATGAGAATAACATGAGACAGTTTGTACTTTCCTTTGGCTTTCATGACCGGAAAACAAAAAGGAATTTTGTCTAAATGTTATAATGTTTGTTTGTGTTGATCGTTATGACCGAGTCTGGAGAAGAAAGTTCACATGATTCACTGTTTTTACACTTTAAACAGCCTTTGGTTCAGATTCAGGACTTTCCAGTTTGGTTTGGTCCAAAGTCCAGATGTGAAGCTCCCACAGACCTGGATCTGGACCAAACAACTGGTCTTAGTCCTGGACCAAGGTCTGGAAGGACGAGTCCAAGATGGCTGCCCGTTCTTTTCTGAGGGTTGTCCTCAGACAACACAGTCTCACTAGAGGGCGTACTTTTACCACGACACAAAAACGGCGTGTTTTGACCACGAGTTCACAGCTGTTTTAGTACTAATGTTACGCCGTGCATTTTAGTACAATATGAAAAAAAGTTAAAATACACGAGTTTTGGTTGAAGCCACGTGGGACATTTTCTTCAGGGTGAAATGGTAGTTTTAGGCATGTTAATGTTAGAGTCTAATCCAGCTCTGACATTACATCCACGATCTGGACCAGGTCTGGTCCTGAACAGTGTGAACGTGAAACTGGACTTTAGACCAAATCTAGGAAGTGAAAGGTTTGATCAAACAGACAAGTGAATCTGAGGAGAAGAGAGACACAGCTCCACAGAAGTGCAGCTCATGCTCCGTGTTTAGTCAGAATACTTCAGATTCAGATTCATCAGATGTACTTCCGTTGCCGTGACGACAGTAGAGACACAAGTCTGAAAGTCAGGCAGTCTGAGACCAAAACAGAAATAATAAGAAACATTCTAAGTCCAGACCTCAGTGTGAACCAGACTTTATATTTGAGAAAAATCAAACCTGTTTTGCTCAAACAAAGTTAACAGTTCTGGATCAGCGGACCACTTTCGGCCCGCGGCCCGTCATTTGAACAGCCCTGATTTAAATATATTTAAATGTTTCTTCTGTTTTGTCTCTTCAGTCGACGCAGCCGGACTCGTGGCCAACATGACGGTGAGTGAACAGTCTCTTCACTTCTCCTTTACTGAGATAATCCTCCCACAGTCTCACAGATCCTCAATAAAAGGACCCACAATAAAAGGACCCTGTTCATGTTTGTGTCCAGTGTCGTGTCCCGGACAGAAGAGTCGTCCGTACCTCAAACAGAACCTCCCCAAACGACTTCACTCGCTCAAGCCGACGGATCGAAGACTTCACCGTCCTCATGCCCACGCAGTGGCTCTTCGAGAGGTAGACCTGGTCCAGACCTGGTCTAGACCTGGTCCTGGTTTAGACCTAGTTTAGTCCTGGTCCAGACCTGGTCCAGACCTGGTTTAGTAGAAATAGTTAGTTTATTTGAAAGATTTAACATTGTTGTCCTGTTAGGTGCAATCGATGCTAATTTTATAGACCGTAGAGCTCAGACCTGGTCCCTTATCACAAAGAACAAAGACATACAATACAAAACATAAAAATATATGACAAAGTATTTACAGTAAACAAACACGGTTCTAATGTTCAGATCTTTGACTGGCTTTGAGCCATTGTTTATCTTACATTTAAAGAGTCTCAGACGGCTACACCCTCTCTACCGACGTCCCGGAATGTCGACATTAAAGTGTAATTGTCGATGTTGCGGCATTAGCAGATTTTCTCACATCCCGGTACTCCGACACCTAACGTAGTGGTGTTTTCTAGTTTTCTCAGAAATGCCACTTCTCCGACACTCTTTTGTATCATTATTTAAAAATATATACATAGCGTTTTCTCGCAAACTGTTTACTGATTGAAACATGACGCTAAGTATAAAAACAGCGTGTTTCTTCTTTCTGTTTATTCTTATTTCCGTTTTGTCAAACTCTGCTTCTAAGGCCCTTGTCCCGGCTTCTGTCCATGGTGCTGAAGTTAAACGCAGGAGATCGATCAATAACTAGATAAATAAGTAAATGGATAGATTGAAAGGGTGATGTTTGAATTATTCATACAAAATCCTAAAATATCCTTCTTTTAGAGCCACAGTCAGGCTGCGCTTTTTTACACTCAACATCCCCGGCACGTTGTTGTGCCTTTCACGTTCAGAGGAAACAATTAAAGTTCCCTACAACAAACTGTCAGAATGTTATAAAAAAACGCCCTTCTATCATCTTTCTGACTGCTTATTCACCGCGCACATTGCGTAGTCCGCTTTGAGAGCAGCCTGCAGCGGCCTCGCTCAGCCTCACGCTGCTGCTCAGGCCCTCTTTTACAAATGTACATATTTAGGCGCTGTGGCGTCTAAACCACGAGAGTCTTAAACACTGTCTTTATTCAGGCCTATATTTTAAAACAAAAGTTTGTAAGAGAACGTTGTGAATGTGGTCTGGACTTTTACTGGGGTGAAATGATGTTTAACTTAATCAATCTATTCTGAATATTGTTCATTAAAATGCATTATACTGGTTTGTATCCACATTTCACACATGAATTTTCTCAGTTACGACTGTAACCTTCATGCATCATACAACGTGAAACGATTGGTCTCTTAAATAAAACAAACAGTTGTTTTTAAAGCAAGAGACATAAAAAACACCATGGCCTACCTTTCTCTTGATTCTCGTCGTTCCACGGAGCCTTCACATGACAATGTTCACAAAAATCCATGGTAATAATCACAAAGTCTTCAAAGTGTAAAACATAATCCATAATCATGTGCAGAGGCTTCTGTCCGTGTGACTCTGCACATCCTCGCACAGGACGTCCCGTTAAAGCGCGTAGTGTTATGGAGAGGTTTATTACAGTCTGCCAGCTCAAAACCACAACGTATAAGGCCAAAAAACACGGAGCCTTTGAGGCTGTCGTCTGAGGCGGACTGAGGCGGAGAGGAGCTGCGTGTTGTGGGATGAGCGCGTTATGTTTTCCTCGTCGCAGCAGCAGCAGCAGCGGCAGCTCTGATTCAGGAAAACGATATGGGCAAAGTCTACAGCTTTATTCAAGTCAGAAAAGCAAAAATGTTTAGAAAAAAAGTGCTGCCAGTAGATAGAAGAAAAAAGACGCCGTCAATACGTGGAGCTTGGAAAATAATGTTAATTCCGAAATGATATTCCGCCAGACTTTGGTTTAAGCGAGCGAGTCTAAGTCCAGACCCGAGATTCATTCAGTCCAAGTCCCGGTCTGAGACCAGTCTGCACGAACAATCGCATTGCTCTGGCCGTTTGGAGAGTGTTAAAGCAGAGGATAAAGTTTTAAAAGTATTCTGTCTCTACATCTGTCCAAAAAATACTTCTTTGTCTTACCGGGAGCGGCCTGTCAGAAAAGCAACGTGGATGAAGGACTCTTTGGAACGGAGAAACAAAAGTATAATTTTTAGCCTACTAAATGCGACAATAAAGTTGGCACCTACACAGAGGCCTATTGGTCATTATGACGTTCACTGTCTGAGTGTGTGTCGGAGGTGCCGGCACCAATAAATTCGGAGGACAGGGATGTCGTAACAGTGGGATTTAAAAATAAAGAATAAGGAATAACGGTATGTTGATAGAAAGGCCTGTCGACAGAGAGGGTTGACCCCGTCTCAGACCTGTGAGAGCTTTCAGTTCAGCAGGTAATGTGTTCCAGATCTGTGGAGCTTTAACTGTGAACGCTCTGACCAAAGGAGGTCTTACATGTGTCCAGTCTGAAGTCTCCGCTGGTCCTGCCTCTGGTTTTCACCCCAACAGCTTCAGATCCCCAACAAAAACTGGAGCCATTGAGGCATTTAAAAACTGTTTTAGAAATGAGTACTTTATAAAATTATTCAAACTTAAAAAAAATTGATTTTCTAAAATGTTACAACAGTGCCACTTCATGGTCTTTTGGTCCATCCCTGTTAGGGCTTGTTTCTATAAACACACTGCACTTTTCATTGCCTCCTGACTGGCCTGAGCCCAGACTGTAATACAAGATGAATAGTGGGATCAAATCATTGCAGCTTTAGTGACAGACAAGGTCTTATCAGGCCAAAGCAGTTCAGATGAGTCCGTACAGTCTTTGTTAGTTTCTTTATGTGACCTTCACTTTTTAGATGGGAGTCCAGGACGACCAATAAATATTTGAATTCATCTATCAATGTTTTTTTAATTAATTTGCACATTAAAATTGACTGTTAGCTTTTTTTTTCACAAAGAAAAGCACATTAACACGTTTTTGAGCAGTTTAGTGACAACAATTCTCTTCAAGCCACTGTGAGACCATTTGACTTCCACTTTAGTCCTGTATTTAGACCTGGTCCAGACGGCTGGTTCAGACCTGGTTCAGACCTGGTTCAGATCTGGCTGGTTCAGACCTGGTTTAATCCTGGTTTAATCCGTTCAGACCTGGTTTTCTGTAGATCATTCCAGAATTGTGACTTGTTCAGTCTCTTTGAGTCTGGGGAGGTCTCAGAGTGGGTCCAGGACTGAGTCTGGACCTCGGGGGTCTTTGTGGGAGATCAGATCCTAATGAGACCCGGACCTGGACCAGACCTGGACTGAGGTGGTCCTTCTGCTGACTCGACATCTTTAAGTAAAACCAGACCAGGTCCCAGAGCGATGTCGAGACGTTTTAATAATTTAATGAACGTGACCGGAGACTCAGTGGGACGATTAGAGGAGAGACTGTTGTTGTGTCCTTAGGCAAGACACTTTCCTGGTCTGGATCTGGTGTGTGGGGAGGTTTAGGTCACACTTTATTGTCTCTGTAGTGAAAAGAGTCTTCTGTGTTTCTTCACTTCAGCCTCTGAGGGAAACATCTGCAGATCTGCTTTGGTTAGTGCTAGATTGTCAGGTCCGGAGGGACAGAAGTGAGCTGGTTGCCATGGTAATGAGTGTATTATTGTTGCTAAAAGGGCCTAAACTGTTATAATTTTTATTTTAACCTTTACCCAAACCTTTTTCCTAACCTTAGCCATCACCCTAACCCTTTTCCTAAACTTACCCGTTCTCCTAAACTTAATCTTCGTGCCGTAGACCAGAACAAGCCACGTCGTAGACCCAGAACGAGCCACGCTGTAGACCCAGAACGAGCCACGCCGTAGACCAGAACAAGCCACGTCGTAACCCAGAACGAGCCACGCCGTAGACCCAGAACGAGCACGCCGTAGACCCAGAACGAGTCACGTCGTAGACCCAGAATGAGTCACGTTGTAGACCAGAATGAGCCACGCCGTAGACCCAGAATGAGCCACGCCGTAGACCCAGAACGAGCCAGCGGTAGACCCAGAACGAGACACATTGTAAACCCAGATCCAGTCACGCCGTAGACCCAGAACGAGCCACGCCGTAGACCCAGAACGAGCCACGCTGTAGACCCAGAATGAGCCACTCCGTAGACCCAGAACGAGCCACGCCGTAGACCCAGAACGAGCCACGCCGTAGACCCAGAACGAGCCACGTTGTAGACCCAGAACGAGCCACGTTGTAGACCCAGAACGAGCCACGTTGTAGACCAGAACGAGCCACGCCGTAGACCCAGAACGAGCCACGCCGTAGACCCAGAACGAGTCACGTCGTAGACCCAGAATGAGTCACGTTGTAGACCCAGAATGAGCCACGCGTAGACCCAGAACGAGCCAGGCGGTAGACCAGAACGAGACACATTGTAAACCCAGATCCAGTCACGCCGTAGACCAGAACGAGCCACGCTGTAGACCCAGAACGAGACACATTGTAGACCCAGAACGAACCACGTCGTATACTAGAACGAGACACGTTGTAGACCCAGAACGAGCCACGCTGTAGACCCAGAACGAGACACATTGTAGACCCAGAACGAACCACGTCGGTATACCTAGAACGAGACACGTTGTAGACCCAGAACGAGCCACGTCGTAGACCTAGAACGAGACACGTTGTAGACCCCAAACAAGCCACGCCGTAGACCCAGAACGATCCACACCGTAGACCCAGAATGAGCCGTAGACCCAGAACGAGCCACGCCGTAGACCCAGAACGAGTCACGTCGTAGACCCAGAATGAGTCACGTTGTAGACCCAGAATGAGCCACGCCGTAGACCCAGAACGAGCCACGCCGTAGACCCAGAACGAGCCACGCCGTAGACCCAGAACGAGCCACGCCGTAGACCCAGAACGAGCCACGCCGTAGACCCAGAACGAGTCACGTCGTAGACCCAGAATGAGTCACGTTGTAGACCCAGAATGAGCCACGCCGTAGACCCAGAATGAGCCACGCCGTAGACCCAGAACGAGCCAGGCGGTAGACCCAGAACGAGACACATTGTAAACCCAGATCCAGTCACGCCGTAGACCCAGAACGAGACACATTGTAGACCCAGAACGAACCACGTCGTATACCTAGAACGAGACACGTTGTAGACCCAGAACGAGCCACGTCGTAGACCTAGAACGAGACACGTTGTAGACCCCAAACAAGCCACGCCGTAGACCCAGAACGATCCACACCGTAGACCCAGAATGAGCCGTAGACCCAGAACGAGCCACGTCGTAGACACCAGACCCACTAAACCAGCGCTAAGCATGTCACAGAATCCCGGTCTAAATCAGGTCTAAATCAGGACTAAACCAAGCCTAAACCAGGACTAAACCAGGTCTAATCCTTGTCTCTTTTGTGTCAGATACCCCGGCTCTCTGACCTTCTGTTCTGGAGGAAATCACGGCTGGGACAACGACGTGGCGAGTATGAACGTAAGAACGATCACACTTTTTCTTCTCCTCATTTTTGTTTGATCCAGTCGTTTGTTTCTCTCTTTTCAGGCCATGTTCCTGAGTTACGGCCCGAAGTTTAAATCTCAAACTGTGGTGGAGCCGTTTTCCAACATCGAGCTGTACAACCTCATGTGTGGTACGCTCCTTTCACTCTGCAGACGTTCTAATCAATACGTTTGATTCATGATTATTGATTTTGTTTCAGACGTGTTGGAGATCGTCCCGGTGGAGAACAACGGGACTCACGGCGCTCTGAACCACCTGCAGAGGGCGCCCTTCTACACCCCCACAGCCCCCCCGGAGCTCAGCCCGCCCCAGGACTGTCCCCCTGACCAGTGTGGACCCCCCCGAGAGCCTGGGCTGCTCCTGCGGCCTGCTGGTACTGGGACTGGACCAGGACTGGACTAAAACAAGACTAAAGCAGGACTAAAACAATACATTGATTTATTTGTGGAAGAACAGTCTGTGTCTTGAGCCTAAAAACTAAGGTTGCACAGATCCGATACTGGGATCGAATATCGGCTCCATGATATCGGTTCAGCCGATATCCGAGTTGTGACTTTAATTGGATATAATAATATTTAACATTTTATTCTCTCTCTCTCTTTCTCTTCTATTTCTCTCTCTCTTTCTTTTCTGTTTCCTTCTTCTCTCTCTTTTTACTTCTCTCTCTCTTTCTCTCTCTCTCTCTCTTTCTTTTTCATCTCTTTCTTCTCTCTTTCTTTCTCTCTCTTTCTCTTCTATTTCTCTCTCTTCTCAGTCTCTTTCTTTTTTCTTTCTTTCCTTCTTCTCTCGTTCTTCTCTCTCTCTTTCTTTCTTTCTTTCTCTCTTCTATTTCTCTCTTTTCTCAGTCTCTTCTGTTTCTTTCTTCTCTCTCTCTTTCTTTTCTCTTTCTCTCTCCTTCTTCTCTCTTCTCTTTCTCTCTTTCTTCACTCTCTCTTTCTTCACTCTCTTTCTTTTTTCTTTATCTCTCTCTCTTCTCTCTCTCTCTCTCTCTCTTTCTTCTTATTAAGTTGTTTAGTTGTGACTTGCACTATAAATAACTTGAATATGATCAACATTCTTATGTTTTAAAAGTAAAAAAGAGCTAAATCAGTTTCACACAAGTATCGGTTAATATCGGTTATCGACAGATACTTAATTATAAAGTATCAGGATCGGTATCGGTACTGAAACAACTGGATCGGTCGTGTCCTTACTAAAAACAAAAGCCTGGATCGACTGAAGTTCTGTGATTCTGTTTGTTCAGACGATGGTTTTAGTTTTTCTTCTTGTTCTGCCTCCCACAGACTCACTCAGACTTTTATCTGTCGCTCTGACTTTATCTGCCTCTGACTCCAGGACACAATGACCCTTTTCGTCTGATTCACTGATAAAACAAACTCCTGTTTCCTGTAACTTTAATCTCACAAACAAAACTAACGGATTGTTTCAGAGTCACAGGGACTTTCCACAGAAACTCTAACCTCACTCTGCCAATTTTTGTGATATATACTGTACACACACACAGTATTTTTACAAAATCTATAGAATCCATTTCCACAGACCCCAGTCGTACAGTTAAAGACGACCGACCAATCACAGGGCAGAAGAGCTCGTTCTAAACAAACATGGAGGCGCAGACGGACTTACGCTGCGTTCAGACCGGACAGCGTTTAAGCGTCTAAAGTCGAGCGTTAAAGTGTATTTTGACGCAGAATATTTTTTAAGCTGACGTCCTAACAGACGCCCAACTTTTTATGTCTAGACACTCTTCTTCTCGTTCTCGCTTGTTTGTAAAAGAGTTGTTTTGCTCTAGGACAGATCACGGAGCGAGAGAGAGGCTGCTGTAACTTTCTCTTTCTCCTCCAGACAGTTGTTTTGCTGTCTCTGTCCTCCTCCAGTGTCACGTCCTACAGCAGGTTTAAACACTCTGAATAGATCCATGTGAGGCTTGTCAGTCCAGATCAGGTACATGTGTTTGTTTTGTGTCGACAGTTTTTCAGAGCAACGAACGACCAAGTCTTGAAAAGAGCCAAAACAAGTGACTTTTAGTTAAAAAGTGATTCAAAGACTTGAGTAAACAGTCCTTCCTCTTGATGTGAGAGAACAGCAGGTTTGAGTTCTGCGTCTTCAGAGCATGAAGGCCCCAGACGCCAAACACACCGAACATTCACCAACATTCAAGACGCTCAAGGTTTACTTAACATTGAAAATGGAGCAAAAACAACAGTCTGCATTAGCAGCATTAGACTTCGCACTTCTGAGTTCAGATACTTCGACCAATCAGATTCAAAGATTTCCCGACAGTTTTCAGTCCAGATTAACAATGTGCAGACCTGGTTGTAGAGAGAGACGCATCAGTCTGTGTGAGCTAAACTACAGCTGAAAATATGAGATGAATAAATGTGTACGGTTTTAAACTTTGAGATGTTTCACAAACACAAAACTATAATGTCATTGTATGAAAAACATAAACATGCTGCTCTGGTCGAACAACATTAAACCTGTTCAACGTAAAGACTTTTTATTTAAGTCTAGTTTTGGTCATAAAGTTACGCGCTTGTCCTTTAATCCACTTGTTGCTGAAGCATTTTCTCATCTTTCTTTCTTCTATGTCATGTTTTATCAGATGTTTTAAGTAACACATAAATGACAAAAGTCCAAACCCAGAAGTCTGGTTTGTCGTGAGTCGGATCTGCAGCTGGAACAAGGCCCTGACTCACTTCATTGTTGAGTTTTGGTCACTCCTGTTTAAACAAGTCTTTTCTGTTTACTTAGTTTTAGCCTCAGAAATAACAGACAAAACCAGAATAAATTGATTTACAACAAAGTAACCAGAGTCATGCACAACTCATCCTTTTAAACAAACACATTTATACAGAAACCTGTGCTTCCCCCCACACTGGTCACGACTCATTTACAATAATACAACATGTGACGGAGGGCATCTGACTCTTTCTCTGTGTGTGTTTTCAGACTGACAACAGCATCAACCACAGACTCAACCTAACCTCAGAACAAAGTAAGTCTCATTTCATTTAGTTCACTAAAAACCGGTAAAAGCTGGTGTGAAGTAAAGTGCTCGTTCATCAGGTGTTTGCTCAGGTGCAGGGCCGTAGCTCCAAATTCAGGGCCCCAGGTACAAACTTTGTTGATGGGCCCCTATTACATAATCATATTTGTTATTTTTACATTTATTTGGGTTTTATTTCCTTCTAAAATGTTCATATACAGCCTATTGATTTGATATCCACGTTCCACACATAATTAGTTGCTATTAGGGTTTTTGCAAGCTTCAGCAGATCAAATAAAATGCTTTATAATGCTGGCAACCAACTACAAAACGAGACATTTATGCGTTTGTGTCAAAACCATTGCATTCACTAACATGAAGACGAGAATAAAAAAAAAAGTGTTTTAAGCACACTTTACCATTTTAGCTAACTTTTTACTTTTTAAATTGCATTGTCTAAATTATGAAAAAAACATATTTAGAAAATCTTTGTGACAATTTGCAGACATAATGTTGCTGGATTGAGAGGTTGTGATACTGACAATATTCGAGTGAATATGTACATTGTACTGTTCTTTTTGTGTCAAACCTTGGTGAAATCTGTAGTCCTTTAGTCGATTAATTGCATCTTAGTCGACCAAATTTTTTTTGTCGACTGCAGCCCTAGAAATCTGTAAACTCTTGCTTACATTGTTATAATTTAAAGCAATTGTTTGTTCATAATTTGGCCAATTAATATCCCTCTTGGCTCGTGGCTAAAGTCCATTTGCTACGTTTCATGGGAATGATGGAGCGCTCTGATATCTAAATACATTTAAAGGAACAGTCTATCTCAGAAGCTTTGGGGGGCCCGTTCTTGCCCTGGGGAAAGTGGTAGGTTTACCCCCCCCAGTACGACACCCCTGCTCAGGTGCAAAGTGGATTAAGAGTGTGTGCACTTTCCAGTAGCACAAGCTTTTTATTTAACATCGGCATTTTGTGTGAACGCACCGAACATTATATTTGATGAACATTAAAGCAACAACATTTAGAACAATTAGAATGTCGTGTTTCAAGTGTTTAGGAATAAAAAGGAAACATGCTCATGTGACGATAGTGGTTAGTACCGTCCTGAGCGGGAGTCGAACCAGGATCTTTCATTCCGCAGGCGACCGACAAACCCACTGAGCTAAAGGGAACGCTCCCATTGACCCAATCTGCCGGTCCTGCTTTTTTTATACCTGAGGGGGTGAGTTTATCCCATATCACCACACACTTCACCGACCTGGTCCCTCGTGTGGGTCAACACCGGTTACACTCAGAAGAAAATAACAATATCATTAACAATAAATCCTTTTAGCACTCTGACCTCGTAGCACGAAGGTCTGGTCGATCCAGTCGCTGAAGCCTTTCTATGTGGAGTTTGCAGGTTCTCCCAGTGTCTGCGTAGGTTTCCTCCGGGCGCTCCAGTTTCCTCTACCTCTGAAAACGCGTTGTCTCCCCTGCAAAAGAGATTCTGCTCAGCAAAAACTATAACTCTAGACTGGCTTAAAATGACTTAGAATGAGAAAAACAGTTTTCTTTACCCGTCAGTAAATAATTTGACTCGAAATAAGAAGCTATGTCTCTTTAATAAATCCAGGTTAAATGAGTCAAAATGCTTGAAATTAAATCCTAGAATCAATCAACTTTAACTGGTCTGAAGTACATTTTTTGCAGTGTGAATCTCAGTGGGACTTTCCTGGTTAAAATAAAAGTCAATGAAATCAAATATTGTCCTTCAGTTTATTTTACATCTCAATCTTAGAGAAAAAACTGTTCAATCTTATTTTGAATTGAGTGAATCTTGGTAAACGGCTGGGATGTGTCCTTACCCACTTTGTACCTTTAGCGTGACACCTGTCCTGCGCAGATCAGAACTTCCTCATTTCAAACCAGTATTTGTAAGTGTTAATGTTGTTTATTTGTTTTGATATTCATGAATGTTTCTCACAAAAGATGGCCAGAAGAAAGACCAGAACGTCACAGCCGGAGCTAGCTTATCCAGACATTTTGACAGACTTCTCTCACTCTCTCCTTCCCTCCTCTCACCCTCTCCTCGTGGCTCTTCTCTCAGTTTAGCTTCAGAACGGACTCATCTTCCTTTGGGACGTCCGGTTCTCCTGCAGGAGGCCCAGGGACACTGTCCTCTGAGACACGAGGGCTTCATCAGCGGATACAGTCGGGACAAACTCATGCCTCTGTGGACGTCCTACACCCTGCCCCCAGCTGTGAGTCAAACTGTTCTCTGTGTCTCCTCTGTCCTCTCTGTGGACGTCCTACACCACGGCTATTCAACTAAAGTTTCCAGAGGGCCAGATTTGACCCAGGACCGTGGCTTCTGGGCCGGTTGTAGTTGCTTCTGACACGAGCTTGTGCCAAATGTTCACAGGTCTAGATGTTTTTATAGTGATAATAACTAATGCTGCAGTCTGTTTACAAAATGTTCAAATCACTGTTAAACCACGAATAAGAACTAGTAATAACCCAGTCTGAACCTGGAGAATCTCAGCTTTAAACCACATTTGAACCAGGACTAAACCAGGTACATGTAGACTGTAAAAAGTAACAATCCTAAAATGATTATTGAGTGATTAAATGCTTAAATAAAGCCAGACTTATGTTTATTTGGGAATATTTTAACTGCTTCAAATAAGATTTGCCAATAGGGTTAGCAAAGTGGATTGTTGTGCTAAAAATATAAAAACACAGCCTTTTCTCACTGGAAATGAATCAGAAAAGTATACCACATCCGTTTGATAAATATTATATTTAAACAGTAAAAATATAATACATTTAAGATAACTACAGCCTAGTTCAAATACTTATTGATACATTAGGAAATTTAGGTTGGCCACTATTTCCAAAATAATAACAGAAATAAATCTACAATCAAGAAAAAAATATATATTTTTGTATTATGTTAAGTTGAATAGGCCTGTCCTGCACGCTGCCTGAAGCTGTGAGTCAAAGTGTCTCCTCTCTCTCCCTTTCTCTCCTCACACTCTTCCCCTCCTCTTTCCCTCCTCTCTCTTCCTCTTTCCCTCTTAACTCTCTCTCTCTCTCCCTTTCTCTCCTCACACTCTCTCTCCTTCCTCCTCTCCTCTCTCTCTTCCCTCTCTCTCTCTTTCCCTCCTCTCTCTCTTTCTCTCTCTCTCCATCCTTTCTCTCTCTTTCCCTCTTAACTCTCTCTCTTCTCTCCTCAGACCTCCTCGTCTCCTCTGGTCTCAGATTGTCTTCGTCCTGACGTCAGAGTTCCTCCAGACCAGAGTCCGTCCTGTGACGTCTACAACGCTCCACCAAGATCGGCTACGGCTTCCTCTTTCCTCCAAGTAAAACGTCCACAAACGTCTCACACAAACGTCTCACAGAAACACTTTGTAGAACGAGGAGATGTCATAAGTCCAGATGGTGAACTTCCCGGGTTTTAGGCCAAGATGTGGACTTAGACTTAGTTGTGACTTAGACTTCAGCCAGATTGAGTCACTATTTTGATGGCTTGAAACTTGACTTTATAAAATGGGCCAGACTTACATTTACATCAGAAACATGTGCCTCCTCATTCTGCATTTGTGAGGATGGGATACATTATAAAACAAAATCAGTGAGATTGTAGAACTCTGTAATTTGAAGACTTAAATCTAAGGTGACCAGACAGGACAGTCCCAAAATTCATGCGTGTCCCTAATCCTGCATTCTGTCCCACGTGTCCCGAAAATTATCCTTACCCTTCGCAGGTTCTGTGCTCATTGCGCCAGGCTACACACACACACACACACTCAGGCACACACCTTCTGCGCACTGACGCCCACTCGTCCTCGTGGCTCACGCTGGACCTTTTTCTACAGAAATACTTAAGTCAGATGCTTTTGTCATGCGATAGTCTCATGTTTTGGTAATTTTTTAAAAGTATTAACAATAATCTGGTGAACTGCGGTAGTTTCCTGATTAAATTGCAAATCTATCAGTTCATGGAGTCTTTTTGATTATTTTTCAGTCAAGATGGGACAGACAGTTTAATAATTCGTGGGGTGTAAGCATTCTTTTGTCAGTTTTTCTAGGTATTCTGATTCTACATCATCTGCTGTGACTGAGCAAGCTTCTGTCACGCACACTGAGCTGAGTGCTCGTTTACTCCACACCTTCGATTTTGGAGAATCCCCCAGTTTCCCGATTTTCAGACTATATCAAGTCTACTTAAATCAGAGAACTTGACGTCTCTTTCCGGGACTGCTCTGGCCTCACAGCAAGAAGGTCACGGGTTCGACTCGCGCTCGGCCTTTCTGTGTGGAATTTGCATGTTCCTCCTCGTGTCTGGGTGGTTTTCTCCCGGCACTCCGGTCCAGGTTGAGGCCCAGGTGTTTAGGCGAATCACCTCTGCTGAGCTTCAGTGAGCGCTTCACTGACAGCAAAGCACTTTGTAACTGTGTCTGTGAAAGGCGCTTTACAAATAAACCTTACTTAATTTGACTTGGGACTTGACTTGAGACCTGACTTACTTGAGACTTGGTCCTGCCTCTGGAGCAGAATGCTTGTTTATTAGATGCAACACTGCAAACTTATTTTATTTCCTGATCCGATACTTTGATTATACATCTTTGCTAATGATAAATTGGATTCAGGGGTGGGTTTGTTCTAACTAAACTCGAGTTTCCGCTTCACAAAGACTCACACTTTATTTTGGCTCAGAAACGGTTTCAGGCTGAATGGAGGAAGTTTTAATCAGGAGTTTTGGGGAAAATACGCCGGAATCTGGACATTCTGGAACATTCAGCAAAACAATGCTCTGTGAAAAACCTGCAGCGTCACGCCAAGATAAACGTCTGAAATGTGAAGTGCAGCTGGAGATAAGAGCGGACAAAAGCAGGTGAACAGAGACTTTACGATCACATGACCCACAGCCCACATTGGTCACAACACAAATATGAGTTTAACCAACGATTACGCAGCTACAACTTTTACCAGAACCAAACAGACGACTCGATGCTCCTACACAAAATTAAATGTTGTTTTTAGAGCTAGAACTCGTGCTTTTTTTGGTGAATAGTTTTCAGATTAATAGATTTGAAGTAATGTAGCTTGAAGATACACTCAAGGAAAAATTCCTTCTAAACGAGTCCATTTGTAAAAATGTGTTCCATCCTGATGTGAGTCCATATTGGGCTGAAGACAGACTTGACAAATTGTGAGAACCATAAAGAGTGCATTACAGGGTGGTTTATGTTTGAAACTCAGAGTTGACTTTTACCGCTGGTTAACTGTGCTCAAGTCTTCTCTATAAAAGGCACCAGAATGAAGCCAAAAACACACGATTGTCTCAACCAGAGAGAGATGGAGCTATGGACGCTGGTGTCTTGTGTCTCCAGGGTGTTTGGAGTCACCGCTCTACCATTAGTCGTCTTGTTCCTCTAACGACCGCCCTCGTACTGGTGGCCCCCGTGTAACGACCGCCCTCGTACTGGTGGCCCCCGTGTAACGACCGCTGCACAAGACCAACCGCCCCCCCGCACATCTCCGTGACAGGTTCAGCCTCCACCAGGTCCACAGCCCAGACCATTGGGACACACCACAGGCCAGTGTAGAACAGAACCATCCGTAATCTCCACCGCGCTGACGATATTCCACCATATGGGCCACATGTTGGATCAGTGCTTAGAGCTCGGGTCCAATGGTGCTGAACATCGTCGTTGGTCCCAATGGTCCCATTGAAAATGTCTGGGATCTGCTCAGTGTGTGTGTCCACTGAAGAATGGATGAACTCAGACACTACTGCTGATGGATCCATGAGGCTGAATAACCTCTGTCCAGGGCCAACGGAGGTCAGTGAACTATTGACAGTCTGATGAAACTCTGTCACTTTTGGTTTGGGGTTGCTCTATTGTTTGGTTGTGTTATTGGACTGAAATGTGTAAACGCCACAAGAGTTGGTCTGAGGATTAGAAATGGATGTAGGGTTCATATGAAACAGGCCCATCTCAAAAATACAATTATTCTGCCCCCCAAAAAACTCAGAAAACTGAGTGTTACGTTTCTTTTTCCTTGAGTGTATATTAGAAGATTAATATTGTTTCCACTAAAAACACTAAAATTTCCCACGTTTGCTGTCATTTCTGTTCAGTCCAAGGCTTCTGTCTGCACAGGGTACGTCTAGAATTTTGTGTAACGTTAACAGTTGTGTGATTACAAAAGTCTTTGTTGATTAATCAATCAAACAAACTTTATATTTCTCTGAAAGATAAAAGAGAAACAGTCCAGGTCCTTGAGAGTTGAACTGAAGTGTGTTTGTGTGTTTCAGATCTAAACTCTTCAGCAGAGCAGCAGTTTGACGCTCTCACCACGGCCAACATCGTCCCCATGTTTCCACAGTTCAAGAGTAAGTTCTCATTTGTTCCCATGTTTAAGATCACTATTTTCTATAAAAGAACACACTCTGAGCTCATGAAAGAGCCTAACTCTTCATCCAGCTTTTGTCTTTTCTGCACTTGGCACATTTTCATTTTTTTCTTTAACCGTTAGTTGGAGCGCTTCACGGTCAATAATCGGTTAACCAAATATGTTAACCTAGTACTTTTTGAATGTTATTTTCACTGGACATGTTAAAATTGGGCGTAACAGTCTTACTATTGTTATATTTTAATTGAGCAGCTGAACAGAAAGGAGCCCAAGACTGACCCCTGGGGAACCCCTCTGACCTCTGACGTCTTGTTTTTGTTTCAGAGATCTGGACGTACTTTCACGACTCTCTGTTGCCAACATACTCCAGCCTTTACGGAGGTCTGAATGTGGTCGCTGGGCCTGTGTTTGATTATAACTTCGATGGACGATTCGACTCGTCGGAGCAGATTCTTCAGTGAGTTTTCAGTTTATGGAGCTCAGACAGTGTTAAGTTCCTGAATTATTTTTGTTATGTTCCTGGTTTATCTCTGTGTTATTTACACTGAAGGGCAAAGCACAAAAACAAGAAAATAAATTAATTGTACCTCAAACACCCACAAGGCTTTGGGGGTTTTGGGGGCGTGGTTTTTTCTTAGCCAAATAAATCAGACTGTCTGTTGGACATTTTGTTGAGTTTCTAGACTTCTCTTCTAGTGTGGCCATAATACATGGATGGGAGACGCTGGAACACCAGGAGGCAAGAGTGTTCTGTTGTTGTGTCCTTGGGCAAGACACTTAACCCACACTGCCTCAGTGTCGGTTACACTGGGTGAGTGGATCCCTGATTGTAAAGCGCTTTGAGTGCCTGCAAAGGTGGAAAAGCGCTATATACATAGAGTCACATTGGTGACCCTGCTGTGAGTGTTTCCATCATGTTTTTGGCCTTTGTGGTCGTATGGTTTCTGCACAACGAGGGTTTTTTTCATCTGCCAAGTCGGCTTATGAACAACTATAGAGTTTATCCTCGGCTCTTTATGCCTGGTTTTTCCTCCACTTGGGAGAAATGACACCTTCAAGCAGATTCATGTAGTTTTCTGTTCCCGTCAGTCACCCTGACGCCTGCTCTGACCTTCACGCTCAGTGGTCGTGTTAAAGGGGACCTATGTGTCAAAGTCACTTTTCTAAGTTTTTAACCCTGTTATAACGGCCTTCCTTCGTCATTAGTTTACTCAACGTTATATTTGAATTGATCCATGCATGTTTAAGTAATCTTGTTTTGTTCTTCAGCTGCAGCTCAACTGCTCAGAAATCCCCGTTCTCACCTACCACCTAGCCCCTCCCACTTGTCTGTATTTACTTGTTATATTTCAAAAGATTAAAACTCAAAGTGAAGCTTCTATGGTTCAAAACTGTCCCATATTCACTTTCCAAGAAGAAAAATCGTTTTTAAAAATCTGTTGCTTTTTACAGTCACATTTTAAACTGAAGAGGCGGGGCTTATCAGTTCTGCAGTTTTGAACAGGAAGTCAATAGAGCTGTTTCTATTTTTAAGTTGGTTTAGATCAACTTTGTGCTTTACAATAAACAAGGCAAGGCAAGGCAAGTTTATTTGTATAGCACAATTCATACACAAAGCAATTCACAGTGCTTTACAAGGCAGGAAAATGCATCAACAATAATTAAATAATCAGCATAAAATTTACTTTAGCAACAAAAGGTAAATAACTGATCTACAGATGTTCTAGTTTCTTACTAAACATAAAAAACACACACACAATAGGTCTCCTTTAAACTCTGATGCACTGTGAAGCCTCTTGTCTCGGAAGTTGAACTTTGTTTTTTCAACCTGACCTGTTACGTTGCTACCACCAATGCTAACAATCACGCCACTGTCCATGTCGTACCTTTAGCTTTACTTCTTTTACATTGTTTTTTTTCGTATTGAAATTTAATCAAACACAGACTAAACTAAACTGTTAAACATAAAATTCCCTTACAGATTTCAACATTTTTATTGTTTAAAGGGGCTGTACTGTGTAAGATTGAGAGGAATTTTAATGATCACATATAGTCCACAAACATTTAAATCATATTTATTCTTTACAACATGAATACTTAAGAGAGCACTGTTAACCAATCCACATCAGTGATACATTTATACGTATTTGAAATGTTTTATTACGGGCCGGAATATGGATTATTGACGCTAGATGGCCTCATGCTTAATAGGCAAAATGAATGTGAAAGGCTCCCTCTGGTGTTCAAAAGTGGAAATCACTTTGTTTGTTTTCTTACATAGTGCCCTTTAAAGCCGTAAATGCCTGACTAAGCTAGTTCTGGCTGCTAACTGCTAGCTTAAAATGACGATAAATAAATAAGACGTTTTGGGTTTTCTATTGGCAAACTTTTATGAGATGCATTCATTCATAAATATCAATATCAGTATAAATAAATATATATTAACAAATAATGTGTTTAAAAGAAGTAAATTCGGCCTGCGCTTGTGTAGTTGCGCTAAAAGGAACAAAGTTGGCACTGACAAACCGTCCTTGTAGAGGCTAATCTTTAGTTTTGTTAGTTTCTTTGTTTTCATCTAACCTCTTCGTTAAGAAAAGATGACTGAAGAGCCTGTTTTACGCGTTGTGTCGCCGCACGGACGGTAAAACGACCGTGTTGCTCCAGCCATTCTCAATCTTTTATTTTCAAAGTTCAAGCACAGAACACTTCTTCTCATACATGTGAACAAACAGGAAGTAGAGCGCCCCTAATGACCAAATCATGTACTACAAGTAAGTTTTTAACAGATGACCTTATAATCATGTTTTAAACAAAAGATACAAATCATTAATCATTCATTCATGTTCTACCGCTTAATCCCGTTAGGGGTCGCGGGTGACTGGAGCCTATCCCAGTGACTTTGGGCCTTAGGCGGGGAACACCCTGGACAGTGGTCAACTTGCCGCAGGGTTAGACAGACAAACATTCACTCTCTCATTCACTCACTAAGGGACATTTACAGTGATGCCCAATTAACCTAAACATGCATGTTTTTGGAGGAAACCGGAGAAAACCCACAGTGACACGGGGAGAACATGCAAACTCCACCCAGAGAGATCATGAGATGTTGATATGGTCCGACCCGGGAGTCGAACCCACGACCTCCTTATTGGGAAGCCAGAGCTCTAACCACTCTGCTACCGTGAACCCCTAATTCATTAATCATGAAATGTAAATAATCATGTACATATAAACCATACAAAATGGCGCTTACAGTCCTCCATTACTTTCTGCCACAAGGTTTGCATTTGCAGCTGTGTTTTTGAATTTGTGTGTTTGTCCTTCAGAGCCACCATAGTTAGGTCGTCTGCCTCTAACTTCATGAGCCTTTTTAGACTGATTTTAAATTGTACCAAAACTGAAAAAGTTGCCACAAGATTCTTCAAACAAAAGCAGAACTCGTCTCAGTGAAAGTGTAAATGTTTCTGTTTGTTCCAGGTTTGTTCCAGGCTCTAAAATCCCCGTCCCGACACATTTCTTCATCGTCCTGACGAGCTGCAGAGACTCGACTTCCTCCGTCCTGAACTGTGAAGGTCCTCTGCAAACCGTGTCCTTCGTCCTGCCCCATCGAGATACGAACACGGAGAGCTGTCAGGTAAAACAACTGTCCCATCAAGATACGAACGCAGAGAGCTGTCAGGTATTGAAACTGTCCCATCGAGATACGAACGCAGAGAGCTGTCAGGTAAAACAACTGCCCCATCGAGATACGAACACGGAGAGCTGTCAGGTAAAACTACTGTCCCATCGAGATACCAACACGGAGAGCTGTCAGGTAAAACGACTGTCCCATCGAGATACGAACACGGAGAGCTGTCAGGTAAAACTACTGTCCCATCGAGATACGAACACGGAGAGCTGTCAGGTAAAACTACTGTCCCATCGAGATACGAACACGGAGAGCTGTCAGGTAAAAAGACTGTCCCATCGAGAGGACATGTGGTGCAGGACCAGACTAAAAAACACTGGTGTAACTAATTCTCACTGGTGCAAAAAGAATAAACCGTTGACATTTTGAAAACAAATTAATACATTTATATAAATAAAGTTGAAGCTTTAAAGGGATCCCGGACTATAAAGATAAATATGGTTTAAATGCTAGTACTGTTCATGCTTACTAAAATAAATTGCAAACAAATATCTAACCTCTTACTATTTTTTATAAAATTGTCATTGTTTGGAGCCATTGGCAGCAGCCATATTGTCCAGACGCAATGCATTCTGGGTTTATGATGTCAAATGGTTGCTTTTGGTTGTTGCCATGGTTGCTCCTGTCATAGTTGCTGTCGCGTCCCTTTTCGTCCGGAAGACCCGATTCGTCCGGAAGTTCCTTTTTAGGTCAACGACGCATGCGCAGACCGTAATTACGTCTTTTAAACACATTATTTGTAAGTGTACAGTTAATATTATTTATTTATATTGATATTTATGAATGTATCCTGCAAAAGTTTGCCAATAGAAAGCCCAAAACGGCACATTTATTTATCGCCATTTTAAGCTAGCAGATAGCAGCCGGAACTAGCTTAATCAGGCATTTACGGCTTTAAACAGTAATAATCTCTACAATCTTTACAATCATTTGCTTTGTTGAACTCTGTAAGGGAATTTTGCGTTTAATAGATTAGTTTCGTCTGTGTTAATTAAAATTTCAATACGAATAAAACAATGTAAAAGAAGCAAGGCTAACAGTACGAATCGTGTCTTCCGGTACGAAAAGGGACGTGACAGTTGCTCCCTAGGCTGTTACCTTGACAACCACCAGAGGGCAGACAGACAACCATTTGACGTCACAGCCAGGACAAAATGGCAGCCATGTAATTTCTTTAAAACACTATTTTAATAAAACAACAAATACTTCCAAGGTTTTTGTCCTGCATTTATATAAGGGATGATATTATAAGTGTTTTAGGATAAACATGTGATTATAGCCAGGGTTCACTTTAAAAAGTTTTATTTTACAACAAAAAATGATTCATTTTATGTGAAAATGTTCATATTTTTATTGAGAATTTGAAGATTTTTCAAGATTACACTTAAAATTTTACCAGATTAAAATGATTATTTTATGAAAAAAAAAAAAAAACTCAATATTTAATCTTATTATACTCATCAATATTATACTCATTATGAAATGATGAGTATAATTGTAAAATGTTTATTCTTGTAGCCCAAACTTGTCTCTTATGGTGATGCATTCGTAGCTGTTTCTCAGTAGCGAGCCAGGGGCCGGGTTAAAACCGGTCCTGGGCGTAAGTTTGCCCAGGTCTGGTCTAAGGACAGAAGAGCGTCAAAGGACAGGCGATGCTCTGGACTAAAACTAGTTTATTTGACCTTTAACTGTAGTGTTCCTTTGAGCTGCTTGTTTTGCCTTTAGCTTTGACGTTCTTCTGAAGATGACGCAGGAGCAGGTCTGGGGTCATGTGTTGCCTGAAATGCAGGTTGTACAAATGCCTGAAGCATTAATAGAGCATGACTTGTTCAGTGTGTGCTGACGCTTAAATCACGCTCTGGTGAGCATGAACCAAAAACCACAGCTCCTGATCTCTAAAGACTCTCTGCTCTGCTGCGACTTCACAAACCAGCTTTAATCCCAAAACACGATTCTCAAACATTTGTAAATGTCTTTAATAACCTAAGAATCAAACTTGGCTTCATGACAAACACCAGGTGTGTTTAAGAGACAAAAATCTGGAGTGCAGACAAGAGCAGGCTGCTTAAGGCAAGTGATTCAACTGGAGAACAGTCAGATCTGACAGAGACAGCTCAGCTCTCGTGTTTGTTTGAGGTGTTGCACTAAATAAAACTACACACAACTTTATAAAAGCATTTCTGTTTCACTCACACATCACCAGAGCAAAGAATAAAGAGTTTACACACTTGAGCTGTGTCTGTGAGAAAGTGACTTTCAGCTAATCAGGATCATGTATTAATGTTAATGTGTGTAATGTACAACAGTCTGGGTCTTTTCTGACTCATGTTAAACGTGTGAGGTTATAAAAGTCCACAGATATGATAAAGACAAAGGAGAAGGAAATGCACAGTGTCACGTTTGATCAAAGCCAATCAGCTGTCAGTCTACTGCACTACATTTCCCATCATGCATCACGACTATATAGTCATTAGTCGTGTTCAAGATGGTCAAGGTGGTGCAGTCGACTCGAGGCATTAAGTGGGGTCGGTTCTGATGACAGCACGAGAGATCAACCAGAGCTACGGACAGCGCTGTCGTCAGAACCGACTCTCCTTAACGCCTCGAGTCGACTGCACCACCTCGACCATCTTGAACACGACTATTGAGGCGTAAAGTCGGGCTGGAGTTGCTTTTGCCCGCCTCCACAGTAGTCTTGTTTAAGCAGAGCGAGGCGGTGTCGAGGGGTCGGGTCTGACGACGGCGCTACGTAGCTCCCCGGTAATCTGTAGGATTAATTAATTAGAGTGTAGGCGCTTCGACAGCAGTGAAGTCAGAAAAAGCAACTGCACTGCCTTCATAAACTACAAAACACAGATGCATGCTGGGAAATGAAGTGCCGAGGAGACTTTAAATCTGACAGAAAAGGCTCAGGATGTTGTACAACACTGAAGCATTATTATTGTGATACTGATGAGCTGAAAGTCATTACTTATAGACACAGCTCAAGTGCAGAAACTTTATTATTCAGTTCTTTATGCGTTGCTCTGGTGATATCCGTGTCAGTTCAAGGTGTGTGAGGGAAACAGGAGCATTTACACAGTTGTATGAGGCTTAATTCAGTACAACACTGATCTGAGGCTCTGGCAGTTCTCGCGCTTGAGAAGTGTCCACGGTGCATTTCTCCCTCAGCTTCATCCGTCTGCTCTCGTCTGCGATCCAGGCTGAGTTTCTGCTGCTTAAACAATCCTATTCTTTCACCTGTCGTCAGACCGATGCGGCTCGAGGCGTCTGGACCGTCCTGAACACACCTGACGCTGTTGCTTTGTGGTTGCAGAGCTCGGGGGCGGAGTCAGAGTGGGTGGAGGACCTGATGTGGTTCCACCAATCACGTGTCAGAGATGTGGAGCTGCTCACGGGATTGGACTTTTACCAGGGCAGCTCTCGGCCAATCACAGAGCTGCTGCAGTTGAAGACCCGCCCCACGGCCGACATCCACCGGAAACAGTGACGGACGCCATCTTGGGACTGTACAGGGTTAATACAGAGTTAATATGAGATTACAGCTGCGTTCAAATGATATTTATAGATATTTACTTTTACTATTGCACTTTGTGTTGATCGTTTGCTTTTGTAAAATGTCTTTTGTCTCCAATCATGCAACACAAACACAATCATGTTTCTTTTTATATTTATAGATTATTTGTAGCTTTGACACTGTGAATAAATGATGATGTAAACGATCAGATTTTGTTTGGACCTACATGTGTCTGTAGATACAAGGTAAAGCTGTTCAAACACTGAAAGTCATTGTAAATCTGATTCATCCAGTGAATCTGCCTCTTGTTCGGGCGTCAGGGTTAGAGTTAGCGAAGTCGACGATCCGACCTGCAGGAGGACGTTCACCAATCAGACACGACTTCCTGTGACGAAGAGACGCTGCTCTGCCTCACATCAACAGGAAACAAACACAGTTTATGCAAGGCTTTAGTAAGTTTTGTTGTTGTTTTTTCATCAAAAGGTTGCTTGTTTTTGAACTTATTTCAAAGGCTTGTTGATCTAAACATCTGGCGACCCTGACCCTGACAAATCAATCTGGGACCTAATCTAACTGACACAGACTCACATGGATCTATTAAAACTCCTCATTGTGGAGTTAAAACCTCTGATGTAGGACGAGACACTGGAGGAGGACAGAGACGGGCTTATAACAGGTCAACGTCTGAGAAGTCAGAAAGCTAGCTACGTTTTATAAATGTCTCTCCAGCGTGATCTGCTCATGTGCAAAACAAGTGTGTCAGAGCGTAAAAAATGTCCATGTCATCCCCACGTTTGCGTCGCCTGTTTGGTTATCAGCTTCAAAAATATTCTGCACCAAAATTTAGACGCTCCAACGTGTCCAAGGAAGAACTCTAGCTCAATGATAACGAAAAACCTGCCAAATAAATTTAAAACTAGCCCAATTTTTTTTAAAGCTATTTTCTTTCTTTTTTTTTTTTTTTTTTATTTAGCAAAATACAAATACACAAAACCAACTTTAGACATACGCACATACATAGTACATGTAAATAACCGTAAAAAAGAAAGAGTGGGTAGGTGGGTGGGTGGGCGGGTTGGGGTCATTTCTTTTTATTTTTTATATAATGCCAGAAGGGTTCCCATGTCTTATTATAATGGGGGATTTGTGTTAAACTTTCTAGGTTAGAGTTTGTTTTGTCTTTCCAATTTAGAAGTATTGTTTTTTTGCTAATGTGAGTGCAATCAATAAGAAGCTGTGTATGTGCTTTGAAATCATTAGATTGGAAAGATCACCTAGCAATGCCACTGTTGGCGATACTGGAACACTGAGGCCCGAGCATTTTAGATAGCTCTCTCATGACCCCAGACCAAAATTGTTTTACTGGTGTACAGAGCCAATATGCATGGAGGTGGTTGTCTTTTTCTGTGGGGCAATGACTGCAGGTGTCTGTATTAGAAAAGCCCATGCGGTGGATGATATGATTGGTGATATGGGTTCTATGTAGTATTTGAAACTGAATTAACTGTAATTTGTTATTGGTTGACATGGTGAATATATTGTTGCAGATATATTCCCAGTCTATGTCAGTAGTTTGAATGTTGAGATCTTTCTTCCATTTGTCCAATGGTAATACATATGTTTTATTATGGAGTAAGAAAATTTATATATTTGTGACAGGAGTTTTACTGGTTTTAGTGAGTGCACCTTGGAGAGTAGATCTGGAGTGAAGTTGTTGTAATTGGTAATGTTGATGTGCTGTTTGATGACATTTTTCAGTTGTAGATATTGATAAAAACAATGCTGTTTTATTTCTTAAAACTGGTGTCGTGATACAGTTGTTACTTTTTGAGTCAAAAGTATTTGTGAACGCTTCACTCAGTTATTTTGTTGATGCACCTCTGCAGCTCGGCCGATGTTCCTCTGAACTCTGACACTCGTAGCTGCTGTGAGAGCGCCCAAAATGAGAGAGCGTCTTATTCAGATGTGAGCAGCTTCAGGGCTCAACAGCAACTGAATGTTGTTAGCTTAGTTCTTATGTGAAATTTAAAAAATGTAACATGTTTAATTCACGGCCGCAAACATTTTAAAAATAACACAAGAAAACTGTAACCCGTGTGGAGCTGTATTTTGTCCTGCAATTATTTTCTTAAAATAGCCCAATTGTGCAGGAAAAACGCAAACCTGGCAACTATGGGTCTGGACTAGTGATGGGAATCTTGGATCTTTGTCCGATACGATGTGCATCTCGATACACTTGCAGCGATACGATTTTTTTAAGATACATGTCTTTACAGCTAACGATCGATTCGGTTCGATATGCCCCCTGATCACGATGCATCTCGATTCAGTCAAACTTGTTTTTTTATTCAAATACTTAAAAAATATTTAGTCTGTTTAATCATTCATGGGCCTTTATTACCCCAGATACATTAAAGCCATGTAAAAGTATCTTTCAGTCACTTGAAAATTCAATTACTAACTTTTAGTTATTATAAATAATAATAATATATAATAATATTTTTGGTTTGCATCATATTTTTAACAGTGCTGTGTGCAATCGGACTTTAAAAGCATAATAAGACGTAGCCTAAGACCCAGCGCTCTCATTGGACAGATCTGCTGTGGAGGCGGGGCAAATCAAAGGCCAGTGTTATGATAATATGTGGGGGAAAGAAAGCTAAATAATAAGTCCATTCTGGACCGTTTTCTTTCGGTCTACTATCATAACCTGCGGAATACAGCTTCTGAAAAAGCCTATGTAGTTTGTCAGTGCGGCAGGGAGAGTGAACGTGGAACTGAGACGCAGCTACCAAACTCAGACTGAGTGCAGCGACATAGGTGCCGCATCCAGCCAGTGCAATTGGCGAAGAACGACGGCAGCGCGCGGAGGATGAGGAGAGAAGAAACGGCGAGAACCAGCGCATGGAGAAAACACAGCAAGCACCGAGAATCAGCACGCGAAGACGAGACAGCGAGGACGAGAACAGCGCGCGGGGAAAACGCACATCGCCAGAAACAAACACTGGCAGGAGCGAGGACCAGCGCGTTGGGAAGACGCACACCGCCTTGATTTGGACATAAACACGGGAAGGACAGCTTTTACCGGGCAAAGACGCTTGGATTGCCTGCACGTTCACGGTGGAATAGTACGTGTTGTGGAGTTTCAAACTTTTTTTCTTCCTAACACACGGATTTCAATGCACTAAGCGAATCTTCAACACCGGAGACGCGTTTGGAAGATTTGCTTTGCCTGTCTCCTCCTCTACAATACGCAGGTAAGGCACTGGACACTGTTTTGTTGTTATTACGTAAGCTTCGTGAAAATGAAAGGTGCTTTGACTGAAAGAGACAAACGCCAGAACAGAGCTATTTGTTGTTGGCACATCTTTAGGTGAAAGTAAACCAAAACAGCCTACATAAGGAATGTCAGAAGTATACAGCGTTTGCAGCAGTGTCAGCTTCAGCTTGTGAGTGAGTGTATGTGCGTATCTGTGTCTGTGTAGGAGAACACTTTAATCAGTGAATCGTGAAAAATCTAGATTCATCGGTAATAGTCTGATAATCCGATGCAGGCTGCTTTTGTCACACGATCTGCATCGATGTAGCTACTTTCTACCGACACACTCGGCATCGCGCATGTTTACATCGATGTATCGGTGCAAATCGAGTAATCTTCCCATCACTAGTCTGGACGCAGTATTAGCCTGAAGCTGATTCTACACAGTTCTCATGAGGCTCCACCCACATTGTGTAGAAATGTTTTTTTAGAGACAAACCAAGACAAAAAGTCAGAGTGTCTAAGAAAGTGACCATCAAGCAAACCTTGTTCTTGATTGGTCAGTAGGTTCTAATCTTTATTATAAGAGGCTTTTTCACAATCTGGCAACAAAGTTCATCTGTGATTGTAAAACCTTTTAAAAACCACTGTTCAATCAAACGCCTTGAAACCATCCTAATCTGCTTTGTCATTCTTCTATCTGGAGAAGTGATGTGAGAGTTTGTGCACAGTTCAGAGTAAAACCTCAGATATTAAAATAACACCGACTGAGCTCGAATTTCAAACAGTTCCTTATTTTAAACACTTCTCTGTTTTTCTTCCTCAAACGTGTCACACAAGAAGCTCGATTTAGAATCAAAGGAACCGAGCAGCTTTTCCTTTTTCAGACGACCGCGTGCTTCTGATCAAACTGTGACCTCAACGATGTCACTGACGGACAGAAGACGCTTAGACCGGCTTCTCTGAGTCGCCGCGGTCACATGATCCACACAGAGAGTCTGACTCATAAACAGTGTTTTTGTTGAGTGTGTTCACATGTGATCAGATAAACCGGTTACAGGCAGTGTTCATGACCTTTACAGGAGAAACCAGGTTAAACTCATGTCTCTGTTCACATGTGACTGACGGGGAACTGATCATAGTTACTGGTCTAAATATTCAGGAGACTGGGTATATATTTACAGTTATTAATAGAGGTCGGATTTTACAAGTTCCGACTGTAAAATCACACTGGCAGCACAGCTAAATAGTATATTTATATGGTGGCGCTCAAAGTGCTTTAAATCTAGGATCCACTCTCCCAGTGTGACAGACACTGAGGCAGTGTGGGTTAATTGTTTTGCCCAAGGACACAAAGGCAGTCCACTCTTGTCCCATTGTGGCTCCTGGTGTTCAACGAGTCTCCCATCCAAGCACTAACCAGACCCTAACTTGCTGCTTTGACAACAGGAATGGCCACAGTTCGTGAGGGATAACCTGCAAAACGCCAAGTTCATCTGAGCGAGAAAAGCCAACATGACTGCGTTCTGGTTTGGTGAAAGTTTAATCTCCGACAGTTACAATCCTGACAGTACATGTGCTCTTTCTCTTTACTTTCCACTGTCTGACTGATTTGACCTGTCTGTTACATAAACTGTCATGTGTTGCTCGTACATTTCCCGAGTGGACAAATGGATACTCAGGGGAAAAGTTTGGACGAAGTTGGAATTCCAACCTCCAAAGAAGGATAACTGGACGCATCTTATTCTGCGCTCAGATCAGACAGCGTTTAAGCGTCCAATTTTGCTCGTTGAAAAGACTTCAGTAAACAGTCCTTCCTTCCTCTTGATGTGAGAGAACAGCAGCATGTCACAGGCGTGGCAACACTGGCATCAACATCTGATGAGGCCAAAGCGTCCGCCGCAGGTTGGAGCGTGTATTTGGGGTCAGCAGACGCCCGAACAAAAGAATTTCGACGTGCTAGACGCAAATTCACTGGATGCCTCAAGACTCAGGTTTACATAGACTTAACATGTAAATAGAGGTTATGCAGGTGACCTCACAGCATTCTAAATGTTCATGCTGAGTGGCAAGGATGCATGAGAGTCAATGGAGAGAAAGGACATTTTCTCTTGTAAGAGTTCAATAAACAGCTAAAACAGGAAAAATAAACTACAGTTTGATAACAAATTCAACCCACCACAAGTCTACTGAGCATAGGTTTTGTAAATGACATGTAAACAGAGAAAATCAAGTCAACAGTTGTAGCAAAGAAGATAAACTTTAGCTTCTCACATTTATCAGACATTAAAATTACACACAGTTGAACTTATTACCTTTTTCTTCTTAAAAAATATGTTTTTGAGTCTGTTTGTTGCAGTTAAAATGTCCTAAATCACCAACTGTTGTAACAGACAAGTTTGTAGCTTACAAGCCGTTGCCACGACAACAAAGAAATACATTGAAGAAATGCCGCTCATTCTAAATGTTGCTAAGCAAAATGATGTCAGTGCATAACCTCTATTGGACGCTTTGGATGCTGTGCGGTCTGAACGCAGCGTTAGACTGGTCAACTCAGCTACTTTAAATCCCAGGCCACCAGGAAAGGTGCTTTATCCTTCTGCAGGTGGAGAGTCAAGTCTCTCAGGGTCTTGTTCACAGTGAAGGAAGGATGAAAGCGTGAGACTGGTAAAATCAGCTACTTTAAATCCAAGGCCATGGTTCTTCACCAGAAAAGAAGCTTTGTCCTTCTGCAGGTAGTGGAGTGTCAGTGATCTCAGGGTCTTGTTCACAGTGAGGGAAAGATGGAGCGTGAGACTGAGATGGATCAGTGCAGCGTCGGCAGTGATGAGGTCGCTGTATTGAACCGTTCTGGTGAAGGAGCTGAGTTCAAAGACAAAGCTCTCCATTTACCGTCAGTCTGTGTTCCAACCATTTCCTCTGCAGAGAGAGAGTGAGGAGCTCAGTCATAGGAGGAACTCGGAGTAGAGCCACTGCTCCTCCACGTTGAGACGAGCCAGCTGAGGCGGCTCTGTTCCTCTGGACAAAGGTCAGATGTTCCAGAAGAGCTGGAGGAAGTGTGTGGACAGGAGAGTCTGGACCTCCTGCTCAGACTGATGCCTCCGCGACCTGGCCCTGGATATCAAATCAAATCAAATCAATTTATTTTTGTACAGCCCAAAATCACAACAACAGTCGTCTCTGAGGACTTCCCAAGATTATGAATTTTAGCAAAGGAAATCAAAATAAAACAATACATATTCAATGAAACATTTGATTGGATAAAGAGGAAGAAAAAGAAAGGATGAACAATGAAAACTGTGACACAGATATGGCACTGAGCTAAACCTCGTCTTGTCTTCACTTACATCAGCGGCTTATTTCTTCTGTTCAGACATCTTTAAGTGAGATGTATTTACCTTTTTGACATGTTTCAGCTGCTGTGAGCCATTTTCAGAAGCGTTCGCTGATTCGACAGAACAAATACGCAACTGCTTCCAACAACAAACCGACAAAAAACAACCAAACAGAACAGACGACTGAACGCAGACAGAACTTTGGTCAAAGTTGTTTTAACCTACGCAAAAACATGTCTGAATTCTGAAGAGTCAGCTCAGAATTAACTGTGTTGTATTGCGACTTCCAGATAAAAATCCTTCACTAAAAACATGTACAATAGGCTCCGCCCTCTGAGACTAGAATCTGTTGTTTATATTTCTACATTTGATTGTGTTTTGTTTGTTCTCACACTCGCCGGGGCTTTCGTTCTGTTTGGTTTCCACGGCGACAGGTTCCGGGCGTCGATCCAAAACTCGTCGCTTTTGAACTGTCGAGTGCAAGTCTGGACCTGCAGCAGCGAAAACGACGTAAACAACACGAAAGGAGCGGCGTCATCGCACAAATATTCACTCACTCTCAAGCCTTGTTTGGTAAGTTATGGATCAGCGATATCGAGAGGAGATCAAACCTTTGTTCATGATTCATAATGAGTTTTATTTATAGATTGTGCTCATGTGAGATCAGACGTTTCTAAAGGACAATGTTTTTGTTTCAGTCACGAGGTTGGAGATGAAGACGGTTAAAGGGTTTAGATCAGATAACTTTTATTTAGTGGTGGTTCTGCAGGTTTTACATGCGTCTGTAATGAGTCTGCCATTGACCAGGGTGTTCCCCCCGCCTAAGGCCCAAAGTCGATGGATGAAACTCAGTCACAAGAACAAGAAGTAAAGAATGAATAAACATAGGAGCTAACAATAGTGACTCAGATTGGGTAAATGACTCAGATTTGGGGAAAGTCGGAGCTTCAAGTGTCGCTGAGGGAAACACCGTCACATTTGTAAACTGTTTGGATTCCTGGAAGTTTTTCTGCGAGAGCCAAAGTCGATCTCTTCGGACAAACTGCTGCAGAAGAGCTCGTGTATCCCGCTGTAAACTGTTTGGATTAGAAAGTCCACCAGCGGAGCGGCGTCACGACTCAGGAACGCTCCGGGAATGTGTTCGGCACAAGTGGGGATTGGGGGTGGGAGGCATGTGGGATTGTTTTTAATGCACTGTAAAGCACTTTGTGTTACATGTATGTATTTGATTTGATTTGAAAAGACAGCACTGAGTTTAAATAAAAGACTTTATAGAATCAGGCGCTTTTTGTCCAGGTCACGTGACTCACTTCACTCCAGGTCATGTGACGTGTTTCACTCCAGGTCAGGGCTTTCAGTCTGCGCGTTTTACTTGAACAGTGAATGTAGTTTTGCTCCAGGTCAGGTGATGCTCCAGGTTAGGTGATGCTCCGGGTCAGGTGATGCTCCAGGTCAGGTGATGCTCCAGGTCATGTGATAGCTCCAGGTCAGGTGATGCTCCGGTCAGGTGACGCTCCGGGTCAGGTGACGCTCCAGGTCAGGTGATGCTCCAGGTCAGGTGATGCTCCAGGTCAGGTGATGCTCCAGGTCATGTGACATTCTTCACTCCAGGTCAGGTGATGCTCCAGGTCATGTGATGCTCCAGGTCAGGTGATGCTCCAGGTCATGTGATGCTCCAGGTCATGTGATGCTCCAGGTCATGTGATGCTCCAGGTCATGTGATGCTCCAGGTCAGGTGATGCTCCAGGTCATGTGATGCTCCAGGTCATGTGATGCTCCAGGTCATGTGATGCTCCAGGTCAGGTGATGCTCCAGGTCATGTGATGCTCCAGGTCATGTGACGCTCCAGGTCATGTGATGCTCCAGGTCAGGTGATGCTCCAGGTCATGTGATGCTCCAGGTCATGTGATGCTCCAGGTCATGTGACGCTCCAGGTCATGTGATGCTCCAGGTCAGGTGACATTCTTCACTCCAGGTGATGTGATGCTGTGTCAGTCTGAGCTCATGTCACACATAAAACAGAATGTTCATCTGAAACTCTGGGTGAGTCAGCAGGAGGCGCTGCTGTCTCACTCTTACTCAGCAGTTTAGGCGCTGACACATGATTCAGCAGAAGAAGATGTGACAGTCTGAGCGTCTCGTCTCCATCAGTGAACAAGAGCTTAAGTAACTTTGGAGTTAGAATAAGATTTGTCAATAGAAGAAGTTTTGTTTGTGTTTCAGGTGCAGCGTCATTTCCTCTGCATATTTAACTTAAAAGATGTTGATGAAGTCAACAAGTTAGTTTAGGCTTCAATCAAACACTTTCAAAACGACTTAAAGATGGGGTAACTTAAAACTTTGTGTTTTCCACTAAAAGATACAAGATAAATGCAGCATTGTAAAAAAAATAAATAAATAAATTAAAAAATAGGGCTATGAGGACTGTTTGAAATGAATAAGAAAGATTTTTAGTTCTGGTCAGGAGCTGAATGCAGCGCTCTGATTGGCTGGGCTCGGGTGGTCCTCTCCAGTGCCACTTTGTTGTTTGTAAAAAGATGCTTATTGACCATAATTTCAACCAAAATGAATACATGTCAATATTAATCATGTGTTGAAGGCTTTGCAGTGTGAAAATTCAGTTACCCCACCAGGCATCATTTCGTTAAGATGATCTATTGTCTTTTACAGGTTTAATGTGACAGATTTAACCCTGAAAAAGTTACTTATTATGTTCGGTAAAATTAAACTTATTCCGAAAATGAAAACCAACAAAAGAAGATGTACCTGTTAAATTATCACTTGCTTTTATGAATATTGGCAAGAATGAATCATAATACAGTTCCAGTTGTGTGAAATTGTAAATTGTAACTAGGCTAATTGAAAAAAATGAACTTACATGATTGTCCAAAGATGAGCAAGTCTCTTAAAGTTGGGGTAACTAACTTTTTTAGTTGCAAATAAGTAAACTTTTCCACCAAAAAGTACATGATAAATGCAGCACCCAATAAATTGATTAAGACAGTGATCGATCGATTGCCCTCTCTCTCTCTCTCTCTCCTTCTGCTTGACACGACTTTCTGCACGTCTGTATTTTGTTTTAACTTGGACTGAAACACTTGAATGAAACTTGAAAGCTCGTGAAGAATGATCCCGCTGGAGTTTCCCCGCCGCCGCAGCAGGAGCCGGTAAAACCTCTCGGTGAATCCGTGGGCGGCTCTAAACCTGGATTAAACCCGCTCCGTGAAGTTGACGTCAGTGTTTATGATCGAGCGCGTGGGTGGCTCTTCATGAGAGTTCCCTGCAGGTTTAAAAGGCTCACACACGAGGGAGAGACGCAGACACAGAAGCTGCGCTCGCGACTGGTCCCGCCGCGGCACGAGCCAACATGGTGAGTCACTTTACGCATTTTTACGCACCGGATCAGAAGCGACGTTTTTGGACGAGACGATCAGAGACGAGACACTGCATCAGAACAGAACCAAACGTGGCGAGTTCTTTTTAAATGATATCATGATACTTGAGACGTTCTCGTACCTCTACTGCAAAAGTGTCACGTTTAGTCTCAGTTTAAAAGATTAGAACTAGAAATATCTTCTTGTTTTGAGTTATTTTGACCTGATTAGAATAATAACTGCAGCTGAACAGGATCAAACATGAGTGTTGTGAGTGCTTCTGTCATTTATAAATGTGGGTTAAGTATTTATTTTTTAACAAATGTTACTGCAAAATGGTTTAAAAGACTAGAATTTAAAATCTTTCTTAATTGAAGTCATTTTGACTTTTAAAGCTGCACTGCAACTTTTTGGCCAAAATACACTCATAAAAGCATGTTTTTGACAGATTTCATTGTTGCACTAAATAAATAATCTGCATCTTTACCGTAAACATGTTTTTATGGTCACAGTTTGGACAAAAGGAGGGTTTCTGTAGCTGTATTTATTTTTCATATTATGACATAAAATGTATTTAGACCCAGTCAGTCTGGTTTTAACTTTCTGATTCTACTGAACTGTGCAGTTGATTGTTTGTTCACCTCCAGAGGCTTACACAATGCATTTTAAAATGAGACGGAATCATTTAGGACAGGGTCAAACATGGAGAGTAATCTTCAGGTTAAATAATGTTTCACAACTTTTACTGCAAAAGTGTCCAGTCTTTCCTTTTGAGTCACTTTGACCTGATCAGAAGAATCTCTGCCGTTAACTCCATAAGAAGAGGCTCTTTTTTGTTCTCCTGGCTCTTTCTTTCATCTTTGGACACAGTCACGTCTGGACTCTTTATAACCTGAGGTTTTGTAGTTTGAGTCTCTGATTCTGACTGACTCTAGTTTTACGTGAGAACAAGCTCTGCACAAAAGAACACCAGGTTTTAAAGTTTCTGGAGGCACAGTCTGGACAGTATTTTGTGTTTGGACAGTTCCTCTGAGAGAGAGGAGAGTTTATGAGGTATTTTTTTTATTATTTTATTTTAAGGTTTAGAGTAAAAACTGACTTTGACTGTAAATAATTTTTTATCTTTAACATGTCAAGGTACTAAAATGGGTAAGTTTAATGCTTGGGCTTATTATGATCTGGAAAATAATTAAAAAATGAAAATGATCATAAATAATAATGAACTCATGCATAGAAATAAACTAGAGCTGCAACAGGTCACATTTATGCAAAAAAAAAAAAAAAAAAAAAAAAAAAAAAAGAAAAGGCCTGACTTATTAATGGACAAAGCAGAGTTTTATGTTTTGGATTCATTTTGTTTTAGACACAGATGTTTTCACAGAAGCTTTAGAATATTTAACTAAGCTATATCTGACATTAACATGTATCTTTTGGCACAATTTTGGACATAACTATATGCTTTGTCTTTGGATTAATTGCACAAAAGTCACTCAAAAACATGTTTGTGCAGACTTTGAGCTGAGATAAAGTCACTGGAGAAGCTTCTGGAATTGTTTTTGGCATCAAAAGTTCTAAAATTACTCTATTTTCATGTTTGTTTGTTTTTTTAAATGATCTCATCAAATCATCAAAATCAAATCAATTTATTTTTGTATAGCCCAAAATCACAACAACAGTCGTCTCTGAGGACTTCCCAAGATTATTAATTTTAGCAAATATGAATAATAGGAAATCAAAATAAAACAATACATATTCAATGAAACATTTGATCAAGCAGATTATTAGTAGAGCAGATGAATGATTGTCCAGAACATCCCCTGTCCTTAGACCCTCCTTCTGTCCTTAGACTCTCCTTCTGTCCTTAGACTCTCCTTCTGTCCTTAGACCCTCCTTCTGTCCTTAGACCTCCTTCTGTCCTTAGACTCTCCTTCTGTCCTTAGACTCTCCTTCTGTCCTTAGACTCTCCTTCTGTCCTTAGACTCTCCTTCTGTCCTTAGACTCTCCTTCTGTCCTTAGACTCTCCTTCTGTCCTTAGACTCTCCTTCTGTCCTTAGACCCTCCTTCTGTCCTTAGACCCTCCTTCTGTCCTTAGACCCTCCTTCTCGGCAAGGAAAAACTCAAAAAAACCCTAAGGGAAAAAGAGAAACCTGGAGGAGAACCACAGTGAAGAAGGGATCCACTCCCATAAACGGACAGGCTGTAGATGTAACTAAGACTAAAGTTATAGAGTTTATGTTTGTGGAGCCAGAGTCCATAAGCAGAGGGAAACGACTCGTCTAGCAGGACCAGGACAGGCCAATCCTGGAGAGGGAGGTGGGGCGGAGGTCCAAGCATCAGTGGTCCGGCCCACGTCACTGGAACAGCAATGATCTGAAACAGTTACACTCCCCGAGAGGGGAGTGGGACAGGGGACAACAAGTGAATAGCAAAGAGCAGACTAGGGATGAACTGTAATTTATTATTCTTTACAAGAAAGGCAGAAGTGAGAGGATAGTGCTCAAGTTGCCATACTTTCCCCAGTATATTTGCTCCTAGGGCAGCCTGACTAGAACTATGGGTTTAGAGTCGGTTCCTAACTGACCTGATCATAAGCTAATCCGAAGCTTATATACTCTGATCTGAAGCTTTTCTCGGCTCTGGCCATGTTTAAAGTCTGTGGGAAGACCAGTTAACCATTATTCAATCACTAAATTAGTTTCAATAATTGATTCATTCACAATTCAGTTCTGCTTAAATCCAGACACGCGTCACAGTTGTACTTGTTTTTAGCTGTGAGTTTGTAGTTTTCCAGCGTGTGTGAGTCTGAACAGCGTCTGAACGTGTCTTTTGTGTGTGTTTATAACTCTAGCAGTGAGTCAGGTTCAGACATGTCACTTTCACCTTTTATTATGTTGATAATTACACCCCAGTCACATAACATGAAAACAACATGAGGCAGCCAGGTTCAACCAAAACAAAGACTTAGAGTGACACTGCGTAACTTTATCAAACCCATAATCGCTGTAAATACAAGATTACAACATCTTTATACAGACGAGCATCAGATTGTGTCTTAAGATTCTTAAATCAGACTTTCAGAGTTTAAGACCAGCTTTAAAAGTTATTTTCAGAAGTTGTCGACTCAAAACAAGTGTAGGCCTCCACATGTGTGTAGAATCTCAAGTCTTTTTGTCTTAAATACTGTTTAGTCCTGATCTAGTCATGGTTTAGTCCTGATCTAGTGCTGGTTTAGTCCTGATCTAGTGCTGGTTTAGTCCTGATCTAGTCCTGGTTTAGTCCTGATCTAGTCATGGTTTAGTCCTGATCTAGTCCTGGTTTAGTCCTGATCTAGTCCTGGTTTAGTCCTGGTCTAGTCCTGGTTTAGTCCTGATCTAGTCCTGGTTTAGTCCTGATCTAGTCCTGGTTTAGTCCTGTTCTAGTCATGGTTTAGTCCTGATCTAGTCCTGGTTTAGTCCTGATCTAGTGGTGGTTTAGTCCTGATCTAGTCATGGTTTAGTCCTGATCTAGTCCTGGTTTAGTCCTGGTTTAGTCCTGATCTAGTGGTGTTTAGTCCTGTTCTAGTGCTGGTTTAGTCTGATTAGTCCTGGTTTAGTCCTGATCTAGTCATGGTTTAGTCCTGATCTAGTCTGGTTTAGTCCTGATCTAGTCCTGTTTAGTCTGATCTAGTCCTGGTTTAGTCCTGATCTAGTGCTGGTTTAGTCCTGATCTAGTGCTGGTTTAGTCCTGATCTAGTCCTGTTTTAGTCCTGATCTAGTCCTGGTTTAGTCCTGTTCTTGTGGTGGTTTAGTCCTCATCTAGTCCTGGTCCTGGCTTAGCTCTGCTTTGTCCTGGTTTAGTACTGTTTTAGTTTTAATTTAGCCCTGGTCAGTCCTGGTCTAGCCCTGGTTTAGCCTTTTCTAGCCCTGATTTAGCCCTGGTCTAGCGCTGGTTTTGCCCTGGCTTATTCTTGGTTTAGCTCTGGCTTAGTCCTGGATTAGCCCTGCTCTAGTCCTGGATTAGTACTGTTTCAGTTTTGATTCAGCCCTGGTTTATTCCTGTTTAGTTCTGGATAACCCTGCTCTAGTCTTGATTTAGTCCTGGTCCAGTCCTGGTTTAGTCCTGGTGTAGCCCTGGTTTAGCTCTGGCTTAGTCCTGGATTAGCCCTGCTCTAGCCCTGGTCCAGTCCTGGTTTAGTCCTGGTGTAGCCCTGTTTAGCTCTGGCTTAGTCCTGGATTAGCCTGCTCTAGCCCTGGTCCAGTCCTGGTTTAGTATTAAAATGTCCATTGTATTTTTTGATCCAAACAAATAGTTTTAGTTTCATGTTATAAAATGTATACAAATTAAGAAAATACAGTTTTAATCACATTTTACCTCAAAGAGTTTTATCTTTTAATCTGACTGACTGACCCGAGCCAAACTTAGACCAGAATAAGATGTGTGTTTTTGCAGTGTAAGATTTCCATGGAAACAAGCGGGACAGTGTTTCCCAATCCGTGGTGCGAGGCCCGTGATGGTCATGACATAAGTACTCACCGGGGAATGAAAACCTGCTCTGCAAACTTAAACCACAGTGTTATTTACAGAAGTCTAAAAACAGAAGCAGAAGTTTTGTCTATGTCGTTGCGTATGTTCCGACGTGTTTACAGTTTGAATCACACACGCTCTGTTGTTGTTGTTATAAGTCTTATATAAACTCATAACGACACAGAAATGCGCCCGAGGTCAGACACGTTCACACTCGTTTGACTCACAGCTCCAAAACAATTAAACAGTGGGTGGAGTCAGAAATCAGAATGTGTTGAGTAACGTCTGAATGACAGTTAAAGGAGATGAACTGTGCTTTGTCCTGCTGCACATTAATTATATTGTATTTAATGTCTATCTGAGGGAAAGTACAATGTTGAACCGATAAGCCCCGCCTTTTAGAGTGATTAGACCCATTCACTTTAAGACTGCATTTATCTTTGAAACAGCTGCGCACACATTTTAGGCGCACAAACCACGCGCTCGTCTGTTTACAGCCGCGCTTGACTCTGCGTCTGCACCAGGACTGTTGTTTTTGGACACTGAAAATGTCCCTGTTGGCACCTGTAGTCGTCAGTGCGTGTGGACGCATAGGCCTGGCGCGCTGGTCTTTACAGTCGGTTTAGAGCAGGAGGGTTGGGTAAAGTTACTGTCCAGGCCACGGCAGAACTGTGGAGGAAAAACACAGAATTAGACAAAGTCCACTGTCAGACGTCTTTAGGCAACACGCTTCAGTCACATTATGTATCAGCACTTACACACCAGGCAAAGAAGAGAAGGGCAGCTGTGGCTCTGATCATCACTTACCGGCTCTGTATGTGAAGTGTTTGAGTGCATGAGCTCCTGATGGTCCTGGTGTTTCTTGTGATGTGTAACCTTCTCTCCTCTGTCTCTCTCAGATTTCCTCCTGGTCTTCGTTCTCCTCGCTGGTCCTCTTCCTGTTGCTGAACTTGGACTTAAGCTCCGCCTTTAACTCGTCCCTAAACCACGTGGACCAGACGTTTAGCTGTGTGGACCCTGTGAGCGGCGCAGAGCTCACCTGTCGTCAGTGTCCTCCGGGGAAGTATTTACTGTCGCGCTGTACGTCGGAGCGTCAGAGGTGTGTGAGGAGTGCCCGCCCGGATCCTTCACCGCTCTGTGGAACCACATCACCCACTGTCTGCACTGCGGCGTCTGCGGCAGGAACATGGTGGAAACCAGCCGCTGCAGCGCCGAGAAAGACTGTGACTGTGAGTGCAAACCCGGATACTACTACAAACAGCGCGCAGGCATGTGTGTGCGCTGGAGCGAGTGCACGACCGGGCAAGGAGTCGTCCAGAAAGGTGAGAGACCTGTATGTGTGTGTATGTGAGTATGCGAGAGAAGTTAACATTGTCTAATGGTCCAACAGGTAAGAAAAAAAAAGTTAGGTACTATAATGTGTCCAGTGTGTCTTCAGCCTCTGGAGAGTTTCAGGAGCAGTGACTCTGAAGTGCAGCTTCAGGGAAACATCTCCAGTTCTTCTTTAGGTTTTCTTTGATCAGGACTGGAGCTGGAGAATGTTCACACATCCATGTTTCTGCAGAGAAAGACAAACAAAAGACCTCTTAATGAAATATTTACTATGTGTCTTGTTGTTGTGAATCAGCTGTTACTGGTTTTCTTCTATGTCATGTCGGTAAGATAAGATTTAAATAGAAAAAAAATCTCCCGCATTACAGTAAATTAGAATCAACTGCTGTCTCAGCTTCAAAAACAGTCCAACAAGTAGTTTGTTCTGCAAAGGCGTCTTTGGAAAAATAAACCTTCAGACTTCTAACTAAATCCTAAAGCATCCTTAGGTGCAGTTGAAAAGTCAATTATACACTTTAGTAGAAACAGAAAGTTTAAATCCGACTTTAGGATATCATTAAAGGTGTGGTAGCTGATGTTTACACTGCCAAAAGTCAGTAAGTCAAATATCTTTCAACACATGGTTCATATCGACATGTATTCATTTTTCGTTACACGTATGCCTTAAAAACACTTCTTACAAACAGCCAAGTGAAACTGAAGAACCACCCAAGCACAGCCAATCAGAGAGAAGAAAAAAAACTCTCTATTATTCCATTCAGACAGTCTTCGGTGGTCTGAAGTACTGCATTTAGTACAGACTTTTTAGTGGAAAACAAAGTTTACTCATTTACATCTTAACAACTTTAATAGTGATGATTTTGTGTTCTGTCAATATGAAACAGCTCTGCTCGTCCAGGCAAAGTAACAGTTTGTTTTTGTGGCCATAAAGCCGCTCAAAGTTATGACTTCTATTATTTATTTATTTAGCGCATCAAAGACTTGTACTTTTTTTTAGCAGCTCGTGAGTCAAACCTCCTGCACGACGTCTGCAGCTCGGTCTGAGAGCTTTGAATCTCGTCTATAATGATGTAATTCTTCGTGACTTCATCGTGTGTGAATGTAAACAGTAATCTTCCTTCTGGCTGTGGATGATCTAATCTGTTTGTGCAGCTCTGGAACTGTCAGGCTAAACTCAGCTGCAGTTGTTCAGACTGTGACGGCGTAGTTACAGTTCTGTTGTGGAAAATGTTTCGTGTGTTGCCAAAATACAACTTTTGGATTTGTAGAGTTGGACTTGAAGCAGCTGAAGACTCACAGAGAGAATATATTCAGGCAAACGATTTGTTCTGTTTGGTTTATTTAATTGTTTTACATTTTCTTGTTCAGTGAGAGCAGACTGGTGTACCACAGGGGTGTCTTTTGTCCCCTCTGCTTTTTAAAGACAATTTCAAAATAAAAGAAAGATTGTTTGAGAGAATTCGGCAACAGACAGTGTTATTCATGCTTTAGCGTTAAAATGACTTACTTAGGGCCAGATAAATGAAACGTACAGTGGTGTAACATGTAATAATCAGATGCAGTGATTGGTTTGCTCACAGAACAGTCTCTAAAAGGCAAGTCAGTTCCTATTGTCATAAAAGATAATGACATGAGTAAAAAGCCATGATCTCAGTCAGACAGACAAAAATAGCACAGCAGGAACTTTCACTTTGTTTGATGACGTCTTTTCACGCAGAGGAATGTGTCATGAGCAGCACGCTTTAGGACGCAGAAGCAGATACGAGAAGAAAAAGTAAAATATTTAGAAATCAGCCCGGACACTCGCATGCAGTGATTTTAATTTTGATTTGGGATAATGTTGGTAATTGATTAGTTCAGCAATATTTCCTAAACGTAAAGACGACTACGGTGACCTCTCACAGTCTGAATCAAAGCTGCTTAAAGTGTGACCCAGGGGCCAAACTCGCCCCTCAAAAGGGTTTAATTTGCCCATGAAGACGTCGTGCAGAGATTTGTTAAGAACGTCTGTCTAAGTTCACCAAAATAATTCTGCTAACACATGGCATAAAAAACAATTTGGTTACTTTCTTATTATACAACATAAAACTAGTTTGGTCTAAATTTTGCTGCGATAGTGGAAAAACAAACCAAGAAAAAAAAAAGTATTAAAATGATTAAGGTTGTAGGTATTTAGTCATTTAGTTGGTCAATGGAGTCTTAACTGACCAATATTTATATCAGTCGACTAATTGTAATATTTAGATTAAAATAGTTTATTATGAATCTGCAGAAAAACCAAAGAAGACAGTAACATATTACTTTTTGCACAAACTCCATGCATTTTAGTCTTTTCAGGAACAGTTCAATAAATGTTCAGATTAAAAAGACTTTTTTTTTGTTTGACAGCTTTTGCCACGCCCCCTTTGTAGTCGATTAATCGGCCAATGAAACGTTTGTTTATTTGATCAAGAAAACTATGCTTTTGTTTGAGAAGTAATGCTTTTTAATTTCTAAACACAACACTTTTATTGATTAGTTGAAGTGATAAGTGACAAAAACTAGAACAATAAAATAATTTTTTGTACAAAATTAGATCTTAAATAAAGCTGAAGGGAAACGTATGCACAGCAGAGAGAAACACTTTATTACACCGAATTTATCAGCAGTTTACAAATGTTACACACGTTTTCAGTCAGATTTAGTTTGGTCAAAGAACAAGCCACACTGGTCAGACCTCAGAAGCTAAGCAGGACAGGTCTGGGCAGAGTTTGGATGGGAGATTCAGTTTAACCTTAGACTAACCCAGTGTCTCTCTCTTGTCCTCAGGAACTCCCTCTGAGAACACCGTCTGTGCTCCCTGCTCCAACGGGACCTTCTCGGACCAGGTCTCGTCCGAGTCCGTCTGCTCGCCTCACAGGATCTGCTCTGGTCCCGAGGAAAAGACCGTCGTCAAGGGCAACAGCTGGCACGACGCAGTGTGTGTGAGCTGCAGCCAGGCTCGAGGCAAGGTGAGAGAACTCTCTGAACATCTCTGCATCGTCTCACTCTGAATTATTCAAGAGACAAGCCCAATTAAACACAGGGATAGGTGGTAGGTGAGGACAGGGCTTTTCGTGGCTGCAGGACAGTACAAGATTACTCAAACATGCAGGCGTCATTCTTAAGTAAACTAATGATGAGCGAAGGCTGTTAGAACAAGGTAGGTCTTCTTTAGGCTGTGTAGATGTTAAAAATAGCTCTTTATGTTGTAGCTTTTGTCAAACTGCTCCGAGTCAAGTCCAAACATGAACCGCCTGAAGCCAAACCCAGCACAAGCGCGCTGCCTCAGTTTACGCACGTACGCTCGTCAAACCACAGACGCACATCGAGGCAGGAGCGGTCACGCCAACAGCTCGCTTAAACAGGCTCTGACTCTGGATGAACGCACACTTTCTCACGCTCGGGCCTGACTGTACATGTGTCCACACACTGCACACCCGCATGTGGATCTCCGTGAAGATGCCTCCTCATCAAACAGACATCTACACAAAAACTATGTCAATTGTTTTTGCTGCGAAAAGCCTGTGCTGCTTCTTATATAGGTCATTCTAAGAAAATCCAGCCTCAGGAAGCTTTAAAAAGCTCCAAAACATGCTTTTGTGTCATCAGATGTTTGAGCTTGTTTGTGCTGCTTCTGCAGTAAAAGCTTGTGATGCTTTAGTTATTTATGTTTTAACTAGGGATGCACCGATCCGATACTGGAATCGAATATCGGTGCCGATCCAGCAAAATTTCTGGATCGGGTATCAGCTCCATAATATCATATTTGTGCCTTTAATTGGGCAAAATTAGACTAGTTTATTGGCTGGTGTTGATCAAGAACGTCTCATTTATTCGACATTTTATTCAGATTAAGCTGTTAAGTTGTGACTTGCACTATAAATAACAGTTGCATAACACTATATGACAAATGTCTTTGTTTAAAAAGAGAGAGAAGCAGTTTCAGTTCTTACATTAGTATCGGCTGATATCGGTATCGGTAGATACCTAAAGCCAAATATCGGGATTGGTATCGGAGCTGAAAAAGCTGGATCGTGCATCCCTAGTTTAACATTAGTAATCTTATTCTGATTGCCTCATGCTGCTGTTAGCAGCTTGCTGGAAATGGCGTCATACAATTGCTAAAAAAAAATGAACATACAGTATATGAACTTAAAGAGATTATCGGTCGATGTCTGACTGTAAAATATAAATCACAGATTCTTAGATTAATAAAATAGCTAGAAAAGTTGTGGGTTTGTCAACGATCTCTGCAGTCCACAGTGAAACAGGTTCTGAAAATAACTACAGATTCTTCTCCTGTCCTCCACCTGCAGAACGAGCTCCTGCAGTCAAGGAGGAGATACAGACTAACAGAAATAAAAGTAAAATGACTTTCACTTTCTGCTCTACTCCTTGTGTCGCCTGCAGAAAGAGACGCTGTCCATCTAGAAGGCTCACATGTCCAGAACTATCTCTTATACATAGGCTGTAATGAATGGTCATGTTTTGTATCTTTGAGCAGCTGTAGTAAATATTATTCTGACAGAAAACAGTCTAAACTCTGTCCCAGTATTTATTCATAACGATGGAACCAATATTCACAGAGATGATTAGTCCTAAACATTGCAAAACTTAGATGACACGCGGCATCACAGAAACAGCGCAGTATTTTCACATTTAAACAGTTGAAAATAGATGTCATCAATAACTTTGTCACAGAGATGAGCTCACAATCTGATTTTGATCAAGATGTTGCCCAGCCGTACTTCAGTTTTAATTTGAAGCTTGTGAAAACTGCCACACAAAATCTCACACGTTCTTCCTCTCTCTTTCTCCTCAGAGCCGGCGGCCGTCCTGAGGTCCGTGCTGCCGTCCTTCTTCTCTCACCACGCTCTGTCTCTGCGCCGCCTCAGACACGTGGTGAGTAAACTGCCCTCTGACCACGCTCCGTCTCTGCACCGCTCAGACGACGCGGACTGTCCCGACTGAGCCAGAGCCAGCTCCAGGCCAGACTGAACCAGTGGATCCGAGAATCACAACCGGACCAACTCAGGACTCTGCCCTGATCCTGACTGAGACCGGAGCTGTGTACACGGCCGAGAAGCTGCAGAACAAACTGGACCGAGTCGAGACCACGCTGAACCAGATCTGCCCCCCAGCACAGGACTAAAACCGGACTAAGACTGGACTAAGGGCTTATTCACATAAACCAGGGCTAAACCAGGATTGAAAAGTTGTATTTTGTGTGTGTGAAATGCTTGGGTCAGTGGGTTTCGTCTGAATAAACAGTAGAGTGTGACATGTATTTTATTTTAGTTTTAAACCTGCTGCTGCTGCTGTCGTCGTTTACAAAGTCTTTTACTGTCATTTCTGTTCAAACTTGTGCAGCTCAGTCTTTAGTTTTCACACATCTTCACTGCGCAGCTTGTGTCTGTTAAAGGAGACATATTGTGTTTTAGTTAAACTCTGACAAACTTTATGCATTTTGTTCACTGTAAGAAACAGAAACGACGCAGGGCTACAGTCCTGCCAAAACATGGATTTCACAATTGTAAATATAGTTGTAAATACTTGTTTTGGAAATATAAAAGTGATTTGTATATAAGAGCTTCAACCTGTGATGTTTTTGTTTTCTAAATGCATATTATTTTGCTGTACCAAGGCTGGATCATGTATCAGCCGATATTCTGAATGTAAGAAGACTATTTACTGGCTCATGTTGACGTCTCATGATGTTGGACTTTTCAGTCACTTAGTTGTTGCTTCCACCACATTAACAGTTACATAGCACTCATCACTATTTATTCTAATGCTGCGTTCACACCGGACAGTGTATTTGCGTCAAAATTTGCGCGTAAAAGCGTATTTTGATACAGAACATTTTCGAAGCTGACGCCCAAACAGGCGTCCAAAGGCCCCGATGCGCGTCAAGGCTTTGGGGACAAAAAGACACTTTTAACCCTCCAAAGCACTTCTTCGAGCTCCTGCTTGTTTGCAGTTTTGTTTTGCTCGTAGAAAGAAGAGAGAGAGAGAAGAGAGAGAGAGAGGCTGTTGCATTTATAAAACGGAGCTTACCCAATCACACAACTTTCTCCTCCTCCGGCAGTGTCTTTTTGCTGTCTCTGTCCTCCTCGGCTCCTCCCGTCGTACAGCAGGTTTAAACACGACAAGGAGCATTTTTAACAGATCCATGTGAGGCTTTGTCAGTCCAGATCAAGTCCATGTTGTTGTCTTTGAAAAAAGCCCCTAAACAAGCGATCTTTCATTAAAAAAGTTATTAAAAGACTTGAGTAAACAAGACGCCAACACGCACCGCCGGATTACATTGACTTAACATGAAAATGAATGAAAAGACGCCAAGACGCTGTCCAGTGTGAACGTAACATAACAGAATTTAGGGATTAAAAACTGGTGTCGGTCATATTAGCCGATACTTAAATCAGTGCTTCACTAATGTTTAAATAGTTTTTCCCAAATAAATGTTTTTGTCTAAAGATTGTATCTGGCTTTGTACAAATATGTTGGTAAATCTACATTTCTTACAGTGTCCAAAGAAGGTTCTGTGTAAATAATTCGTATCATTTTGATCATGTGCAAAAGAGCTTGGCAATATGTTTCTTTTATTATTAGTGCAATAATGTGTTGCACTTGGTGTGGATTGAAGAAAAGTATATTTTACACCATACGTCTCCTCTAACAACGTTCATTTTGTCTTCATTTACTTCACGACTTTGTTTTCTTTTAAAATACAAAGTCGTGATCTGTGTCTCTTTAAACAAAAGTATAAAATTTAAAAAAGTTACTCAACTTTAAACAAAAGTGTATTATTATTTTACATCATACGTCTCCTTTAAAGTGACATGAAGCTTTTGTGGTGAAAATGTCTTGGGATGATAAACAACATTTAAAAGGTCTTCAAACTGCTTGTGTAATTATTGAAATGTTTTTGTTAGTTTGAGAAACCGGCCTCGCCTCTCCGCAGATGTGACCTGTAATCTGTCACACGCTCGCTCCGTGGCGACAGTGTGGAATATTCTAACATCTCAATAAAACTCTTCACCAGAAAAGTGACGCAGTGACACTTTTGCACTAAGTTATGAACTTTGACTGAAATATTATGAAACTACCTCTGACCTTTGACCTCCGACCTTTTCACTTTTGCGGTTTTGCACAAACTTGTTGAAAGATGCATTTTTTCTGCTTTTGTTGTTTTGCTTGTGATGAACGCCAATAAAACTGAAAAGTACAATCTGTGTCTCTCACTTTATGAACCAGTAACCGTGGTAACAGCAGCGCTTAAAAAGATTATACTTAGAGTATGAAAGGTTTCTACAAACTTCACATTTTAATTTAATTTAGTCAATTTAAATGTTTTACAAGAACCATGAACAAGTTTGTGAGGAAAAGCTTGAAAATATGTTGGAGAAAACAGGAAGCACAAGACTGATGACATCACACTGATGACATCACACTGATGACATACACTGAATAACATCACACTGATGACATCACACTACAGAGACGAGGAGTTTTAAATTTTTATGCAATGAACTTATTTTAAAGTTGGGGTAACTAACTTTATATTACATTTTAGTAAACTTTGTTTTCAATTAAAAAGTCTGAAAAGTGCAGCCTTAGTAAAACAATAGAGACCGCTGTGTTCTGTCTGACTGAATATAAAGATTAAGTTGCACCTTGTAGCTTTTTGACCAAAAATAAACTTATATAGAGGAATTTTTTGTTTCTCAACACGAGCGATACCTGCCTCCAGAAGTGCCATCGCTCATGACACAAACGTAGAAACAATTCAAAAAAGCTCCGTGTCAGCTAACTACAAAGGTTCATCAATGTGCAAAAACCAAAGTTCTGCTGCTAATCAACATTTGTGAATGAAACTCGACCCTACGACCCTTAAAAGTTACATTCAGGTGAAAAAACACCTGCGCAGAAGTCGAACCTATCCGCTCTGCCACCATGACATGGAGTGTTTGTTACAAAGATGTTTGGGGCCGGTCACCATGCAAAACAAAACTTAAGACCAAGTCTCTTTGTATTCCTGCGCTAAATGGTGAGTCTCCCTGGTGTTCTGCCTCTACTTCTCTTCTGCCTTGTGAAAGTCGCCATGTACATCATTTACCTTTCTAAGAAACCTGTCGGGCCAAAAAGTCTCTTCTTGAATCCGTAAGACTTCACCTTACTGAAAGAGTTGACTGCACAGCAAGCACTGTCTTCATCTGAGTCAGAACACATGAATGCAGCTCTCATGTAAATGCAGGAACACCCACTTCCTAAAGTCGACAATCTTTGAAATCACAGACTTCCTTTGTTGCCAAACTCCACTGACCTTTATCTCCAAATCATTCATTAAATCGGTTCTTTCATCCACGTCAAGGAAAAGGCGGACAGACGACCACAGGGTGTGACAGGAACGAGGTGGACAATGGATCAAAACAAATCACTTCCCTGACGCCAAAACGGTGCCCAACCTTTTTGGGTGAAAGCAAAAGGATTTAGTGATTTGTGTCGTGTAGTAAAAGACAAAAGTAAGACAAAGGAGCAGTAGTTTGGCTTCAGACGCTTAACAGACTGAATGTTTTTAATCTGACCCACTAGTCCAAATCTAAGTTTTTTAGGTTAAATTAATTGTCTGAGGTCTTCACTGCAGTGGGGCTTTAGGGTTTAGAAAAAAAACATTAAACTATGCTGAAAACTATTGTATGTCCTATGTTGTTTCCACTGCACAAAGCGACCCGTTCTGCCCCGCTCGCTGGGTCCGTAGTGAGCCGCTTTTGGTCCTCTTTTACCCTGGACCCTGGACCAGACCTTACAGCTGTCCTCCTTTAGGCTCGATGATTGGACAAGAGAAAACACAGCTCAGGAAAACCAGACGGAAAAGATCAGATAGAAACATGAAATAATGTTCCTCACCAAACGCAGACTTGATCCTGTGACAAACCACAGCATTGAAGAAAACTTTATTTGTTGCTCCAATAGACTAAGCAAAGCAATTAGCATCAGCTGTTTCCTGTTTGTCGAGGCAAAACTCTGTAAAAACTGTAAATCCTGTTCATAATGTGCAACATAATCCAGCCTCACAGTATTGAAAAAGTAGTATTAAAAACAGCTCATAGTTGCAGAGGCTTTGCAAAAAAAGTACAATACATTGACGATAAACCGGAAGATTTTTCACCAGCCTGACCCTCGAGTCAGCCACAGAATTAGATTTTATTCCACGTCCGTTTGTGAATCACTCAGATTGACGTCAGGAAGAAATGTATAATCAGGCACATTTCTTTTGTATTTATTTAAGAAAGCCTGTGTTATGTGTGAGTGACGTCAGACCCTAAGACAGACCTGGACAAACTGCGGCCCGGGGGCCAGATGCGGCCCTCCACTTGTTTTAATCAGGCCCCGTCATGTTTTCAGAATAAGCATTAGTCTAATCCTGCAAAGTCTTATTATCTATGTTCTCTAAACTAGGTTAAAACTACTAGAATTCAGAATGTCCATCTTAGTTTCAGTTATTTTAGCTAGATTTGAATAAAATTGTTAATATTCACATGTTTGAAGACATTTCTGACACATCTATTTAAACAAGACAGAAACACCTTGTGGCAAGTTAAATAAGTCCATCAACTAAAACCATCTTAACCACAAATAATAAAACTAGATGTCAAGGCGTTTTAGCAAATCTAGAATTACATTTTTTGCCGTGTGCATTTCTTTTTTTGACTGACTTAGTCATGTGTTTGCACCTGGTATTAGTAAGTGCAGTAATAATTTATAGATAAGTAGCCTATTTTTATACAAAATTGCTTGCAATAATAAATTCTTTCAATAATTCTGGTTCGGCCCTTTGTCATTTGTCTGGATTCAAATATGCCCTCAGAGAAAAATAATTGCCCAGCCCTGTTCTAAGGAGCCTGGACCTGCAGTAGAAACACTCACCATCATTAACATACGCGCCCAAACCGCTCCAAAGTGAACCGGTCTGAGAGAAACGTGGCTCATGTGTCAACCCTGTTCTCACGCCTACGGCCCAAAGTCACAGGGACAGGCTCCAGTCACCAACCAGTCCAAACGAATAAATACATGATAAATGAGAAGATAATAGAACCAAGCCATTAGGAGCCTTAAAGATGCACAGTGTAACTTTCTGGAGGTGAAAGTCTTTGGAAAATGTGGAATGATAATTAGTTAATTTTGTGTTACAGGTATCTTTAGAAAAAATGCATGTAAAAAATCTGAGTTTTTAATACTAATACTAATACTGGTAAAGTACAGATCCACAAAGAAAGTACAATACTTGAGTAAAAATGCTTACCTCTGAGCATAAGTTACCTTTAATGTTGGATTCTCTCTGAAAAAGCGGAGTTTCTGGACTAAAGTCAGGCTCGGGTGCGCAGACGTTAACAGAGCCAAGTCCAAACTGAAATAAAGAGAATCACAACAGTCACGGCGTGTGTTTAAACTATCTAATGAAGTAAATCTGGTTTGACTTCTGCAGCCCGGCAGGATCTGTGTGGGTGGAGTTTGCATGTTCTGCCCGTGTTACCGTGGGTTCTCTCCGGACACTTCCTCCCACCTCCAAAAAAACGTGTGTAGAAGTCAATACATCAAATTTTTAAGATCATGTCATGAATGTTTTTTCAAGATCTGCAAAACACTGAATATTGAATGTATCGTGTATTAAAAGAAAGGTACAAAAGAGACAATTAGAACAAAAAAACAACGCTGCAAACCTTCAACAAGAGGATAAATGCAGGAAAACACACTTGTTCAAAATGAAAGTAAAAGTCTGACCACAAACAATACTTTAATCCTGCGTTAGACTAAAAGTGAAACCGAAAGTGTCCTGTAATGATCCGTCTAAGATAGTAGACTATAAATCTGACGTAACTGAAAGTGAAACCAAACATGTAGAGCAAAGATCCTTCTCAGACAGTTTTACTATAACTGTGACTTAAACTGAAAGTGAAACTGAAAGTGGTGTGCAGTAATGATCCCTCTCAGACGCAGTTGGAGCAGTGTTTTGTCTGTTTAATTCTCTGGTATTTTCAGAAGAAAAGTCAAAACTCACAGGTGTATTTCCGGATCATTTGGATGAGTAACAAGCTCTTTTCTCCTTAAAGCGTCAAATCCAAGGTTAGTTTCTTGAGAAGATTTACCTCACGATGTTCTGACGTAAAAGATGAGTTAATGAGAAGAGCAGGAAGTGACTGTAGATTCCTTAAAAGTTCGTGGGTAAAACCTGTTGTAGACTTACTAGTTTTTGTCATTTGTCAGTTTTTGATGCACTAAGTCAGAAATTATTTATTGATTGTACAGGGACAATGCACAATAAACATTAAACAAAAGGAAATAATGCATTGTACCAGGTTAAGTCAGTTAAACCTGTCGTCTCTGTGCAGGTGATGTTAAATGAGAGTTCTCCAGTTTAAAATACAGATCCTTATGTGTTATAAAACATAAGAACACATTGATTTACGGTTTGTTCAGATGTATAATGTATGACCTAACATTATGTTGCTTTATGTCAGAAATGGGCAAACTGCAGCCCGGGGGCCAGATGCGGCCCTCAGACTGTTTCAATGCTTTTAAGAATAAGTGTTCAAATTTCTTTTTTTTTTGATTGATTAAGCGGTGGAGCATGTGTCTTTGCTTGAGACAGTGACACTAATATGTTTCATGATAAGCGATCAAAATAATAATTTAAAAAGCCCATCTTACAAAAATTTACTTACAGTAACGATAATTTGTTGAATTTTGGCCCTCCGGTACTTGTCTGGGTTAGAATCTAGCAGCAAATTGTTTGAAATTTACTTCCAGATAGTAGGTGTGCACTGATATATCGGCCCAGTATCAATCTCAGTCGATATTGGCATGTCTGGTTGATTTTGGCCATGAGTGGCACGCGCGGGGAAGAAACAGGTGATTTTACGCAGAGAACTAGAGCCCCCGACGAAGCGCTTGTGATCTATTCTCCGTGATATGTTTGATGAAATTATAGAGGAAAACGCGCCGGAAAGGCCAATGTCGTCAAAGCTTAACGTGTACCTATCTGAGAGCCCATGTGCTGGAATACCGAAACAAAACTGCTCCCACTTTAAAGTGAATTAACTTTATTATTAACAGCATTATTATTTGCTTAAACTTTTAATTGTACTAATGTGTTTTTAAGCAAACTGCCAATTTCTATGGAGCTCAAATTTCAGTCACATTTCAGTAACATAAGCCTTTTTATTTCTATAGACCCATTATCCATTCTGATCTCTGTGGCTCCTCTCGTCAGAGCAGCTGCAGTGCATTCTGATACCAGCAGCTTAAAACGTTATGTACTTTTATTTATCAATAATAATCAGAAATCATCAACCTGGGGCCTCATGAAATCATCTTGGAGTTCACATTTAGCTCCTGGGCCTCCACTTTGGCACTCCGGCAAAAAGTTACACAATATCTAATTGAAAACGATTTTTGTGAAAGATTGAAATATCTACAAGAGAGACTTGTGAGTCCTGCCAGATTTACAAAAACCCAGGCTTCCTGTTGAACTTGGAGCAGGTCAGAGGAAAGAATCCACAGAAAGAGTCTTTGTACTGGAGATCACAGCGGTCTGATGTGGTTTCAGGTCAATGAGGACAAATACAGACGGCAGGTCACTGGAGCTGGCCAAAAAGATCTGCAGGTGTCCCAAACCAAACCCACCAGTACAAATGTGTTCAAACAAACATGGCTATTAGTAAGATATTTCTAGGTCCAATATATAAATCATTGAGTGAATATGAGTGCAAGTGAAAGAAAACATATCAAAATAAACACAGTTATGTACCAGGCTCAGAAGCTGGAGTAACGGCTGTGATTTCACTTTTGACACCTTTGCTTTAAATCTAAACACGTCAGGAACCTGTAGGAAAAGTAAACAGAGTAAATAATCACAGACTCTCCTGATCCTGCTTCTCCGCCCACAGTTTTACAACCTCCGTGACTAGAAAAGAAACTGTAAATACACAGAACAATGAGGTGAACCTTTATCACTCCCACGTAACAGAACAGACTAACAGTCACATAACAGAGTGAGACTAACTATCATTCCAACGTAACAGAGAAATTAATAGTTACTCCCACGAAAACACTACCTCACAGTCATTCCCATCCACACAAAACAGTTTCTACCACTCACTCTCTCGTGACAGGCAGGGCACTAACTGTCACAAACTGATTAATTAATCAATTAATTGATTACCAGTTTTCTGAAGTGTTTACAAGCAGCCGAGTCACGTGAATCCATCTGAAGTATTCACATAGCACCAAGTAAGTAGCGCAGAAGAAAAAAACCCAAAGAAGTTCTTAAAACTCCAAATATAAGGCTGCGCTGCATCGAGTAATACTTTTAGACCCTAAGATAGTTCCAAAAATACATAAAAAAGTTAACAAAAAAAACTAGAAAGATTACGATTAATTTAATATATTTATTTATTTAAAAAAAAAAAAAAAAAAAAAAAAAAAAAAAAAAAAAAAAAAAAAAAATAATTTAAAATCTACTGGGTGGTAAAAATGGCTTTGTGTGAGAGATTTGATTTTGTGGACGTGTTCAAGGACAGTTTATTGAAAACTAGTTTTTGCAGAAGTCATTGTTTTTCCAAACTTTTATCTATTCCTTATCTGATCTGAGTGAACCTCCCTGACCCTGACAGTTGTAAAAAGACGATTACATCAGTTTCTGCAGCACGATTATGAAAAATACCTGTTTAATTAAGTCCTATTGTTGAAGCTTCCTCGTAAACCTGCTGGAGCAGTTTCCTTCCCACGTTTCCGGTTTTTAAAATAGTTTTACTATTGATATTATTACTACTACAGTTTCATGAATCACAAACCATGTTTCATGTCTCGATTACATGTGCGTGGAAAGTGTAGTGATGTGCGTACGTGACGGGAGCTGTTTAGAGAGATTACACAACTTAAATGGTTTTAAGTTAACTACAAAAACACAGCGATGAGTAATGAGCAATACTAACTCACTGATACCTAAGGCTCTAATTAGTACTTACTAAAAGTCTAAAGCTGAATGTTACCGACTGAATTACTTTGAACTGAATTCTGGAAAGCTAATGCCTTGAACGCTTAAGGTTACCCTTAATTTATTGGATAAACTGTTCTGTTGTGTGTTGCCTGAGCAGCCAGCTCCTCCTACTTTCTGTTCGATTGTAGAAGGGTCTGGAACCAAAGACAGAGTCAATCACTTTGTCGTCCAAAATTAGGACGATCGTCGCTCCTCTTCACCACCCTTCACCAATTTCAAAACTTTCTTTCCCCAACTGTTTCAAAACATTCAAGACCTAGCTGCAAAATCATTATTTGGTCTCTTTGAATTAGGAACGTATCATTTCCTCAAAACCTGAGCAGTAAACCGTGTTGATATTTTGATAACATCTGTTTAGAGTGCCGCTGTTGCAGTGTAATTTCCAGGTTTTCTGTGGTTGACTCAGCGTTCGGAAAGTCCGCTCTTGAAATGTAACCCTGATCCTCTAATTCCAGACCCACACGTCTTTGTTTGGTTGTCTGTTAAAGTGTGCAGGACTGGCTTCTCAGGCAACAAAGTGTGTGGATTTGAACATTTTCATGTTCTAGAAAAAGTACATCTTTGATTTTTAAAGCATTTTGAAAGTAAAAATCTCCACTTATGATAATCAGAAGCCACGGTTGATTCCTTATTGATATACTGTAATGTTGAAAAGAGAATGATTTGTTACAGTGAAAAACTGACACAACAAATGTACAAACACCATCTCCATCCAGACAGTCTGTGTCTCTTTCCTCTGCAGGTGACTGTGGTCTATGTTTGGAGCTCACAATCGTTCAGTTGTGTTTACTGGCTTAAATCAGATCTGGGCAAACTGCGGCCTTCAGACGGTTTAAATCTGGCCACTGCAGGTTTCTGAGGAAAACATGTTCTTCTATATAAGTATTTCTTTTGATTGATTTTGCTTCAGAGCATATGTCTGCTTGTTTTCACAGTAAGTGATCAAAATAGTACATTCAAAAGCCTGTGCTTTACAAAAATGTGCTTGTAATAAGGTACTTTTTACAGCAGTGATGGCGATCCCAGCTACACGAACAGTGGAACGCATTCTAAAAGATCCAGTGTCATTTCTAGACTCTAACGACGTCAGAGTTTGTCCAGTCAAAACTGAGCTCCGATTGCACACACCTGCTGTCAAACTCATCACACACTTCTCCTTTTCTCTGTCCGCGGTGCTTTTAAATGAGTCTGCTGTGTTTGAAACGTGTTTGTGTAGAGTTTAAGCTTTCCTTTAAGGTCACGGTAGATACAAGGGTCTCATTTATGTAGTGAAAACTGTGGGAGATGAATTTCATGTTCTTTTTGATTGTACAAATATTGACATGGGTTATTTCCAGAGAAAAAAAATATCCCAAAGTTTTATTCAGAGCGGGGCTGTGCTGTTATTTTTTCTCGTGAACATATTCAAACCCAAACAAGTGTTGGAAGACCAGACTGCGGTCATTACACTTTATGCAAGCACATTTTTGTAAAACAATGGCTTTTAAATGTACTATTTTAACCATTTATTGTGATAATAAAACAACAAGCAATGACACAAACTCTATAGAGCATCCATTAAGATATAAGTTTGATTATTGCTCAAAGCTGAAAATAAAAAAGGTCTCTGCACAAACCTGTTTATGTGGCTGTTTTTCTGTAACACAAAGTAAAACTGAAACCATTTCAGGTGAAATTCTGCTCCTGAAACAAACCGAAAGAAGTAAAAGGGTTTGTTTATGCAGAGCTCATAAAGTGTGTTTCACGTGTTTGTTCTACGATGATCCTTGACACGATTACGACTCAAGACAAACACAGCAGACAATAAAACATAACCTCAGTCAGATTCTAAATTTAGAAAAGGAAAAAGCCCCGAGGCGTGTGACAACAGGGCGTGTCACTGCAGTATTTATATCACATTTAAAGGAGACACTCTAGGAAACTATGACACGTGTTTCCGATGCGTTCATAGTTCTGCGTCACGTCACGTCCTCGCGCTGGCTGCCACTGAAGCTTCTGTCTACAGCTGATCAGGTTACAGGTGCGTCTAGTCAGTTACACCAATCACAAGCAGGTCACACATCAGCTGTGCGCTTCGACGCCAAGTGACCTTTGAGCGTAGCAGCACGAGAACAGCGTGAATACATTTCTACTGTAGCTGCAAGCTTTCTGATGGCTACAGGGAAAAAAACAAACGCTCCAATGGTAGCCTGGAACTTAACAGTGACCTCCCACTTCTTGGTTCAACAATCTCGGGCTCCCATGTTAAATTTCCATAAAGGGGTTTAGAAAGAATAATATAATAAAGTTTGAAAACGTCCTCGGGTTAATCAGCTCTGTGTGAGTCAGAAGCATAAGATCTAAATGTTTGTTTAAAATTCATTTCTGCAGCTTCATAAACTTTGATGTTATTAAGTCATTTTAAGTTATAGATGTGCTTGTTAGACTGAAAACAACCAATGCTGTGGATCTAAGTAAGCACAGAGCTGGTTAGCCCACGACATGACTTTTTAATTTTTCAAAAGCTTTGCACTTTAAATGGGAAGTTACCTCCAGAACCAGAATGATCTTCCAGTGTTGAGCTCCACAGAGACCACGATGAGACATAGATAAGATGAACAGACTAAAGAGTTTATAGTCTTTGGCCTCAAGTTTTCTGAATTTAGTTTCAAGTTTTTTCAAGCCGTTACATGGAATTACAGAATTTATCTTTCTACAAGTTTATAGGTTTATGAATTATTTCTTTTAAAATAAATGTCTGCTCACAAATGCAGAAATGAGGAGGCTTCAGATTTTCCATGTAAAATTACAACATTTAGATTTAGGAGAAGCATCAAGTCGTCTCAAGTCACAGAGTTCCAAGTCAAAGAGAGACAAGTCCAAGTCTAGTCTTGTCCCAAGTCAAAGAGAGACAAGTCCAAGTCTAGTCTTGTCCCAAGTCAAAGAGAGACAAGTCCAAGTCTAGTCTTGTCCCAAGTCAAAGAGAGACAAGTCCAAGTCAAGTCTTGTCCCAAGTCAAAGAGAGACAAGTCCAAGTCTAGTCTTGTCCAAGTCAAAGAGAGACAAGTCCAAGTCTTGTCTTGTCCCAAGTCAAAGAGAGACAAGTCCAAGTCAAGTCCCAAGTCGTCAAAATAGTGACTCAAGTCTGATTCAAGTCCACACCTCTGCTAGTTACTAACTGAAATACTTACCACCAGAGAAGGGGACTTGCAAATTGTGAATTGGACTTGAAATTCTGTGACTTGTCTCTCTTTGACATAGGACATGACCTGGACTTGTCTCTCTTTAACTTGGGACTAGACTTGTAGTTGTCCCTCTTTGACATGGAACTAGACTCGGATTGAGCGTAAGACTTGAGACTTAATTGAAACGCACAAAACAGTGACTTGGTCCCACTTTTGCTTTCAAGTGATCAGACAAAACATTATTAGGTCCAAAAGTTGTCGGGGCAAAAGTGAAAGTAAAAACATGAAGAAATGAAGGCCAGAGGCTGTGAAAAAGGTCGAAGCTTGGCCACATCACCAGATGGCCCTGGATGCTAAAAGAAAAAGCCTGCCAAAGGTTCATAGAGGTATAAATTTGATAAAACCCAATAAAGGAAGCAACTATGATACAGGAAGATTTATAAGCAAAAGGTGAAGGAGTAAAAATGGAACCACATGGAGCTTAGACAAAGTGAAAGAAGATTACCTGGAATGACCTCTGGAAAGTTTTATGTCTTTCCAGCTCATCCATTCCGCACCGAAGGAGTCTGATTAAAAAACCATTGTGCCTGCTTTGCGGAAAGACTTACATCTGGAACTCATCTTGAGCATGCTGTCCAAGAGCTTTCAAACGGTCATTATCGCCGGCGGGATGATTGGTTCTTCGCTCAGCTGCAGAAAACATCTTCAGTGCAACTAACAACTGCACAAAGAAATGGATGACTCTGCTTTGTCAAAGAGGTAGAAAGTGTGAGACAAAATGTGATGCAAAAAGGGATGCTCTGCTCACGATTGTTGAAAAGAGACAGATCTGAATAAGCAGCTAAACTCAAACCACACATCACAGAAACGGTATTGTTCTGTGGTCAAACTAATTAAAATAGGTTTTCATGATCTCAGTGGAAGGAGCCAATGGAGGAGGCTCAAGAGCAGAAGAGACACAAATATGAGAAGCCCGAGCGGAACTGGCAGAAGAAAGACAGAAGTGTTGCGCTCAAGGCTGGGTTTTATAGACTTTGTAGGTCACTCATTTTACAAACTCAATGTCCTTGGTCTAGTAGGTGAAAAGAAGTCATGATCCATATTCATCAGAAGGCTCTAAGTGCCTCTGGATGATGAGGATAGGCTGCTGCACGGACACAAGCTCTCTTCTCAGACTTTTGACTACAGTGCAGTCGAGCGTATAACATGGCCCTTCACAGTTAGTCTGGCTCTCAGCTCAGGGCAGCAGGAGGATAATGGCTGCTGTGGACAGTTGTGGATAATAAACCATAGGCGCCGATTTATGTTTTTTGGGGTGGGTGCCCAAAATAATACACGCGCCATTATCACGTGTCTCTACTTTCGTGCGTTCGTTTAGTTTCTTTTCTACCTGCAACTAAGACTTCTTTCCCCAGTTAAAAGACTTCATTCAGTACATAAAGCCCTGCAGAGCTCCAGGTCTGTTCTGCTTGTCAGCGCAGCTCTCACGACACGGGAGCAGTGCAGTTACTTCATACGCCCCTTGTTCGGTTCTGAATAACATCGCAACTCAACATTCTTAAATTTCCAGCGCTGCTTTAAAGCACAGTTGTGAATTAACTATGATCTTACGGGACAGAGGACAGAGCAGCAGCACAGCGGCTGACGCGAGAATCTCACTACATGCAGCTGCATTCTGAGAGAGGAGAGATGCTGTATGAGCTCTTATTTTCACGCGTACAAATGAAAGAAAGCGAGAGAATAGTATGAAAGATGCTGTTTGACTGAATAAATGCGCACGTGCAGACATTTAGAGAAGCCTAATAATGAAAGTAGGAAAAATTCGCCTGGTGCTCAAACATTCGAGTAGGTGCTTGAGGCTCGCGGCACCCATGCCTATGGTCTAAACAACCTTTATAATGATTCAACTTTGGATAGGAGATCGCTGGAACACCAGATTGTTGTTGTGTCCTTCGGCAAAACACTTCACCCACAATGCCTCAGTGTCTGCATACTAGGGATGGGCGATAAGACGATTATATCGTCTATCGTGAAAGTAAAACATTTTGACGATAGCACTTCACTATCGTCTGTAATCGTCTGTATCCTCCTAGAACGTGCAAAGTTTTTTATCAATGCTGCAGCAAACAATCTCGCTCTGTTATATGCATATTCTCAATCATTTGACAAATATTCAACCACTATTTTGTTTTCATAGTAGCTTTTTTAAATAATTGACAAGTCCACAAAAGCAGAAAAAACTTGGCATCGCAGTTTTAAAAGTTACGCAGCGTCCCTGAACGCATCCTCACGACACCAACACGTGCATATGAAAACAGACATGGCTCAGACAGCGCGCTCTAATAGAGAGATCAAGAGGACTTTTTTTTAACACCGTGGACCTGGACGGAGGACCCGGACAGAGCATGACGTGTGGAATGGTGTTTGTGGGCCTCGTGGAGCTGAAATCAGGACTTGGACAAAGTTGTGCGTCATGAAGCACCTGCGATAATAACTTTGGATGTAGGCTACCGTTTCTGTTTGGATGTTTTCTTTTCTTCGTGTCCGTGATGGACAGAAGAGGATTCACCTGAACTGGACAGAGGTGAGCGAACTAACTTTATAAACTGTCGGAGAAGAGTATCGTGCTTTCTTTATGCTGATCCCATCACGCGTCGAGTCAGTGCGTAATAGCTACTTATGGATACAGCTACTTTCTCTCATCTATTTGGTACAACTTTAGTGACAAAGAAGAGGCAGAAATCACTTGTTACCGGCGTAGATGCGCAAATTTTAGCTTAATAAGGTGTTTGGCTCTCAGTTTTTGTTTTACATATCATCTGTTTTAACTTTTAATGGTGTGGGCTATGTTTTAAATGTGAACTTAAAACAGCGGAGAGCCTTATTAATAGCAGTTCAAATCGTGTTTGTACGTGTCAGTGGGTTTAATCCTGTTGTGGTCTAAACTTTATGGTTAGCTTGCTTGCGTGCTTGGATGTCTACGTGCTTTTGTTCGTGTGGTTGTTACGCACGCAGACATGGTGCCGCGTGCGTCTCAAGAAAGTCTTTTTCTAAATGTGTATTTGTGCAATATAGTCGATAATATAAATCTCTACGACTTTTACCGTCACAAGTTTTCACATTTACCCTGCGTTGTGTATCTTAAAATTGTCAATAAAGCGAAAAGAGGTAGCGTGGCGCGGAGGCGCGGAGGAGTGAGAAAAGCGCGAGGCTTTGACAAAGTACTAAGGTTTTTAACATTAAAATTCACAAACCTAACAATGTTCTATAGCGAAAGAGCATTATTGTATCTATAATACACACCGTGTGTGTGCGTGTGTGTGAGAAATTACCAGAAAAATCTTGACTAAAGCTCAATTTTGAGCCCTTTTTGCCTTAATTAGTGGGCAGACGATAATATCGTTTATCACGATATTATATTAAGACGATATGACGATAGTGAAAAATGGATATCGCCCAGCTCTACTGCATACACATGGTGAGTGGAGCCTTGATTGTGCTCTGAGTGTCATAAAGGTAGAAACGCTCTACCCAAATACCCCCAAAACGTCAAGAAATGCATTTTCTTATCATATTTTTCATCAGTCAGAATGTTTTTCAAATAAAAAAATTTGCAGAACGTATCTCAGACACAGCTGTTTGTCATAAGGAAGTCACTTTAGAACCGGATTAAATACATTTCCCCTTAGCCAAGACTGGATATTCACTTTGCTGTTGTAAAGCCGATCACAACCAGTTAAATATTACAAAACAGGATATGAGATTAACAGTGATATTTGATCAGCTGCTTGGTCCTGATGTCACATTGTTTTCTGTCAGTTATAAAAGTACAGAGTAGGTCAGGTGAGTGTGAGTGAAAGAGGAAGGAGTTTATTTTACAGCTCAGGAACATTCAGATCTGGAACAGTCTGGTTCAACATTCCAGGAAGAAGCGTTTGCAAAGGCAAATGTGATGCAAATGTCAAAGTTCCCCAGATTTAAACATATTCCACGAGACAAAACGCACGTGGAGCTGCAGACACGGCTCAGCTGGTTTGGCAAATGCATTTCCTGCTTTGAACCGGCTCCAGGGCCTCGTCTGAACTCTGTGTCCTCACTTCCTTTACTTTCCTCAAATCAACCTTTGTTCAGCTGTCAATCAAACCAGCTTTATTAAGAGATGTGTCACAGGTTAAAGGAGGCAAGGAGCAGGGCTAAATAAGGAGATATAATGAAACTATCCATCTCATTGATCACAGTAAATTCTCCTCATTGTTTCTTCTCTCTCCTCGGCATACCTCCTCGCTGTGGTTTCTCCCTCCTTGCTGTGCTTCTTCTCTTTTCTGTGTCTCCTTGTTCTTTCTCCTCTCTCCTTGCTGCGTCTTGTCTCTCCTCACTGAGTCTTGATCTCTCCTCGTCCCCATGCTGTACCTCTTACTGTGTCTTATCGTCTCGTCTCCTTACGTCTCTCCTTGCAATGGCTTATTGTCTCCTTGCAGTGCCTCCTCGCTGTGTCTCCTTGTTATGTCTCCTCTCCTCATATCCTTGCTTTTCCTCCTATCCTCTCTCTGCCGTGTCTCCTCTTGCTGTGCTCCTCTCTCTTGCTTGCTGTGCCTCCTCTCTGTCTTACCTTTCTGTGCTTCCTCTCTCCATGTCTCGTTTTCTCGCTGTGCCTCCTCTCTGTGTCTCCTTGTTATGTCTCCTCTCCTCATCTCCTTGCTTTGCCTCCTCTCTCCTTTCCTTGTCTTCCTGCTATGCTTTCTCTTTCCTGTCTCCTCTCTTCTCTCCTTGTGTCCTCGCTGTGTCTCCCCTCTTCTCTTTGTCTCCTTGCTGTGCCTCCTCTCTTCTCTCCTTGCTGTGCCTCCTCTCTCCTTTCTTTGTCTCCTTGCTGTGCCTCCTCTCTTCTCTCCTTGCTGTGTCTCCTCTCTCCTTTCTTTGTCTCCTTGCTGTGCCTCCTCTCTTCTCTCCTTGCTGTGTCTCCTCTCTCCTTTCATGGTCTCCTTGTTGTGTCTCCTCTCTTCTCTCCTCCTCTCCTTGCTGTGCCTCCTCTGTGTCTCCTCTCTCCTTTCATGGTCTCCTTGTTGTGTCTCCTCTCTTCTCTCCTTGCTGTGCCTCCTCTCTTCTCTCCTTGCTGTGCCTCCTCTCTTCTCTCCTTGTTTGCTTACTGTGACCAGAACAGAGGAGCAGAGGAACGAGGCAGAGTTAAGAGAAATGTGACGAGGCCCAGACTTGTTGAAAACTCTGTCTGATCCAAACCGACACTTAACACTTCCTCTCGACTTCCAGGAAACTTTCACTGGGATTTTCTTCACCTTTGAGCTTGAGAAATTCCCTTGGAACGCCGGGAATTCTTCTTGTAAACTGAAGCAGCTCATTTACATTCATGTGCTTTTATTTGGGAAAGTTTAGGTTTCAATCTTCTAAAATGATCTCCTATTAAAATCATCAGTCATCTTAAAGGTGCATTGTGTAACTTTCTAGAGGTGAAAAATCACATTCACAATTGACCTTTCGCCAACCCCCGCCCCAAAACGGCTTTTGTTCAATCAAACATCGTAGCAACCGTTGCTATGTAAATATGATCCGTCAGTTCTTGAGCTCTAAGCAAGATGGTGAAGCGATGCGTCTACGGTTTTTGTAAAGTGGACCGCAGATACCCCGAAATATTGACCGGAAGAGTTGTGTTCTTTCCATTTCTAAAGCCGACAACAACTTGAGCAGTGTCTACGATGGATTAAACAGTACGGGCGGCTCGGGGCAGCTCCTCTACCAGCTAAATATATGGAACAAATGTCTGCTCAAAGGTAAAACTAATGTTTAACTATAGCTATGGACTTACTGTTGTTAGATCTAGAGGCAAAAACACAAACTAGACCAAAGTTTTACCACGACGAGGATATAACTGCAGAAGTTACGCTCTAAGCTGCTAAGTTTAGCGAGCCTCTTAGCTTTAGCCAACACTGGTAGGTTTAGCTCGCTAACAAAGCCTCGTAAATGAACAATATTCTTGCAATAGAGAAAAATAGACCGTAACACATGAAAGCGAACTTACCCGGCAGTGCAAGAGCAAGACAAGGCTGTGCTTGTTGCATTTGAGATCACGTTAAAGATCATGTGTTTCTCTGATTTAGCTTGAGACCAGTAGCATTAGCCTTCATAGGAGTTATGTCCCTCTGTTGTGTATTTTAATGTTTTGAATAAATCCCTCCGCTGCATAGTGAACCCCTTTTGCCTCGATCTAGAGGAGATCACGGAAAAATTGCTTTAAAAAAGTCACTAACGTGAACAGGTGTACTTCTTTCTGTCATTGAAGTCTATGGCACTCTGTCATATTTGACGGACGTAGCAACAGTAACTAAGGGGGGCGGGGCTCGGCCAAAGGTCAATTCTAAAATCAGAAAGTTAAAATCATACTTCTAGCCACAGTGTCCCCATTTCGAGTTTCAGTGAGCGTGACTGACAGATTAATTAGCCAATCAGGGACACATATCGTCCCCCTTATGAAAACCAACATGACTGCTTATGACGAAAAAAAAGGGGGGTAAAAATATGGAATAAAAATCATGTGGAACTGAAAAACATGGTGGATTTCTGCAGAATCATTGAGCAAACCAAAAAAAAAAAAATTTTAATGTGCGGTGAGTGAAGTTAGATTTTGGTCTAAATGACAGGCGACCAATCAGCTCCTTTCAAACATCTGCTATTGAGTTGAATTGTCACAAGGTGAACATGTTAACTGTAACATGGAATATTTCTGGCAATGAGGACACTTTACCAGAAAAGTTATACAGTGTGTCTTTAAACCTTTGGACAGCAGAGTCTGTCATTCTCCATAATGACAGCGTTTTGTTTCAGAAGCTGCGGGTTAAGGAAATTATCATGGTGAGGGTTTGGAGCAGGATTATAGAGAAAAACGAACCAATCACAGCACAGCACGGTGGCTTGTGTGGAAACGCAGACAGAACCAAAACAAACCAGTCTGTAATTTGGCTATTTTAGCAAAATTACAGACTACTCAGCATTTTGAAAACATGCTCACAGACGGTTTGTGCTTCTGTGGAAGGAAAGTGTCTGTGATTTTCTAAAACCAAGATTTAATGAGTACACAGGTATGCCCATTTTAAAATTCTTAACAGCCGTTTATCTTGTTAATTGACCGAGCTCCTTTGAGTTCATAACCCAAGCTGGTCTTTAATTCATTAAAGAAGATCTATTGTGTTTTGTCCAGCCATTTAGTAATAAACTAGAACATATGCAGATCAGCCCCGCCTCTTCATTTCAAATTTAACTGTAAGAGGCAGGGTGATTTTAAATGACTATTTTATATTGTTGGAAAGTGACTATGGGACAGTTTTGAACCATATATAATTCAATTTGAGTATTATAATTTTGATTTATAACAAGTAAATACAGACAAGTGGGAGGGGCTAGGTGGTAGGTGAGAACAGTTGAGCTCCAGCTGAAGAACAATCCAAGATTACTCCAACATGCAGGAATCAATTCAAATATAACTTTGAGAAAACTTTCGGTGAAGGGAGGCCGTTATAACAAGGTTACATTAATAAACATTTCTGTAAAAGTACCAGAATTAGCCCAAGGTGTTAAGCAGTCACCCTAAAACAAATACATTAGTGTTTATACAATTTAAAACTGTACAGTTTATATACAATAAGACTGAAGATTTGATCATTTCATAAAAAGATTTAAAAAGCCTTCAAACTTGACCTTGACTTGTCTCTCTTTGACTCGGACTTGTCTCTCTTTGACTCAGACTTGTCTCTCTTTGACTTGGACTTGTCTCTCTTTGACTCGGACTTGTCTTTCTTTGACTCGGACTTGTCTCTCTTGGACTCGGACCTGTCTCTCTTGGACTCGACCTGTCTCTCTTGGACTCGACCTGTCTCTCTGGACTCGGACCTGTCTCTCTTGGACTCGGACCTGTCTCTCTTGGACTCGACCTGTCTCTCTTGGACTCGGACCTGTCTCTCTTTGACTCGGACCTGTCTCTCTTTGACTCGGACTTGTCTCTCTTTGACTTGTCTCTCTTTGACTCGGACTTGTCTCTCTTTGACTTGTCTCTTGACTTGTCTCTCTTGGACTTGTCTCTCTTGGACTTGGACTTGTCTCTCTTGGACTCGGACTTGTCTCTCTTGGACTCGGACTTGTCTCTCTTGGACTCGGACTTGTCTCTCTTGGACTCGGACTTGACTCTCTTTGACTCAGACTTGTCTCTCTTTGACTCGGACTTGTCTCTCTTGGACTCGGACTTGTCTCTCTTGGACTCGGACTTGTCTCTCTTGGACTCGGACTTGTCTCTCTTTGACTCGGACTTGTTTCTTTGACTCGGACTTGTCTCTCTTGGACTCGGACTTGTCTCTCTTGGACTCGGACTTGTCTCTCTTGGACTCGGACTTGTCTCTCTTGGACTCGGACTTGTCTCTCTTTGACTCAGACTTGTCTCTCTTTGACTCTGACTTGTTTCTTTTGACTCGGACTTGTCTGTAGATTTGTGTTTTTCTCAGAGTAAATCTCAGATAAATGTAAATATTTTAATTATGTGAAACTGGATGTACTGTGCAGCTCTGGCTCTGATCTTATAAAACTTCACAGATAAAAGTCAAACGTGACTGGACTTTTCTCCTCAGACTCTTCCGTCTCGTCTGCAGCTGCAACAATCAAAGTTATAGTTCACCTTTAATGAAATTCCTGAGAGTTTCCAGGGAAAGTTTTCATTTTACCATCAATGGATTTACTGAAAGAAAAGATTAAGTGAGGCGGAATGATGAGCCACGCTTCTCCTCAGTGTCTCATGTGGCCTGGGGCAGACTGAGGCACGAGTGGCTGCCAGATCGGCTCTGCTTTGAGAATGACAAATGAAGTCTATTATTGATGAAAAACACTTGTATTTTAAAACGCCACTGTCATAAATGATCTTTACATATGTTTTAGAATCTCTATTGTAACAAAACACAAAAATGTAGAGATGGAGCTGTGTTTGTGCAGGACTTTACTCACAGAACGCTGTAGGACTGACTGTGACTGTGTGTGCTACAGGTGAACGTGGAGATGGAGCTGTGTTTGTGCAGGATTTTACTCACAGAACGCTGTAGGACTGACTGTGACTGTGTGTGCTACAGGTGAACGTGATGGAGCTGTGTTTGTGCAGGATTTTACTCACAGAACGCTGTAGGACTGTTTGTGGCTGTGTGTGCTACAGGTGAACGTGGAGATGGAGCTGTGTTTGTGCAGGATTTTACTCACAGAACGCTGTAGGACTGACTGTGGCTGTGTGCTACAGGTGAACGTGGAGATGGAGCTGTGTTTGTGCAGGACTTTACTCAGAACGCTGTAGGACTGTCTGTGACTGTGTGTGCTACAGGTGAACGTGGGGATGGAGCAGTGTTTGTGCAGGACTTTACTCAGAACGCTGTAGGACTGTCTGTGACTGTGTGTGCTACAGGTGAACGTGGAGATGGAGCTGTGTTTGTGCAGGATTTTACTCACAGAACGCTGTAGGACTGACTGTGACTGTGTGTGCTACAGGTGAACGTGGAGATGGAGCAGTGTTTGTGCAGGATTTTACTCACAGAACGCTGTAGGACTGTCTGTGACTGTGAGCTACAGGTGAACGTGGAGATGGAGCTGTGTTTGTGCAGGATTTTACTCACAGAACGCTGTAGGACTGTCTGTGGCTGTGTGTGCTACAGGTGAACGTGGAGATGGAGCTGTGTTTGTGCAGGATTTACTCACAGAACGCTGTAGGACTGTCTGTGACTGTGTGCTACAGGTGAACGTGGAGATGGAGCTGTGTTTGTGCAGGATTTTACTCACAGAACGCTGTAGGACTGTCTGTGGCTGTGTGTGCTACAGGTGAACGTGGAGATGGAGCTGTGTTTGTGCAGGATTTTACTCACAGAACGCTGTAGGACTGACTGTGACTGTGTGCTACAGGTGAACGTGGAGATGGAGCTGTGTTTGTGCAGGATTTTACTCACAGAACGCTGTAGGACTGTCTGTGGCTGTGTGCTACAGGTAAACGTGGAGATGGAGCTGTGTTTGTGCAGGATTTTACTCACAGAACGCTGTAGGACTGTCTATGGCTGTGTGTGCTACAGGTGAACGTGGGGCTGGAGCTGTGTTTGTGCCGGATTTTACGCAGAACGCTGTAGGACTGACTGTGACTGTGTGCTACAGGTGAACGTGAGATGGAGCTGTGTTTGAGCAGGATTTTACTCAGAACGCTGTAGGACTGTCTGTGACTGCGTGTGCTACAGGTGAACGTGGAGATGGAGCTGTGTTTGTGCAGGATTTTACTCACAGAACGCTGTAGGACTGACTGTGACTGTGTGTGCTACAGGTGAACGTGATGGAGTTGTGTTTGTGCAGGATTTTACTCACAGAACGCTGTAGGACTGTTTGTGGCTGTGTGAGCTACAGGTGAACGTGGAGATGGAGCTGTGTTTGTGCAGGATTTTACTCACAGAACGCTGTAGGACTGTCTGTGACTGTGTGTGCTACAGGTGAACGTGGAGATGGAGCTGTGTTTGTGCAGGATTTTACTCACAGAACGCTGTAGGACTGACTGTGGCTGTGTGCTACAGGTGAACGTGGAGATGGAGCTGTGTTTGTGCAGGATGTGCGTGTGCTACAACTGAATAAGTCCAAATGCGTAGATTCTGAAGTCAAGTAAATCAACTAGAAATATTCACACAGCATCAAGAAAACAGCACGGATGAATAATAGCTCAAGGAAGTTACTAAAAAGTTCAAAATAAAAGCTTGTGCATCGATTACTTTGCGTGACCAGCCAGTCCCTTCACACTTTGACAGACACTTTACAAACCGTGAGGGTCTGGGAGCGGAGCACCGAGGATCAATTTTGTGGGCGGCCTTTCCGAGCGCTGAGTCAACCAATCACAGAAAACCCGGAAATTCCACCAAAACAGCGACACGCTAAACAGGATGTTTTCATTAACATGTAGCGCGAGGATTGTTTCAGTCTGAAGCCTCTCAACACAGTTTGCTGCTCAGGTTTGAAGGAATTAATACGTTCACTGTTCAAAATCGAAGCACGAGTCGAATCAGCTACGTTCACAATCTTGAATATTTTGAAATGGGCTTGCAAGCAACTTCCGACTTTTTAGTGTCACGTGTCAGAATCGCCGTGTTTGATTGGATCATCCTAACATTGGACGGGGAAATTATTGGCCAAGGGTCCGATTTCAAACACTTCTACATTCTGTTACATTCTGTTTGATGCGGGAGGGGATGACTGGTCTGGCAATCTATTACTAGTGTCCCTGCAGACATGAGCCGTGTGGGAACATCATGCACCGAATCGAGCCTGCTGTACCGAAGAGATTCACAAACATGTTATAATATCACGATATTGTATATTATGTATAAGTAGAACTTTGGAAGATTTTGCCAGAGTTTTGAAAGACTGTTCTGGATACTGGATATTTTCAACAATTTGAGTGAACAAACATCACATTTAGTGACCACGAACAGCGACTTTATCGAGACATGAGAAGGTGGAAATACTCGAGTCTTAAAGGAACAGCCTCCTTCACATCAGCTGATCGAGCTGCACACAGTCACCAAAGTCTACAAAAGTGAGCCAGCAGAGCATTGTCTAGGCTTCTTTCTGCTTGTGCTCTGTGTTTTCCTTTGACCCTCACGTCATTGGAGCTTCAATGGTGAAAAATAAACATGAGATTAATTTGCGTAATGATTGCTGTTAAAATAAAACGTGATAATGCAAAAAAAAAATTTTCATTAGACACATGTTTTGACCTAATAAGGATGCAAAAGATCCTTGACACACAGTTCTATTTACTTTGCTTGTCTGATTGGCATTTGTGGTTGGTGCTGTAACAGAAGCAGCTCTTCCTCATTCCATTAAAGTTTCTGGTTTGTGGGCTGTGAGAACTACAAACACCCACACACTGAGAACTACAAACACCCACACACTGAGAACTACAAACAATCCCATTCACAAACTGCTGTGTCATAATTACACACCATCAGCCGGAGCCACGTGTTGCTTCATTCAGGATTTTAGAGAAACTTAAAAGGTTAATTCAAAAGTCAAAGTTATATTTAGTGTCTTGAAAGAGGAAGTGTTTTTATGGCTTTGCGTCTAATGACAAACAGAACTAATAAATGTGCTTCACAGAAAAGAGAAAAAAGACCTCACAAGAAGAAGTGAGAATTATGTTAAAACGCAGAGTCATATTAGATAAAACGAAGCTACTAAACATTTCCCATCATTATCAGAAAATTCTGTTTAACTCAGAAAGCTTAAAAAGTCTAGCCTTAACTTCTGCAAACACACTGCACTCTGTCTGAGCCCAAAGATTGCATTTTAATTCACTAAAAGAGTACGAGTTGCCAAATATGGACATCCGTCGTCCGATCTTGGTCTTGAGACCGATCTCGAGACACTTTTCAAAGGTCTTGGTCTCGTCTCGGACTCAAGCACATTTGGACTCAGTCGTGTTTTGGACATTGAGACCACATTTACACCTGTCACTTTATTTCTCATGCTAGTAACATACTTTCACTGACAATTGCACCATTGTTCCGACTGCTCTGATTGCTGTATATATTTTTATTGTCTTATTTTATTACTGGATATACTTATGTGACGTGAGGGTGTAACTTTAAAAATATGTTTTAGATTAGAATAGGTTCGCAACAACGCCACCCGAGGAGATGGCCTCGGGACCAGACAACCAAGTTTAGCTTTAATACCAAAGGCCGCGCAAATCGTTGGATCAGTGAGAGAAAGAGACGTGAAACTGTAATTACAAAAATACAAAAGTAATTTTATTTTGTCACAATTAATTGAAGATACTAATTAAAATCACTATAGGCCTATAGGAATGAACAACATACTGTTAAATAGCAATTAAAACAAATACTTTGGCAAGGACAAATTAACAAAAGCTGAAAAGAACGAGTTAAATACACAAATTATGCAAATGCAAAAAATAAAGCCATGCAAATAAAACTGCAACTCAAAATAACAAGCCAAGCAAATCGCAAACAAAAGAAAAACAAGCAAACAAACCATGCAATGCAAAATAATTAAATCAGGCAAATGAAACTTAAAGCTTAATAAAGCACACACAAAAAATAATTAAATGTAACTCACCAAACTTAATAGAATTAACCAAACTTAATAGAATTAACCTAAATGTAAAACAAAATGAAAAAGATGAATAACTATTATTAATTTGCTCTTGTGCCACTCTACAGTAATTTAATTGTCCATTTCTGCACAAGAAAGGAGAGCACTAATTTACCGGAGCGCACCTGAACGCCCCACAGCCAGAGCGTGCTCGGAGAGGTGCCAGCAGGCCTCGCTGCTGTGCCACGGGCACGCGCTCAGAAGGTTTGAAGATATGTGCTCGTTTGTTCGTTTCTTTTATTTAGACAATCAGTGGACAAAACAACGAATCCCTTGTGGGGATGGCGGCCCGTTTTCTGGTCCGCGCTGGAAACTCGTGCCTGCAATGGAGACGCGAGTCTTAGTAAATTGAATAAGACTAAACTAGCGCGTTTGGATCTTACCTGCCGGTGAAAGGCACGCGCTCACGGCCAGCAGGAGTAGGGGAAGCGCCGGGTGGATTGCCGGCTTGTTCCTGCTGCAGCTCAGGATCTAAGGTGAATATTTTAGTGGTCAGCTTTGGCACGGAGCCAAGAATGGAAGGCAGGACAACAAGCGACTTACCCCAAGTAAGGAGTCCCGAACTCACGGTGCGAGCCGAACCGCTGCGCCCAGGCACTCAAGCGTGCTCCAAAGAGAAGCCAGCGGTCGCCAAACACTGCAACCACCGCACCAAGAAGAAACGTATGTTCGCGCGCGCAGGACACGCAGGGCTTTATGGGACATGCTCAGTGCCACCCACCAATCACCTCTCAGGTAAGGTGCACACCGACATGCCACACTTATTTCCTTTGCATGCCCTTATATTTGATATTATACAATTACTTTACTTATTTGTTGCACATTAGCATCGAAGCAAGTTCCTAGTTTGTGAATTTTGTAACTCACTGACAATGGCAATAAAATCTTTCTGATTCTGATTTCATTACCATCACACTCTACTAAACTTTCAGCAGCACTTCATGGCCCCAGAGCAGTGACCTATCCTACACAGTTTGTAATAAGATCATGTGACACTGATAATTATTAATCACTGTTTGTGAAGGTTTATTGTTTTATTGACTGTTTATTGCTTTACTTTCTATCATTGATGGTGGCTAAATTAGCCATTTTGGGAAGTCCTCAGAGACAACTGTTGTTGTGATTTTAGAGTCTACAAAAATAAATAGATTTGAATTATATAAAATTACTTACTTGATGAACCGCGATCTTGGTCTCGTCTCGATCTCAACCTCTTGTCTCGGTCTGACTCTTAGTGGTCTCGTCTAAGTCTTGGGTCTTAATCTTGTTTCAGTCTTGTTCTTGTCTTGGTCTTAGGACTCTGTGGTCTTGGTCTCGTCTTGGTCTTGTCTTGTTCTTGTCTTGAGACTCTGAGGTCTTGGCCTTGTTGGGGTCTTGTCTCAGTCTTGTCTTGGTCTTGGGACTCTGTAGTCTCGGTCTTGTCTTGTTCTTGTCTCGGTCTTGTGACTCGGGTCCTAGAAAGGTCTTGGTCTTGATTACACAAAACAGACAAGTTAAGACCTGTTCATCAGTTGTCCGTGACCTATATTATTTCACTGCTGCTTCTTTTCAGGAGGTTTCTTCAGATACAATTTTATATTTTGTTACAAATATTTACAAAGAATGTAATTTACATTCCATTCCATCTGTTCCATCTAATTAACAGCAGAAACATAGCAGATTATTGAGAATTTTCCCACATTAATATGGAAATCTGACACATATAAAATAAATAAAACTTGTGCAAACATTTTTAAGACCTACAAGGCAAATTTAAGGATTTAATTTCAAACTTTTCTATTTAAGACTTTACTAGAGTGTAAAATATAACATAGCACTTGTCATTGTTTGTAGACAGACGCTGCTCTTTGGGACTTGGAAGCTCTGCTTGGTCTGATCTTTGGTTAAAACCGACCCTGTGTTTGTACAAATCTGTAAAAATAAATGTGTGTGAAAGTGTACAAGGTTAAAGTTTGTATCAGCGTGAATAAAAGAGGAAGAAGAGCCGCTCTGACACAGATGTAAATGTGTGAATATTAACTGGAGCTAAAGCAAATTATCCACAAGCTAAACAAATGTTAGTTAAATATAAACTCGGCCTTTTCCCGTCTGGGACAGTTTCCGCTTTTCTTTCCTTCCTCTTGAAAACTGTTTCTAGTGATCAATGAAATACAAGTCTATAATCACGTGTTCAGGAGTGTAGCAACTCATTATGTCATTTGTGCAGCTAAACTGACTGGAAGTGAGTCAATCCTGTTCAGTAATTAAGATGCAGGTGTATTTAATCTGGTTAGGAACTTAACTCTCGTCTTAAAACAATTCAAAATCTGTTTTTATTAACCCTTGTGTCCCGTTGGGGAGTTTTACTCCATTTTTTGGCACTTTTCATTTTTAAATTGTCCACCATTGCTACAGTTTTTTTAGATATTTCAATGATTTCTTGTTGCAAACCTTACATCGAGTCAAATTTTCAAAAAATCAACTAAAATTTAGTTAAACCCAGAGTCTTGTCATTTACAGTTGAGCTGTCCTTATGTTCTGTTAGAGCCCTTTTACTCCACTCTTTTTTGACGGCTGTAAAATTTTAGTAAAATGTTTATTTTTCAAACTCTTTTGGGTAAATCTGTTAATCCACTTCTGTTCTGACTAAAAATACCAAAATTTGAAAAAAAAAATCCTCAGTGTTTTAATATTTTTACAGACTTATATAAAAGCTGCTTTTCAGAGGAGGTGAAAATGTGACACAAAATGGACCATTTTTCACATAAAATGTAAATATAATCTGGATTTTTTTTAACCTTTTATTACAGCCTTGGGCATGTTCAAAATGAGTCCCGACTTTGACTCTGATGTATTTGTAGTTTTTGTGCAGAAGCAGTTTGTAGTTTTTTCTTCCTCTTGTTCTGTTAGAGCCATTTTTCCCCCATTGACTTCCATTATAAACACTTTTTTTTATTGCTCTGAAATTTTCCAAACTTTTATGTTTGTTCCTTTTCAGAAGAGCTGAAATAAGTCAATTTTAGACTTGATGATGAATTGTGTGTATCTCCCATTGAAATATTTTACTTAAATTTTACAGCCGTCAAAAAAAGTGGAGTAAAAGGGGAACTTTTTCTAACGGGACACAAGGGTTAAATAAGCAAAGTGAGCAGTGTGAGAAGAAAACGTTGGCAAATGCCTTTCAAATCAGTCCTTGAGTCATTTAGGTTCAATAAAAGCACAAACTAATGTTAAAGCTTGTGTCTTCTGTACAAAAGCTTCACATCCGTCGTGTTTTTTCTTTAGCCTCAGATCAGATTGTTAAACCCTTTTTTGATAACCTTTTTCTTAATTAAAACATCTAACTGGGTTTGGACTACAAATTAGTGCGAAGGAAAAACAACATGGCGGCTCTGTTAGGAAGCTCATCTCCTTTTATGGTAGTGTCCCTCTCATGGCTGTGGCGCGAGAGAACAAAAAAACGTCACACATCGACGGATATTCAAATGGACCGAGAAATGTGGCGCAAATGTTATCTAAATATAGCTCTGGAACGACTTAAGTGATTGATTTAAACTTGTTTGCACTTCTAGACATTCCAAAGACACACTAAAGGGCATTGAAGAGCCAGAAAAGTTGATTTTGCATAATATGTGTCCTTTAAATCAGGGATCCCCAACCACCGGGCCCCAGAGGATCTTTTAATGTGTTTTATTTTTTATTTGATATTTTATCACTACTTCCTTGTGCTTTACTATGAACATATTGTGACATTTAACCAAATAAACTGCAAATTAAAGCAAAAAGAGCTAAAATATGAACAATAATCAGTTGTTTGCATTTTGTGTTGTTATCGGCGCTACCCGACCTCAAGCGGTCCTCAGAAAAGAAAATTGTGACTGTACCGGTCCTTGCAAGAAAAAAGGTTGGGGACCACTGCTTTAAATGGTCAGTCTGAGTGTCGCGCTAGACAACCTGAGCTGCTGGTTGCCTAGGGCGGAACCATGTAGCGGGCCCGGCGGACATAAAACGGCGACGCACACTCCTCTTCCGTAAATCACAAGCTACAGAAAACAAATGGTAGCGCCGGCGTGAGCAAAGCTCAAACTCACGTCTGGCTTACCTGCGCGGAATCGAGTGCCCACAAGCAATCGTTGAAGAGGCAGCCGGTAAGATCGGACTCTGTTTGTGGCCTATTTTTAGCTGCCGAGTGACTGCCGCTAACTTTGTTTGTTCAGAGCGCTGCTCGTGGGTGGTTCACGGGCGGTCGTAACTTTGAGACTCTTTAGTCACGGTGGTTTTCTCAGTGTAAAAGTATTTTGTAAAAGTGTAAATTACTTTGGCTAAAGATGTGGGCTGTATTGAAATATGAATTTAAAAGTAACTTAACTGATATGAGCTAAAAATGTGTTTATTGTTAATGTGGCTTGTGATGATTTAGTATTTGGAATGTTTAGCTTAACAAATTGGGCAACTGTGCAATATTGATTAAATTAGTGAATATTTAATTATGGATATTTATAAGAATTAAATGAAATTGTATTTATTGCAAAATTTAGTCTATATTTAAATTTGTTACTGAATGAAATTGATTGCTAAGTTAATGTTAAATTATTAATGTCTATTTGTTGAGCTATGAATTATGTGAATATTTATGGAAATTGTTATGTGTGTTTTTAAAGGTTTTTACCTGGCGTGAAGCTATAATTGGAATAAAATAAAGAATGGAAAACTAATTAATGGCTCCGTCTGAGTGAAAAGCTTAAATCTTCAACTGTGGGTACAATCCTCTTCAAGTGTGAGGACATAAGTGCAGGGATTTTTGAAAACACTTGACAGTAAAAACCGGAGCCGACTGGTAAATAAAGCTCGAAGCCTACGCTCAAGCCTAAAGCAACGCTCCAGCTCAAAGCCTACGCTCCAGCTCAAAGCCTACGCTCCAGCTCAAAGCCTACGCTCCAGCTCAAAGCCTACGCTTCAGCTCAAAGCCTACGCTCCAGCTCAAAGCCTACGCTCCAGCTCAAAGCCTACGCTTCAGCTCAAAGCCTACGCTCCAGCTCAAAGCCTACGCTCCAGCTCAAAGCCTACGCTCCAGCTCAAAGCCTACGCTCCAGCTCAAAGCTTACGCTCCAGCTCAAAGCTTACGCTCCAGCTCAAAGCTACGCTCCAGCTCAAAGCCTACGCTCCAGCTCAAAGCCTACGCTCCAGCTCAAAGCTACGCTCAGCTGCTAGCTCAGCCCAAAGCCTACGCTTCCTCCAGCTCCAGCTTAAGCCTACGCTCCAACTCAAAGCCTATGCTCAAGCCTAAAGCCTACACTCCAGCTCAAAGCTTACGCTCCAGCCCAAAGCCTATGCTTCAGCTCAAAGCCTACGCTCCAGCTTAAAGCCTACGCTCCAACTCAAAGCCTATGCTCAAGCCTAAAGCCTACACTCCAGCTCAAAGCCTATGCCCAGCCCAAAGCCTATGCTCAAGCCTAAAGCCTACGCTCCAGCTCAAAGCCTACGCTCCAGCTCAAAGCCTACGCTCCAGCTCAAAGCCTACGCTCCAGCTCAAAGCCTACGCTTCAGCTCAAAGCCTATGCTCCAGCTCAAAGCCTACGCTCCAGCTCAAAGCTAGCGCTCCAGCTCAAAGCCTACGCTCCAGCTCAAGCTTACGCTCCAGCTTAATGGCAGAAGTGAGAGCTCTGCAGGATCTGAAAACAAGCAGGACCACTGCCAAAAGGTTATTTTCCAGATTAGCCAACACAATAACAAGGTCATGTAAAAATATGGGAGTTGATGAGTTAAAAGAAGCCTTCAGACAAATTTCACTAGAAGCAGACAAAGTAATTGACGCAAACGATGACCTTGAAGCAGCTCTGGCAGAGACATGGACCAAAGAAGCAGGTTCTACTATGAAAGAGGAGCAAAGCAAGGACATTAAAGCTACAGCAAAAGAGTGTGAAGACAGGCTGGAAGAAGTGCAAAAGGTTATCCGAGAGACTGTTTGGAGCGAGTATGGACAGCCAGAGCTGTCCACTAGTCTGGGAATTGGCGGAGAGGGAAGGCGAAGTAGTCTCTAATGCTGAGCCTAATATCAAGTTGGAGGCCTATGACTTCATGCTAAGCCAACTGGAGAAGCGGATGAAGGTGGCCAAAGAAGCATATGATCAGTGGAGCCGCTGGGCCCCAGCGCAGGAGAAAAGACCTCCAGGGCAGAATGAAGGGATTGGAAGTGGGCTCTGCCAAGTTAGTGTCACGAAAAGCCACCCTGATACAATCGAAGGTCGAGCAAGTGGTAAATCAAGTCGCAACCACTTCCTTTCAAACACCAACGATTAAACTGAGGCCCACTGCCCTCCCTAGATTCGATGGGTGTCGAAGAAACTTTCACAGCTGGAAGAAGGACTGGCAAGCACTCCAGGCACAAGGAGAGCCTACTGGCTCGCAAGAAGTCCGCAAATTTCAGCTAATGGACAGTCTGGAGGAGAAAGTGCAAAGAGATCTGCGTCTGTCGACTTGTGGAACTGCAGAGGAAATTTTCCGCTTGTTGGAAAATCGTTTTGGAAATAAGACTGCAATAGCTTTGGAGATAGTGGAGGAGCTCCAAGCGATGCCTTCAGTGAAAGGCCACCAGCCTAAGAGATCATAGAACTCATACGAGTGGTTGAGAAGGCTCTAAGCGACCTAGTGAGCTCGGAGACACAGGGGCCCTCAAGAACCCATTGATGACCAAGTCCTTGGAAAGTAAATTGCCTGAAGTCTTGAAAAAGGAGTGGCTTCTGTTTGTTGCCACAGAAAAGAGCGTACAGCCCCAAAAGGACCGCTTCGACATGTTACTCTCATTCTTAAAAAGTCAAGAGGAATTTACGAGGAGTTGGATCAATTGAGGGAGAGGAAACCTGTGAGAAGAGAGCCGAAGGCACCGCCCAAGCAGGCCAGAACAAGAGCAACCAGAGCAAACCCTCAAGGAGCTTGTGCAGTCTGTGGCGAGAGTGGGCATAAACGAAGGCTGTATAGATGCAAGAAGTTTAAGACCCTCAGCTTTGGCAGAAAAGAAGCAGCAATTCGACAGTCTGGAACCTGCAAGAACTGTCTTGAGGTTCATGAAGATGGAGAGTGCAAAACTACATTTCTGTGTAAAAGTGAGAGATGTAAAGGGAGAGAAGGCACCGAGCACCATTATCTTCTGTGCCCTAACCCATCGAGTAAGAATCCACCCAAGGCAGGCCGAAGACTAACTCTGTGGTCTTCAATGATAAAAAGTGCACCGAGGACCAGGAAAGAGTTTCCTAACAAGATTGACTCCAGAGCTTGCTCAGCATGTCGAAATGTGTTTTGCAACATGGCTGCAAGGACACTCAATTCAGCTGTAAGCGAGAGGGTGCTGGGCGAACTTGGCTTGAAAGAGTTCCCTGTCATCATGATGATTCTTAAAGTCACGGCAAACGCAGGGCAGCAAATCGGGACCCTGATTGATCTGGCATCGGACACCAATTACATAACTCATGAGGCAGCAGATGAGCTACACCTGCGGAGTGAAGATGTCACACTGGTTGTCCATGGAGTTGGGGGCATGCAAGTCAAGGTGGAGACAAAGCGGTACCTCTTGAAGATCCGGGTTAGTACCCCAAAAGGCACACTGCGATCCCATCAACTTGTATGTACGGGCTCGACCAGTATTGCAGAGTACACCATCATGTTTCAGCCAGTCAACTGCAAAAGATCTTTCCAGACATTCCTCTCCAAGACTTAACCAGACCCACTCAAATCCAGTTACTCATCAGCCCACAAGGGGGCAGGCTTGTGCCTCAAAAAGTGCGCTCTGTTGGGACCTTGTTTTGTGGGATGGTCCCTTGGGGAAAAACTGTGGCAGGCTCCCACCCAGACCTTGTGGAAAAAGTTGATGTTTCAGCACACGCATCAAGAACACACTTTGCCCGCTCAATGCGAACAGCTGCAACAAGGTACGAAGAGCTCACCCACAAAAGTGTGAATGATCCACCCCAAGCTGCACAAGCAACCACTTCAAGCACAAGTCGTGATTTCTGGAATGGTGGAAGTGGGATAGCATCGGCGCCGCCTGCGAGCCCAAGTGCGGGGGCTGTCGTTGCGGAAAGTGCCAGCCGGAGGAAAGGAGATGACTCTTTCAGAGGAGCGAGAGCTTGAGCTGGTAAAGAGTGGGTTGACGTACGTGGTGGAGACCACCATTGTGATGATCCGCACTGGCATGCAAAGTACCCCTGGACGGAGGACCCTGCCAGTACTGCCAGGCACAAGAGAGCTGTGGAGGCAACGTTCATGAGGACAGAGCGGCAGCTGGCAAAGGAACCAGAGTGGAAGGCAGCTTATAAGGCTCAAGTTCACGACATGGTTGAAAGAAAAGCTGCCATCAAACTGTCCAAGGAAGTGCTGGAGAGCTGGTCGGGACCCGTGTGGTACATCCAGTCATCTGATTGCTCCAAATCCTCATTCAGTCACCACTCCCGTACGTCTTGTCTGAATAGCAGCCAAAGGTTCAAGGGCCAGAGTTGAATGATTCCCTTCTCAAGGGCCCCGATGTCCTGAACAACATAAGAGCTGTCCTTATAAGGTTCCGACAAGGTGTCTTTGCTGCGCTTGGTGACATAAAAAGATGTATAACTCCATCTGGCTCGAGGATCGGGAAATGCACCTTCATCGCTTTCTGTGGAGGATTCTGAGGCTGAAGAAGTTGCTGAATATGCAATAACAAGAGTCAACATCGGTGATAAACCCGCTGGGTGTATTGCTCAGGTAGCAATGCGAGAGACAGCAGGCCTGCCAGAGTTCGCTCATCTCAGAGAGGAGCGTCGAGTGCTGGAGGAAGATACATACGTCGACGACATACTCACGTCCCATGATGATTGGAGTCAGCTACAGCGCATAACTGCAAATGTCGAGTTGATCCTCAAGACAGGCGGTTTCCAGCTGAAACCGTGGGTCTACTCTGGCCAAAGTGGGAGGGGAGACTCCAAGGATCAGGATAGAACTGTTGGCTCAACGACCTTTGTCCTCCCAAACCAGCTGTCTGAGGAAGACAACAAGGCACTCGGCATGGGCTATACTCCAGAAAATGATGAACTCCGCCTTATGATCTCTGTGAACTTTTCGAAGAGACGAAGGAAAATGAGGCTGGGGAAAGACTTATCAAAAGAAGAAGTAAGGCAGCACGCACCAAATCCACTCACTCGAAGAGAGCTTTTGAGTCAGGTCTCTGGATTGTATGACCCTCTCGGGCTAGTCACGCCTGTCAAGCAAAAGGGCGCAATTCTTGTCAGAAGAGCTTTCCAGGAAGTAAAAGGAAAGTTCAGCCAAGCAGAGAGTACCTGGGACATGGCGTTGTCTGATGGTTTGAGAGAAGATTCCATCAGCCTCCTAGAAGACTACGCTGAGCTTGGCAAACTGCGATTTCCCAGAGCATTAACACCCCCCAACGTGAGCAGTCCACCCTATGGGTTGACATTCTCTGACGGCAGTGAGCATTCCTACGGAGCAGTGTTGTATCTGAGGTGGGATTGCTGTCGGGACGTGGTTGTACGGTTGGTCGAGTCTAAGGCTAAACTGACACCGCTGGACCATAAGGGAGATCCAGTCAAGGCTGAAGTGTGTGGCGCGGTTTACGCTGCTCGACTGAAGAAGTATTTTGAGAAATGCTGCAGGATTCGAGTCGAGAAATGGTATCACTTTGTGGACAGCCAGACGGTCCTGGGTGCAGTCCAGCGTGAAAGCTACGGGTACCAGACGTTTTTCGCTAACCGGATTGGAGAAATCCAAAGCAGCACTAACATTCAGGACTGGTGGTGGATTCCCGGGCCGCTGAATATAGCAGACATTATTACAAGAGGAGCAAGACCAGATGATTTGGGTTATGACTCAGAGTGGCAAAACGGCCCCAAGTTTCTGCATCTTCCTGAGACAGAGTGGCCCGTGAAGTCTGCAAAAGAAGTTGCTGCGGCTGCGAGAGAGAATGTCATCAAGCTTCAGAAGAAGGCATTTGCAGCTATTCTCACTCGAGCCAGTGCAAAACAGAAACCTGATCTAAAGAAAAATGAAGCCCAAGAAGAACTGCACAGGCCGCCAGCTGGTACCACTCTCAAAGAACTGGTGGATGTTAAGCGGTTTAGTGACTTGAACAAGCTGCTGAGAACCGTCACTCTTGTCTGGAGGGCAGCAAAGAAGTTTCTCCAAGCCAAAGCCAGAGGAAGACTNATAACTTTAGTCTGACAAGGGTAGTTCATAACTTTATTTAAGTAACCCTTTGGAAGATTGTACTTTTTATGGTTATTATTATTGCGGGACACTGTTTAACTTTTTACTGACTGAGCTATAGATTTTTAAGGGATGCAGCGCGATTTTCAACGTTGTTCTGTTTTTTAATAACTGGATTCTTGATACTTGTGGTTTTGGAGTGAACGCTTCTGACTGGCATAGAAGAAGCTTTTTTTATTCTAGAGGTCAGTAAAGTTGTCAGAAAATTGGTAGTATAGTGTTATGTTTGAAATTCTGTGAATGAAATTTTTAAACTTATGAACTTCTGGGTCGATTATTAGTTCAGTAATGATTTATCTGTTGACCAATGCGATAACGACCTAATATCAGACCCAGCAAAACTAAAATTTTGATAAGATATCGAATCAGTGCTACTAAATATTTCGCAATGAAGTAAAAAGTATACTGATCATGTATCTTTTTTTATTTCCTCTTTGCATGTGAGTACTTTAAACTGTAAAAAAATGTATGTTGATCAATTATTAAACTTGTGAATTTTTTGTTTCTTGTACATTGCTCCTCTGATTTGACCTTCGAATATGCATTTTGTTATCTTTCTAATCGTGTGAATTGATTTTTATCTGGGTGAGGCTCAGTTCACGACTATGGTTGAGAAAAGCTGCCATCAACTGTCAAGGAAGATGCTGAGAGAGCTGGGTCGGACCCGTGTGGTACATCAGTCATCTGATTGCTCCAAATCCTCATTCAGTCACCACTCCCGTACGTCTTGTCTGGAATAGCAGCCAAAGGTTCAAGGGCCAGAGTTTGAATGATCTCCTTCTCAAGGGCCCCGATGTCCTGAACAACATAAGAGCTGTCCTTATAAGGTTCCGACAAGGTGTCTTTGCTGCGCTTGGTGACATAAAAAAGATGTATAACTCCATCTGGCTCGAGGATCGGGAAATGCACCTTCATCGCTTTCTGTGGAGGGATTCTGAGGCTGAAGAAGTTGCTGAATATGCAATAACAAGAGTCAACATCGGTGATAAACCCGCTGGGTGTATTGCTCAGGTAGCAATGCGAGAGACAGCAGGCCTGCCAGAGTTCGCTCATCTCAGAGAGGAGCGTCGAGTGCTGGAGGAAGATACATACGTCGACGACATACTCACGTCCCATGATGATTGGAGTCAGCTACAGCGCATAACTGCAAATGTCGAGTTGATCCTCAAGACAGGCGGTTTCCAGCTGAAACCGTGGGTCTACTCTGGCCAAAGTGGGAGGGGAGACTCCAAGGATCAGGATAGAACTGTTGGCTCAACGACCTTTGTCCTCCCAAACCAGCTGTCTGAGGAAGACAACAAGGCACTCGGCATGGGCTATACTCCAGAAAATGATGAACTCCGCCTTATGATCTCTGTGAACTTTTCGAAGAGACGAAGGAAAATGAGGCTGGGGAAAGACTTATCAAAAGAAGAAGTAAGGCAGCACGCACCAAATCCACTCACTCGAAGAGAGCTTTTGAGTCAGGTCTCTGGATTGTATGACCCTCTCGGGCTAGTCACGCCTGTCAAGCAAAAGGGCGCAATTCTTGTCAGAAGAGCTTTCCAGGAAGTAAAAGGAAAGTTCAGCCAAGCAGAGAGTACCTGGGACATGGCGTTGTCTGATGGTTTGAGAGAAGATTCCATCAGCCTCCTAGAAGACTACGCTGAGCTTGGCAAACTGCGATTTCCCAGAGCATTAACACCCCCCAACGTGAGCAGTCCACCCTATGGGTTGACATTCTCTGACGGCAGTGAGCATTCCTACGGAGCAGTGTTGTATCTGAGGTGGGATTGCTGTCGGGACGTGGTTGTACGGTTGGTCGAGTCTAAGGCTAAACTGACACCGCTGGACCATAAGGGAGATCCAGTCAAGGCTGAAGTGTGTGGCGCGGTTTACGCTGCTCGACTGAAGAAGTATTTTGAGAAATGCTGCAGGATTCGAGTCGAGAAATGGTATCACTTTGTGGACAGCCAGACGGTCCTGGGTGCAGTCCAGCGTGAAAGCTACGGGTACCAGACGTTTTTCGCTAACCGGATTGGAGAAATCAAAGCAGCACTAACATCTAGGACTGGTGGTGGATTCCCGGGCCGATGAATATAGCAGACATTATTACAAGAGAGCAAGACCAGATGATTTGGGTTATGACTCAGAATGGGAAAAACGGCCCCAAGTTTCTGCATCTTCTGAGACAGAGTGGCCCGTGAAGTCTGCAAAAGACGTTGCTTGGCGGCTGCGAGAGAGAATGTCATCAAGCTTCAGAAGAAGGCATTTGCAGCTATCTCCACTCGAGCCGAGTGCAAAACAGAAACCTGATCTAAAGAAAAATGAAGCCCAAGAAGAACTGCACAGGCCGCCAGGCAGCTGGTACCACACTGTCAAGAATCGGTGGATGTTAAGCGGTTTAGTGACTTGAACAAGCTGCTGAGACCGTCACTCTTGTCTGGAGGGCAGCAAAGAAGTTTCTCCAAGCCAAGCCAGAGGAAGACTAAAGTGGGAGGCAGTCAAGCCATCAGGAATCCCTACACTAATTGAGCGAGAAGATGCCTTCCGTGATCTCTGTCTGGCGGCTTCAAGAGGGCGTAGTCTTCCCCAGTTCCACATGGAAAGACTTGTTGGTGTACAAAGGATGGAGCTAGTGGATTACTGCTGTGTGGAGGCCGAATTCAGCACTTTAAGGAAGATCAAGTCAGCATCCCACTGATCCCTGCAAGTTCCTGGCTTGGAGTCTCTTGGCACGGCAAAGTCATCAAGAAGGGCATGAAGGAGCGGCTGGAAATTATTGAGGATGAGGAAGAAGGCTTGGGTTGTGCAAGGTAGGAACTTGCTCAAAAGCTGCTAACCCAGTGCATTGCTTGCAGGAAAGGCGAGAGCAAAGATCTGTCAGCAAGTAATAGGGCGACCTACCTGTCGAAAGAACGAGACCCGCTGCGCCCTTCCAATTTGTTGCAGTTGACATGTTCGGACCGTATCTGGTGAGAGACGATGTTAAAAAAGAGTGACCGCAAAGGCCTGGGGAGTCGTCTTCAGCTGCATGGCAAGCAGGGCCATCCACATCGAGTTAGTCAGCAGCATGTCAACTGAAAGTTTTTTGATGGCCTACCAACGTTTCACTGCGTTAAGGGGCACCCCCAGAAGGTTTGGTCAGATCCTGGGACCAACTTTATTGGGGCAAAGACAGTGCTTAAAGATCTCTACGAATTTCTTCAGACACAAGACAAGACAAGCATTGAGGAGTATGCTGTGAGAAACTCTACTAACTGGGCTTGGAAAGTGCTTCCCGCCGATTCGCCACATCGAAATGGGGCCGCCGAAGCTGCAGTGAAAGTTGCTAAGAGAGCTCTACAGAGTCTGGGCAAGTCAGTTGATCTCACCTTCAGCGAGTTCCTCACGGCGCTTCAAGTGGCAGCTAATCTGGCTAATCAGCGCCCAATCGATGCAAAGATCCAAAGTCAAGAGGACCGCATTGAGTATGTAACACCAAATTCTCTACTCATGGGGCGGGCATCTCATGAAGGCGACTTTAGGACCTTCGATTTCGAAAGTTACACATACAAACGTCTGCAGGAGATCGAGACGCAAGTCAACAGCTTTTGGAGAGCCTGGTCGCAACTCGCTGGTCCAAATCTCTTCATCAGAAGCAAGTGGCATACATTGGAGAGGAATGTTGCTGTCGGTGACATTGTGTGGCTATGCGACCAGAATGCCCTGCGAGGTCAGTTTCGTCTCGGAAGAATTGTGGCCGCAGTACCAGATCGTAAGGGCGTTGTGAGGGACGTGGACGTTCTTCGTTGCTTCGGGGAGCTGTGTGCCAGTGCTACAATCAAGATTGCAGCGCAGGACTCTGTAGCTCAAGACCAAAAGCAAAGTTCAGCTGCACTGTGCTGCACAGGGATGTTCGAACCGCCCTTGTTGTCCTTCTTCCGGTTGAAGAGCAGAACTCTAATGGTGAAGACGTTTAGCAGTGCGACCTTCAATGCGTGCGCAGAAGCTCGAGTGGGAGGTGTCGCGCTAGACAACCTGAGCTGCTGGTTGCCTAGGGCGGAACCATGTAGCGGGCCCGGCGGACATAAAACGGCGACGCACACTCCTCTTCCGTAAATCACAAGCTACAGAAAACAAATGGTAGCGCCGGCGTGAGCAAAGCTCAAACTCACGTCTGGCTTACCTGCGCGGAATCGGAGTGCCCACAAGCAATCGTTGAAGAGGCAGCCGGGTAAGATCGGACTCTGTTTGTGGCCTATTTTTAGCTGCCGAGTGACTGCCGCTAATTTGTTTGTTCAGAGCGCTGCTCGTGGGTGGTTCACGGGCGGTCGTAACTTTGAGACTCTTTAGTCACGGTGGTTTTCTCAGTGTAAAAGTATTTTGTAAAAGTGTAAATTACTTTGGCTAAAGATGTGGGCTGTATTGAAATATGAATTTAAAAGTAACTTAACTGATATGAGCTAAAAATGTGTTTATTGTTAATGTGGCTTGTGATGATTTAGTATTTGGAATGTTTAGCTTAACAAATTGGGCAACTGTGCAATATTGATTAAATTAGTGAATATTTAATTATGGATATTTATAAGAATTAAATGAAATTGTATTTATTGCAAAATTTAGTCTATATTTAAATTTGTTACTGAATGAAATTGATTGCTAAGTTAATGTTAAATTATTAATGTCTATTTGTTGAGCTATGAATTATGTGAATATTTATGGAAATTGTTATGTGTGTTTTTAAAGGTTTTTACCTGGCGTGAAGCTATAATTGGAATAAAATAAAGAATGGAAAACTAATTAATGGCTCCGTCTGAGTGAAAAGCTTAAATCTTCAACTGTGGGTACAATCCTCTTCAAGTGTGAGGACATAAGTGCAGGGATTTTTGAAAACACTTGACACTGAGGAAACGTTCTAAGTCCAGGTCTTTAGAGTCAAATATATTTCACACAAACATCATCAGAGAAACGTTTGAATGAGAGAAGAAGGTGGAAAGAGAATCAGATGAACAGAAATGACAGATTCAGAGCCTGACTTATGCTTTGAAACTGGAATAAGCAAAGTCACGACACAATTAATATTTAATTTGAGTTGTTTAGACGTACGATTATTTACGGCCTAATTGAATGCCAAAAGATAAACCACAGAGCGTCACTGCGATAATGATCGCATGAATTAGTCCTTCAACTGTCACTATAAAGATAAAAACGTACATTTTGTCTGTATGGCCCAGCTATCACATTGCTATCATTCATGTGAATAGGGCTGGGCAATATTGAAAAATAATAATATTTCAATAATTGGCATATCTCGATCACATATTTGGACAATATCCTGTCCGTCTAACAAATTATCAGAAATTTGATTATCAGTTGAAAGGGACATTTGTGCCAAAACTAAACACATAAACACATTTTAAATAAGTGAAGTAATGCTTGAAATAAGAAGTTTGTAAGTGTATTGTTTTAAGTTTATTGGTTAGTAAACTGTTAAAATGAGATTGCCAATGGAACAAACATTTTTAAACCTAAATTTGAGAGGAAAAGGCCACTGCAAACAAAATACACTGCTCTATTTAAGCACGTATTCACTGACTTAGGCTACTACTGTATTATTCTAAGTGACGTTTACTAGTGTAGGTGCAGGAATTTCCTCGTATTCTCCTGCTTTAAGCACTTTCAATAACTTATTGTATAAAATCTGCGAAACCTATACACTTTTCTTGTCTATACTAAAATTTAATTACCTTTTTATAGCATTTATTTTAGCTTTACAATACACTCGATTTTCAATTTTCGCATATCTTGAAGCTGACATTCATGTTATTATCTAAAATTCAATACATTTCCCACTGCTACATGTGAACGCAACCTACAAAAGCAAATATTAAAAAGTGAAAAGCGTTTTCCAAACAGTTGTAAATAGTTGTTAATGCTTTAAATAGTTTGTACTAAAACTAAAAATACAGGTTTGTCCAGGTAATTCCAGTCAATTTACACATTTGTTCTTTACTGAATACCGTGAAGTTCATTGCGTCAGACTGGAAACAGCAGCATTACCTGTAATCATGTAATAATAACCTCTCTCAGACACAAAGCCTCAGTCATTATTTACATATTTTCCGCTCAGAGCAATTTCATCTGCGACGTTTATATTTAGACTGAGCTCCAGAGAAAGACGTCTTGTTCTCTCTCACCGGTATATTTGGGTTTACGGGACAAAGGGAGGAATATGAAAAGGATTGTTTGCATGAAATAGAAAACGTGGATGTTCTGAGGGATTGTAAAGTATGACATGAGAGCAGAGCACGTGGAGCATTTGCATCGTCCACACCGTAAAAGCTCATGAGGCCAGTAAGATAAAGTAACTGAATTTAAATGAACTTTATTAAAGAATCACATGGCAGCGCTGCAACAAATGAATTTCGAGACACATTAAAGTAGCTTGATTCTAATATTCTAACCTTGATTTCAGAAATGCTGACAAATATTTGACTAAATATTAGAGTTGTAATCCTTTATTCAACCAAAACAATTTTAGTTGACTAATGCCCTTTTCGCACAACATAATATTTACCTCGAGACATCTGTAAACTTGAAATTACCTCACGACAGGCATTCGCAGGGAGTGATTCGATGTCTGTTTCTCTTGTTTTGACAGACTTTCCGGAATGGACGACAGATGATTTATGACAACAACCTTTTGCTTCATCAGTGAAATGAGCGTTTCTGGTGTTTTGGGTTTGTTTTTTAACATGAATAAGCTGACCTGAGCAGGCGTCATCAGATTTCTTATGAAACAGCCATAGACTGTCTCTTAATCCATTTACTGGAGGGGCTGATAATTATTCTTCTCAAAGGGCCTTGTTTGAATCCAGACAGAAAGTGGTGGAGGGCCAGACCAACATCATTCCTGTTAACCTGGCTCACGTCAGATGAATCTGTGTTGAACTCCTATATGAGGTCTCACTATATCCATCTGGAACTTTACAAGCCGAAGGCGTTCGAGAAACGGTAGGGCGTTTAGTGAAATACTTGGAGCTGATTGGGTGTGGGGCCGACCTTATTTGAGCTTAGCCAATCACAGCAACAACTCGTAATGATGTATCCAATGTCTGCGTGGGATAGAACAAGTGTCACACATACTGCTCTTCTTTAAAAATGAAATTACTCCGTATTTCTGCTAAAAACGCGTCAAAAGCAGCAGACAACACGTACATCCACGGAGCAGCCATCTTTGTTTAGCTTGAATCAGACTCGGCGCTAACAGTTAGCCCGCCCTGCTACAATGTGATTGGGCCTCAGAACCACGCTGCTGTGATGTGATTGGGCCGAACCACCGCTGTTTCGGATTCTCAAACCAATCAGGCTGCTGGAAGGCAGATGGTTTGTCTCGTGTTTGTGAGTTCACAAATATCGCGAGACAAATCATCTGACTGGCCAGGTTACATTCCTGTAGCAAATTTACTAAAAACACAAGTGCAGACACATGCTGCACAGCCAAGTCAATCAAAAAAAAATACAAATAAATAGAAAGAGTATTAGTAAAAGTTATTCTCAAAATGTTTCAAGGGCCTGATTAAAACAGCCGAAGGGCCGCATCAGGCCCCCAGGCCACAGTTTGCCCAGGTCTGATTTACGCCGATAAAGTCCAAATATTCAAAGCAGTTTTGTCCAAACTTTTCCCCAAACATCCATCTTCTCAACCTTTCCGTTGCTACAACAATGAGGTTGTGTTATTATGAACCTTACATGTTTTATTCGGAATCTAATTTTTTGAGTAATCGCAAGTAAATACAGACAAGTGGGCAGGGATAGATGGTAGGTGAAGACGGGAGTTTTCTGAGCTGCAGGACAATACAAGATTACTCAAACATGCAGGAATCAATCCAAATACTTTGGCTAAACTAATGATGAGATGTTGTAACATGGTTAAAAACTAAAAAAAAAAAAAAGAAAAGAAAAAATACATTTTACATAATAGGTCACATTTAAGTTAATTTATTAGTTAGCATTTAGCATTGGGCCAAAAATACTCACTTATATAAACACATAATCTGTCCCTGGTGAAGTATTTTCCTTGTATGTGAAGCTCTGAACTCGCTGCAGTGATTGAAATCTGCTCTCTGCTTTGTGATTTTTAAATATTGATTATTTCAGTGCATCTCGGTATTTCAGTGCAATATACGGTAAAAACAGGTCTTTTTTAAATATAAAGTAGGCAATTTGATAAAAATATATTACGTGCCAGGGCAATTGTTTTTCTATGAAGCTAGTTCAGTTTGTAGTTATTTTATTATTAAATATAGATTAATAGAGCTGGCAAAAAATTAATATCACAGTTTTCTTGGAGCCAGATCACGATGTCGATTGTATCACGATTCTTGTAAAATGTCAATTTTCAAATAGCTTTTGAGGTAAATACAATCTGCTTTTTTATAAAGTTCCTTCTTCACAGTCAATGTCTAAATCCAGCCGTCACAAGCTGATCCATGTAATCAGACTTTCAGAGAAAAACAAGTGACGTTGGGTCTTTCCACAAAACAAGTTTCTAGGGTTTTTTTTTAACATTAACAACATTAGACATGAAAATATGCTAAAAGTCCATTATATTTTTAAATCAGACCTGAAAAATAGCTAAAATCCACCCTCTTTTATGACTTGAAAGTGCAGCCCAAAAAAACACAATTTTCAAAATTTAGAAGAGACTTTGAAAAAAACAATTAAAAAGACAGCCCAATGTCGCTATAAAAAAGCAGACTTGGCAACTCTAAGGCTGATAAAAGTAGGTTAGGGACAAAAACAGATGGAAAAATGGGAAATCCTGATATTACGATTTCATTAAATAAGGAGATTGTCACAAGGATGAGCTTTGACTTTTATCATGATTTTGCCCAGCTCTAAAGATTCCAACTTGATGTGAAACTGCTGTGAAACTAGGATAAATAACACACCAAAATAAGTAGTTTACAGCCCAAACAGGAGCTGAAGAAATAATGGTGATTTCTGTGGATGTTTTACTACACGTCCTGCTTCAGAATCAGAACATGAATCAAACTTGTGCTGTAAACATGAGAGAGAAACTCCACAGAAACAGGTTTGTGCCACAGTGGAAAACCCACTTTCATGTCATCACGTCATGATGTTTGTGACTTTTGTTTACTCATTTCTTTGAGTTTGGACGTGTTTTCTTCTGAGGTATTGGTGCTTAAGAACTTAATGTGACATGATGTAATTTTCTGGAAGTGGTTAGGGTTAAAGTGACCTGCAAATTCCAATGAACTAAACACATGTGAGCATTCATGACCAGGGCAACTCCAGGTTTGGTCACAGGGAAAATGAAACTCTTTTTAAGACAGATTAAGTTAAATTTAATGTAATTTGGTCTCAGTCAATAGGGAAAAACTGCTATGAAATCATCCTAATTTAGCATAAACCAGAGCCAGTAGAAAATGTTCTTTGTTGAGGCTCTGTCTAGTTTTCACGATGCTTTGAATAAACACATCCTGACGTGGGAAGAACATGACTTTACTACACTTTGTTATTGGTTCTGGTGCCTGGGATTCTAAAGTTTGAGCTCAGGAGAAGGTTTGAAGGACGGGAACAACACAAAAATGCAGCATATTTGTCTTTTAAAGGAGATCTGTTACGTAAAATCTACTTTTCTGAGTTTTTGACCTTGTTACAACAGTGTAGTCTCATCAATAGTTTACCCAAACTTGTATTTGGATTGATTCCTGCATGTTTGAGTAATCTTGTATTGTCCTGCAGCTCAGACAACCCTTCTCTTCACCTACCACCTATCCCCGCCCACTTGTCAGTATTTACTTGCGATTACTCAAAAATTAGGAAGGCGAGTAAAACATGTAAGATTCAACATTGTCCTGTAGACACTTTCTAACAACATAAAATAGTAATTTTTAAATTTGTGGCTCATTATTAATTACATTTTCAATGAAGAGGCGGGGCTTATCAGTTCTGCAGTTTTGAACAGAAATGAATGAACCTGTTTCTATTTCTAAGCAGTTTTAAATCATTTTTGTGTTTTGCAATGAACAAAATGTGAATTATTCATCTACTTATGCCAGTTTCATCCTTAATACAATCATACAAATCTATACAAATAAAAATCACCTTAAATTCAAACTTTTCAATTGAATAGACATTTTTAAGCCTGAGAACTTATGAGTCTGGATGGTTTATAAACTTAAAAACAGCAGATTAAACTCCTCGTATACGGCAGAAGCTTCAGAAAAGAGAGACAATCTTTGCGAACTGGATTTATCAAACCAGTTTGAATAAAAACACAACTGTACATGTGTTTTTGATGCAGAACGATGTTGTTTAAAGCTAGAAAAGTGCTATTTGCATTGTGTCTAGAGCTGGGCAATATATTGAATTTAAGATATTAACATAAATTTTGAAGATATGCAAAAACTAAATATCTTGATGTTTAAAAATACAAATAAAAATTTACAGCAAGCTTTCAATAAAGAAAGCTAATATTTCAAAATCAGTTTTTGTAGTTTGCTTTACATGACCATAATTCAGTCAAATGTGATGCTTCCAGTAAAAAAAAAACAGCAACTGTGTTTAGTTTTGCTTTGAATAGGCCACAGACATAAAGACATTTACAAGGATTATTTGTCTCACAGTTGCATCATCGTCGCTGGAAGAACAGAGACGACTCAGACTTGTGGAGCAGCAGTAAGTGGAGAACAGTGTGTGTGTCACGTGATCGAGCGCAGAGTGTTTTCTTTCATGTGCGCGGTTATAAAAGTGAACAATGAAACGCAAGTGGATTAAACCAGGTTTATAAAGGTCACAGGAGAGCCGAGACTCATTAGAGGTAAGGTTACACTGTTACACTGATGCACTGTGGGCGTGAAATGAAAAAGTTTAAACAAACTCCGTGTTGGTTCTAGAGTCTAGTAAAGGTGCTTCTCACATCTTTTAAGGAGCAGGTGTGTTGGAGATGACACAGTGTGTGCACTTTGACTACGAGCACAAACCGTTGTGTTCGTAGTCAAAAGATGATGAAGCATGTTTCTTTTTTATTTTATGTGCACGTGCAGCATGTGAACCTCACCATGATGCATCCTGACAAACAGTCGCAGTGATGCACAGACATAAGGAGAGAAACGACAACAAGTATCTTACGAATATCCTCACTCTGGCCTCGCCTTCCCGAACTCGTAGAGGGACTAATCGCACTTAAAATCGAGCCAAAACTCCTTTAGTCGACCAAAATATCCACTATTATCCACTATTATCCACTATAAAAATCAAATTTTGCATTTTTTTTCTGTCTAAATAGTCATTTAACATAAATATTTAGTCAAACCTTTGAGGTTTTATGGTTTTGTAAAGGAGTAATGTCAGTAATGTCTTAAGTAATGTAAGTAAGTATTCTTAAGTCCAATACAGTTCTATTTAACTTGTTAAATGTTTAAAGAGATTTTTATTTTGAAAAGACTATCATAATGGAGATAAACCAAACAATTATCAAGATATTTATTTTTATCAATATTACACAGCCTAATTAATGTGACAGATTGGACTCATTTCACTAAAGCATATCGGACACAGCCAATCAGAGCAGAGAGACACCGCTAAGCTCCGCCCACTTAGTGACTGGACAGTTCCAGGTCAGTTAATGAGACGCTCCAGTAAAGATCTAATCTAATCAGTGAGCTCACGGTGTTTTCTCAGAACAGCACTGACCTCACCACAGCTGCACTTTAGCATCTCCATCATCATCGTCACACCATCATCATCATCATCATCGTCATCTTCTTCACAACCAGCGCAGACAGAGATCAGACGTCCAGACAGCAGCTCATGTTCCCTGAAACAGAATCCGAGTCTGAATATTTAAAGACTTTGGAAGAATCACTTTCACTTTGAGCACATTTACTGGAAACAATCAGGTCCTTATGGTCACTAGAGCGCGATAACAATCTTTTTGATAATTGATTAGTTGGGTATTTTTATTCTTTGATTAATTGTTTCGTTTGCAAAAGTCACATGACTACCAGATTATTTTCCAAATTTCAATTCAGACAAAGCTGACAAAGCATGTCTCTTGATGACGTTTGGGAGGTGTAGTCATCAGTGATTCTTGACTCTGGGCCAAGAGTACCTCCTTAAGGGCACACATTCAGTGAATACAATAATTTAAAATGATTGGGCCTCAGGTTACTTTGCACATGAATATTTGAGCCACGGGGTAGAAAAGGTTAAAAACTCCTTGTCTATATTTACTGATAAAAAATGAGCTAAAAATGAATGTTTAAATTAGATCCTGAGTTCTTAACTGATTGAATAAAGGCAAAAACAAGTTTTTATGAATTAAATAGCAGTTTTATTGATGAAACAATCACTAAAAATGTATTGTTTGCTAAGCAGAGAAAGAAGGACAAGCATTTCTCAAACGAAAAAAAAAAAAAAACCACTCACTTGAATAATTACATATTTAGTTTTATTGACAAATTTCAATTTCAGAATCACTCGACTTTACTCAAATCAAGACCAAACTATTCACACAAAATCCCACTAGCAAATCGCACAACATTTCAAACTTTTGGGAACTTTCATTTAAACTTTTCATCTGTCTCCTCAAAGTTATGATCATTGAGGTCATCCTCAAAACTATCAGGGGAGATGACGGACTCAACTTTGGCACAAACAGAAACATTCTGGATCCAAACCCTACAGACGACCAAGTATCCCGGTTCAAATGAGGAGCACATTGACTTTTCTGTATTTGTATGACTATGGGGTCTTGCATTTTAAATATTATATTTGGTATTTTCTTGTGAATGAATTTGTCACACATCTATGGTGCAGTTTTGAGTGAATACCCACAAGGTTAAGTTTTGACCCATATAGTTCCCAGCATACATGTGTCTTATTCATGATGCTGTTTTTTTGTAGATAGACACAGGAAGAGTAATCTCTGCTGTAAGACTAATGGTCTAAATATGCTCCATATGTCTTTCTCCGTTGTCTCATTTATTTGTTGTGTCTATTTTTAATCATGTGACCGCAGGGACCATTGATCTCACAGTATTTAAGGTCCCTGGCTGCTTTTATTCTTGTATGCCCTGAAGACGACCACACTGGTTGAAACACGTCGACAAGTCAGTACGTCATTGTGCATCGGATTCTTTTTCTTCTGTTTTTACAAGATAATTTTTTCTTTACTAGTAACACTGACTTAATTAAGATTGTGCTTAAATTTCTAGTAAAGCAGTAATTTATATTTATTGTATGTTATGCTGCCATTGGAGTTATAAACTTTTTTCAGTTAGTGTTTAATTCATAGTAAAAATTCGATTACTAAATTATTGATGATTTCATAATGTTACTTTACAATAGTGTTCGCAAGTTTCGCAAACTTCTAAGTCTGCTTGATTCTAATATTAGGACAATAGTTTATACATAAAATCACAACAAGAGTTATCTCAGAAGACTTCACCTGATTGTAGATTTAGCAAAAACAGAATTGTCAAAAAAAAAAAAAAAATCAATGAAACAGTCACTGGTCAATACAACAGAAGCATTAGAAACTCTGAAACAGTCGTTATTATGATGTTACTGTGAGTGAAGAGTTGTTTGTTCTGAGGCTGCGTGACCTCTAGTGGAACAAACACATCGTACAGGTAAATGTTACTTTTGTTCACACGGGATAATATTTACCTCCGGACATAAGAACTTTAAATAAGCCCGCAACATCTGAGTTTTTTTTTTTACACACATTCACACAAGATCAAAATGCTGGTAAATTGTTGTTTTTACAAAGGGGACAGATAAACTTTTGAATTTGAGCTTGAAACTATTTGTGAATGAGCATGTGACGTCACACATGCTCATTCACAAACTAAATTTTATGTATTAAAGCCAAAAAGTTAAGTAGTGGAAGAAAAACAACTATCAGTGGTTTTCAAATATTCAACACAAATGTCTAAGAAAATATTGAGCCTTTGAAAACCAAACACACCAGTGTAAACATGTGCCTCTGACGCTGTTGTATTAAAGTTAGAATAGAAAACTGATCTACACAAAATTCCTCAGGACACATAAACCTGTTCTGAGCGATGCCATTGGCTGCTGCAGTCACATGACTCTGAGGCTGGTTTAACAGGAAGTTCTGAGAAACAGAAAGAATTTCAACATCACACTCAAACTGAACAGGACTGCACCGCGTTAAGAGACTCCAAAAAAGAATTAGCAAAAAATGGCCGAGGCAGAAGTCAAACATTTTTAACCTGTGTGATTTGTCTGGAGACCTTCACTGAGCCTGTGTCTCTGAGCTGTCACCACAGCTTCTGTCGCAGCTGCCTCCAGGAGCACTGGCCCAGCAGAAGAGCAGGAGCTGCCCTGTGTGCAGGAGAAGTCTTCTAAAAAACAGTGTAACTTTTCTCTAAAAGAACTGAGACACAGAAGCTAAATGTCTCAGACCAAACAGAGCTGCAGCACAGGCGTCTGCACAGACGGAGGAGAGGAAAGAATAAAGCCCAAACCCTAAGTCACTGCTGCAGTCTCTCAAAGAGCAGAGGAACCAGGTCAGAGACAGAGTGAACCTCTATGAGAACATGTCCAACACTCAGAGAAACAGGCAGAGCAGTGTGAGCGTCAGATCACAGCTGTGTTTGAGAGGATGCGGCGCCACCTGCAGGAGGAGCAGGACAGAGCTGTGTCTGCTCTGAGACAGGAGCAGAGCAGACAGGCTCAGACCATGGGCCCACAGCTCCAGAGCCTCAGGAAGACACTGTCCTCTCTAAACAACAGCATCCAGGAGCTGGAGAAACAGCTGGAGACACACAGCCAGGACTTCCTCCGCACGTACAGACCAGCTCTGCCCCCCAGCCCTGAGCCACTGCCACAGACCCCCACAGGACTGCTCCTGAACCAGGCCAAAGTCCTGGGCAACCTGGGCTTCAGGGCCTGGAGCCGCATGAGGAGAGTGGTGAGCTTCAGCCCAGTCATTCTCGACTCTAACACTGCAAATCCATGTCTTCATCTGTCTCAGGATCTGAGCGGAGTGACAAATGGAGACATTTATCAGCAGCTCCCCGACAACCCAGAGAGATTCAGTAGATACACAACACTGCTGGGCTCAGAGGGTTTTATCTCGGGGACACACCAGTGGGACGTGGAGGTGGGAGACCATCCAAGCTGGAACATCGGAGTCGCCAAAGAGTCGGTTGACAGAAAAGCAAATATATATTGTTCACCTGAATTTGGAATCTGGTGTTTATACCATGATAATTGGAAATACACAACAGGCTGTGGTCAACCTGTGAGACTGTCGAAGGCTCCAGAGAGGATCAGGGTCAAACTGGACTGTGACGGAGGGAAAGTGTCCTTCTACGACGCTGATCACATGACCCACCTGTTCACACACAAAGGGAACTTCACTGAGAAAATGTTTCCTTATTTTTGTATAAGACAAAGTGGAAACGCTAAAACCAAAGAGCTCCGAATCTGTGCGACCCTCATCTCCACAGTGAGATGTTCTTCCAGAATAAACCAGAGTAAATGTTTCTCAGACACAGGAGTTTTGGAGCAGAGCAGTGAGAGAAAAAAAAAATCACATTCTTTCATTTATTACTGCTTCAGTCTTTAAATCAGGAGGAATGAAGCAGGAAAACAGTTTCATCTGTACAATTGTTAATTGTCTGTAATGTTCATTTACAGAAAATTATAATGAAAAGTGTTTTTATTGTTTTTAGTCGGACAAAATGCAATTAAATATATCATTATTATGAAGAGGAGTTGTTTTGTTTTTATGTTTTTGTATATTCTTTGCCACATTTTCTTTTATGAAGTGTTTAAGTGAAGCTTGTGTTATGTTATATGTCGGTGTAACTTAAGACGAGCTTTAAACTGAACAGGGAAAGCTTTATATATTTTTACATTATGGCATGAAACGTATTTATCAACAAAAAGAATGTTCTAAAGAATTATTTCATCTTCCTTTTTGGTTTTGAAATGTGAAGTTGAATTTTCACCTCCAGAAAGTTACATCTTTAAAAGTCCAGATGTTATAAAAGCTTCATTCGTGTTTCTAACAGACGGAGCCATGTTTGTAGTTTGTCTCGTGACTTGACATAAAATATTGTTGTTTTTTTCCACAGAAAATTCAAATTAGTTTTTTTTTTAGGGATGCACCGATCCGATACTGGGATCGGATATCGGTGCCGATCCAGGCAATTTTGCTGGATCGGGTATCGGCTCCATGATGTCGGTTCAGTCGATACCATTGTTGTGCCTTTAATTGGACATAATGGGACTAATTTATTGGCTGGTGTTGATTCAGAACATCTCATAATGTTTGACATTTTGTTCAGATTAAGTGTGAAGTTGTGACTTACACTAGAAATAAATGTTACATAACACTACATAACCAAATGTCTTATGCTTTAATAACAAAAATAAGGTATTTCAATTCTTACACTGGTATCGGTTGATATCGGGTATCGGCAAATACTTAAGTAAAAGTATCGGAATCGGTATTGGAACAGAAAAAGCTGGATCGGTGCATCCTAGTTATTTTGGTGTGATATGTACTTCTAAAGCAGGGGTGCCAAAGTGGGCCCGGGGGCCAAATTCGGCCCGCCAGATGGTTCAATTTGGCCCGCGAAGGGTTGTTCAGGTTTGTTAGGACTAACTGTGTGATTAAATTTTGTGTTGAAAAGACTGTAAAATGACAAAATTCAAGTGCAGTCTCTTAAAACATGTTAGTAAAAGGTATTTTAATCTTTATCTCTTCTCAAAATGTTTTTTTAAATGCCGAACAAAATTATGTTTGGCCCTTGGCACTATTCAATGCTATACATTTTGGCCCGCGAAGACAAAATTGGCAAATTTTGGCCCACCAAGGAAAAAAGTTTGGGCACCCCTGTTCTAAAGCAATATTATTATGTGAGCTAGATTTCTGCTGTTGTGGCGTATAAACAATATTACAATATTTTAAACAATATTTTAGTGCCAATACTTTAATATAAATCATAAAATTGTTCGAAAAAGTAAGTTTCTTTTTGTAAAAACATGAAACGTATTATATGTTGTCTTTTTTAATATGAACCATGAGTCTGGAATAAAAATTATCTACCTATAATTTTGTTGTACTTTATATGATTGTGCAAGATTTGGGAAAATGATAAAATAGTTTTTTATTTTTGGACAAATATTGTGAAAGTGATTTGATTTGTGATTTATGTTATAAAAATCTGATTGTGTTCAGAGTTCACATTTTAAATGTTCAGGAGAATTGACCAAAAAAGAAAAAAATGAAAAACACAGATAAAAGAGACACACCGCTGGGCCATAATGAGAATCTGAATATTTTTTGAGTATTTGTAAAATGATCTTTAAACGATACTTTGTCGATCCAAAATATTTGTGTTAAATATGTCTTTAAAAATATCAGCTGAGGCTAAATCTAGATATAAACAGGCTAAATCTAGTTCAAACCAAGAAAAATCGAAGTCATACAAAACAAATCCAGACTACCGTAAATCTAGACCAAAATCGAACAAACCAGGCTAATCCTGGTTCAAAAGAAGCTACATCTAGATTATACCAAGCTAAACGAGGCTAGACCAAAACCAAACTGGGACAAGTAGAAGTATCTAACGTTTACTTTATTTTTCTTGTAATAAGACAGTTGTAATAAGCTAGGTGCACGTTTACCTGACAATTTCGGCGGCAGGAATACTGCCTTCGTCAAAGCGACGAAGAAGACAGAATGAATTTTCCAACAATGGTTACGTCTAAACCACACTGCTTCAAACAAAGTCTAGACCAAACCAGGCTAAATCCAGTACAAACCAGGCTAAATCTAACCCATATCAGAGACTTCAGAGTTAGTAAAACGTGAGTCAAACAAAAGTGAATTCTGCCACAGTTCAAATCTCCAGACAAGTGCAAATAAATCTGAGATAAAACATTTAAACTAAAGACACAGAACATGTAAATCCTCTTAAAGCGAACCCTGAATATAATCACATGTTTACCCTAAAACACTTCAAATCTCATCACTTATGTAAATACAAGACAAATACCTTGGAAGTATTTGTAGTTTTATTAAAATAGTGTTTCAAAAAAATTACATTAGGACATAAAATAGTGTTGTCAGGTAACAGGTAACTAAGCAACATGAATACTAAGTTAAACTTGTCATTTTGAGCCGGAGTTTGGCCAAATACAGGAAGATAATGTGGAATCTAGTAAAACTGAAGATAATCAAGAGAAAGAGGCAAGAACTGGACACTGTCAGAGGTGTTTTTGTGGCAACCGTTCACAGATGAAACTGTGGGAGTAACCATGGCAACACTATTTTATGTCATCAATCCAGAATGTATGGACAGTAGCTTGAAAACAACATAAACAATGACAATTTTATAAAAAATAGTAAACAGTTATATATTTGTTTGTAATTTATTTTAATAAGCATGACCAGTACTAGTGTTTAAGCCATATTTGTCTTCATATTCAGGGTTCACTTAGTCAAATCCATCAGATACATATCATTTGAAACAAAACAGAGGAAAACTTACCTGATAAAAGACTCTGAAGATCAAATGAATCTGGTTTAAAGTCAGTTTGTGGTTGGAACACAAAAGTGAATGGGTCGAGTCACTGATACAAATCACCGGATTGAAAATGAACTTTTAGAGATTTCATGGCTCCGCCCACCATCTGGACTTATGACGTCATCTCATTCTACAACGAGAACGCAACCTAAACAGACTCACCCTGGTTCCGAATAGGGATGTCACGATATCAAATTTTAGAATCACGATTATAGCAAAAGGAAAAATCACGATTTTGCGATTATTCACGATTATCGGCATAAAGAAAAATAAATACATTATATACATAGGCCTATATTTATTTTTTAAATCTAAATTTATTGGCATTTGATTTGCTGACAGTGACAATACACTGATTGTATGACATAAATATGATGTAGGTTTGATTAAAAACAATAAATGCAATTATTTTAAATAATTATCCTTTGAAAAAAATAATTTAATGTTTTAAACAAATTATCATTCAAGCATTAAAAAAAAACATTATTGTCCCTTTAATGATTGCTTTAATATTCTCCTTATACTTACAAGGAGAGATCGATTACTAATAATATTATTATGTGTGATCTGTCACGTGACTCACGAAGGTGACGTCATCCACACGTTTTGTTTTCCCCAGCGTGTCATCACGTGATCGCCTGGACGCGTCTCTGCTTTCGTTTTACTTTCAGGTCGGAGTTTATGTCAAATGAAGCATAAATACGCGGTTACTTTTGCCGTGAGCTGCGCGTCACTTTCTGGAGCGCTTCATTTAAAGGATTTACTTTGTTTCTTTACCTTTGCTTGGACGAACAGCGAGGGACGATCGTTTTTGAAGATGCTAGACCATGTTGCATGTGTTAGCGCTTCTAGCGGCAACTTTTCAATGTCACGTCTTGCATCTTGGACACTCATCAGCCGCACAAAGCCCTGGTTATCTTAAAAACAACCCTCAACTTGATACTTTGGATGGATACAATCCTGAAGCGCTAACTTCAGCAGCCTTTCAACTAAGCGGTGAGTTGACGACACACACGCTGTTCTCCGCCTCACGCTGCCTGAGCACGGCGCTGCAGTCACGTCACAGAAGATGTAAGGCGTGTTTGCGGTATACCGTGAGTTGTAAAAATTCCACGAATAACCTACCGTGGGGGAAAATATTCACGATTATTGAAAAACCGGTTAATCTTGACATCCCTAGTTCCGAATAACCTAATTTATAGCCCTAGCTCCTGGTTCCTAGCCTCTAGCTCCTTATCGGTGGAGGTCGTCAGAAGGTCAACAGTAAGAGCACTAGACAGCTGAGAGAAGAGCTCTTAGCTCCGTTTGGTGAATCCGAACGTCCTAACCAGCGGCGGGAAACAACGAGGGAAATGACGCGACTCTACAGCTGTTCATGAAAAAACTACAACATCCACCAGCGGACTACAAACACGGACCTAATGCGCTGATTTGAATGACACGAGAGTTACATAAACAACGCATTTGTTCATGAATCTGCTGCTGTTTAATTAAAATACTGATATAAACCTCAGACTGAGCCATCTTTGTAAAAAGTTTAAACACGAAGTTTCAACAACACGTTTCAGCACAACAGTAGCTTATATATGCACAGGACAGGACAGAATAAATATAACAGACTCACCATCATCAGTCTGTGTGAGAAAAGACAAATATATTCCAGTATTGCTTTGCAGCAGCAGCAGCAGCGCGTCTCCCCTTTTCCTTTCTCCCCACTGCAGCGGACTTTATGCAAATGAGCCTCTGTCCCGGCGTAAGATTCACTTCTTCACACGTAGCCTAAATAGTGTTGATGCGGTAATACATTTAGTGAAGGCAATTTGGCGCTAAAACCTTATATTTTCAAAGTTTATAAAGTTTGTTTTATGTAATGTGTGTCTAATGTATGAGGCAGTAAACTTTTCATTCATTACAAACTCATCATTCACAGATCATATATTGTCATAAATATTCCTTCATTTTTGGAGCGATCTGTGCAGTGCATTGTGGGATGTCTCAAAGCTCCTTACCGCCGTTAGGAAGCTTCTATGGTTCCTATGCTAAAGGAGCTATGATAGGAAGCATAAAGGCTTCTTCTCCTAATTCCTTCCTAACTGAACTGACAATCCGGACAGCTCTTAATATGGCGTGTGGTCACGTGCATCCGGTTTTGGCTTAAGGAGCTAGGAGCTATGGGGACAATTTGATGAATTCGGACGGAGCGTCAGACTCACCAGCCGTTTGCACAGGTCCAACTCAGTGATGACGACAGCGTCCTCTGGTGTCCCGTCCAAGTACTGCACCTGAGGAAAGACAGAGACGTAAGTGTGATGTTTAACCCTTGTGTCACCAAAAAAGCTCCTTGTGTTCAAAGTTCCCTCGTCAAAACATTTCTCAAGTTCTGTTTTCTTTGATTCATTCATATTTGAGTTGTTTAATTCAATTCAGTTTATATTTGTGCAGCCCAAAATCACATCAACATTTATCTCTGAGGACTTCACAAGATTGTAGATTTAGCAAACAGAATGGTCAGAAAATCAAACAATGCCCTGTATCACAAATATAAAGCCAGTAGCATCTTACTCTGAATGATGAGCTTGATTATCGATCAGAACATGACACAGTTGTTGTTTTTGTGCAGGTTGTAGTTGGTTTAACAAACTCACTAATGGGACTGAATGTGTTATTTCCCTTTTCAAAGATTCTCACAAAAACAAGTGAAGAGACTGAAAACAGCACTGGCCCTGTTCACTTCCAAACAAGACTCTGATCTTTAAACCTGCTGTTATCAAAAGTGAGGTTAGAAAACTGAATTACATAGAACTCCTCTAAACTTTCACACATATAGTAAAACCTGTTCTGAGCAATGTCATTGGTTGCTGCAGTCACATGACTCTGAGGGTGGTTTAACAGGAAGTTCTGAGAAACTGAAAGTATTCTAACATCACCCCCAAACTGAACAGGACTGCACCGCGTTACAGACTCTGAGGATCTGAGTAAAATGGCCGAGGCAGAAGTCAAACACTATTTAACCTGTGTGATTTGTCTGGAGACCTTCACTGAGCCTGTGTCTCTGAGCTGTCACCACAGCTTCTGTCACAGCTGCCTCCAGGAGCACTGGGCCCAGCAGAAGAGCAGGAGCTGCCCTGTGTGCAGGAGGAAGTCTTCTAAAGATCATCTAGAAGTGAACTTTGCTCTAAAACAGCTGAGTGATTCTCTCAGACAGAAGCAGGAGGAGCCCACAGCCCAGACTCAGCAGGAGCAGTGGTCAGTGTGTCCGTCCCACCCTCAGGTTCCCTCTCTCTTCTGCCTGGACGAGGTTCGGGCCGTGTGTGCGCTCTGTGAGTTCTCTAAACACACGGAGCACACGGTCGTGAGTGTGGAGGAGGCAGAGAAGAGGCTGAAGGAGCAGCTCCAATCACAGATACAGACTCTGAAAGAGCAGAGACAGAGCTGGACACAACTGGAGAAGAACTATGAGGAGATACAGCAACACTCAGAGAAACAGGCAGAGCAGTGTGAGCGTCAGATCACAGCTGTGTTTGAGAGGATGCGGCGCCACCTGCAGGAGGAGCAGGACAGAGCTGTGTCTGCTCTGAGACAGGAGCAGAGCAGACAGGCTCAGACCATGGGCCCACAGCTCCAGAACCTCAGGAAGACACTGTCCTCTCTAAACAACAGCATCCAGGAGCTGGAGAAACAGCTGGAGACACACAGCCAGGACTTCCTCCGCACGTACAGACCAGCTCTGCCCCCCAGCCCTGAGCCACTGCCACAGACCCCCACAGGACTGCTCCTGAACCAGGCCAAAGTCCTGGGCAACCTGGGCTTCAGGGCCTGGAGCCGCATGAGGAGAGTGGTGAGCTTCAGCCCAGTCATTCTCGACTCAAACACTGCAAACAGATGGCTCCATCTGTCTGAGGATCTGAGCGTAGTGACACATGGAGACACTTGTCAGGATCAGATCCCTAAAACCCCAGAGAGATTCACTAAATATACTAAAGTCCTGGGCTCAGAGGGTTTTATCTCGGGCAGAGGTTACGTTAGCCGGCACCTGCCGGTCTTTGGCCGGTAAAATGTGCCGTGGACCGGAAAAAATAGACGTCCCCGGTCAGCTTGACCGGCAGAAATAATAGGCGAAAAAATAAAAAGTCGAAGAAAAATGAGGAATAATACATGATTTACTGTAGACTATTTCATGATAATTCCACATTAGTTTGTTCTGTGGTCAGTGCTGGCGCTGCTCGGGTTCAGAAACTAAACAGGCTCGCGCTGATAGCCTACACGTGACCCTGGCGCTGATACACGTGACCCTGGCGCTGATACACGTGACCCTGGCGCTGATACACGTGACCCTGGCGCTGATACACGTGACCCTGGCGCTGATACACGTGACCCTGGCGCTGATACACGTGACCCTGGCGCTGATACACGTGACCCTGGCGCTGATACACGTGACCCTGGCGCTGCTCGCAGATGATTGACAGGTGCTCAGAGAAACGAGCGCGTGCTCGTAGTGCTGCGTAGACCATGCTTTTTTTTCTTCTCAGCTCAAAACAAAATGTTTTACTCGCGTGTGAATACAGTGGCTTAATACGCCAAGTGAAGAGAATTGGTGCATGTAATGAAAGTGCGTCGTTTATGAAGTGGAGAAAAAAAAAAGGGAAAGTATAGAGGCAGACGGGGGAAGGCGCGCGTCTCTCTTGAAGATTTGCTGATCAGCGTCAGCGAAACAGACATGTTGCCGCTGGAGACAAACAGGTACAACACTTCATACGTGAAGCCTATCATTAAAACCTCGTGCTGAACTCAGAAATCTCCGGTTTAAAAGTGGGCTGCGTGGTCCTGATGCGCTCCGGGCTTTCGTCTCAGACACACGGGGGTTGATCTTGGCCCGGGTCCAGCGCGTGCGTTGTCCCGGGCTCCTGGCTCAAACACACGGGGGATCACGCGGACTAATGCTCTGGTTCAGTCCGCAGACGGGCGCGAATCAAAGCGCATGTCATCATTATGATAAGTAAAAGTTAAAGACACTTCATTAACAACGACCAATTTTAGCTTTAAAATAGATACTGTAGAGCAGGTGAAAGCACGTAGGTTACTGCCAAAATTCACGTGCTGTTGTTTGCATAAGACAATAATATGTGACCGGTTGTTCTCCTAATTGACCGGAATTTCCAGACCCCGCCGGTCAAAGTGACCGGCATAAAAAAAGTCTAGCGTAACCTCTGATCTCGGGGACACACCAGTGGGACGTGGAGGTGGGAGACCATCCCTGCTGGAATATTGGAGTCGCCAAAGAGTCGGTCGACAGAAAAGGAGAGATATTTGTTTCACCTAAATATGGATTCTGGTGTTTATTGAACAGGGATGGTAAATACACAAATGGCTGTAATAAACTTGTAAAAGTGCAGAAGTCTCCAGAGAGAATCATGGTCAAACTGGACTGTGACAAAGGCAAAGTGTCCTTCTACGACGCTGATCACATGACCACCTGTACACACACACAGACACCTTCACTGAGAAAATGTTTCCTTATTTTGAAATAGGAAAAAGTAAAGATGCTAAAACCAAAGAGCTCCGTATCTGTCCGACTTCAGGTCCATGTGAGGAGATGTTCTTCCAGGATAAACCAGAGTAAATGATGTTTCAGAGCACTTGGACTGAGGTTCAACAGTTCATCACATTTTAATCCAGTTTAGTGTTTAATTCTACAAAAATCAGGCTGTGCTGTTAGCTTTAAACTCATGTCAGTGAATAAATAGAATTTCAGAAAATGTGAGAAAAACAGAATTAACTTGGGAACTGCTCAGTGGGTTTATGCAGGTTTTATTGAATGCTTTTTAATGCTGAATATACAGATTTTTTTCTATAATAACATGACATAATGATAATGCTGTAATATGTTTTGTTGTTACATTTGTGTGAGTAAACTCCAGCAGAAGCTTCACATTGACAGGTCTAAATAGATGTTTGTTTCCTGTTCATTTGTTTTGTCTCGACTTAAGACAGAAAACATCACTACACAGCTTTGAATTACACTCACAATGTGTCAGAAATAGATCCATTAATACAAGAGAATGTTTGTTTTGTCTATCACAAGTTTGCTTCATGAAGTGTCTTTATCCATTTTACTAAGACTGTTCATTATGTACGATCAGTGTTGGGTAGAATACTTTGAAAATGTATTTCGTTACAGAATACTGAATACTTGGTCAGAAAAGTATTCTGTATTGTATTCCGTTACTTGGCAAATTTTTGTACTGTATTCTGAATACTTGGAATACTTTTTATATTGAAACTAGGTGTTAATTTTAACCTGAAATTACAAAGTGTTCGTGTTTCTTAGTTCTGTAATGCTAGTAATGCATCTCCGCGTAAACAAACGTTATAATAACTTTGTATAACAACTAATAACTCAGCTCTGTTTAAATCGCACTTACCCGGAGTTGAGAGGAGGAGTTTACTTCAGATTTACACGCGTGTGGCTCATCGTGGGTTTAATCCAACAACAGTTCATTCATCGTGTCGTCCGTGAGCTTCAGACCAGGTTCCAGTGTCACTAATCCTTTTCAGTCCGCTGCACTTGTTGTGAATGTTTCGTCAAAATTTTCATTGTGAAAACAAACTGTTCCTCTTTGAAAAACTAATCCCGTCCGTAGTTAAATATGAACGATCCAAACGCTGCGTCTTCTCTTTGTTTAACGTAAATAAAGTCCCGAAAAAGTTAAGCAGATAAGATGGCCATCAACAAACTTCTAATGTACCGGTCCATAAAGGGGCAATCTGATTGGTCAGTCTGTCTGCAGGCAGCGAATGGCCTCTATACAACGCCAAATCTGATTGGACACTGTTATTTCTGTGAAGTAGTGCAGGCGGCACAGACTGACAGCGCGTCAAGCTGCTGCATTACGCATTCGTTTTCTGTGGTGATTTTAACAATGGTGGGGGTGTGTGTGCACTGTTTAGAGATAACATTGTAACCCACAGGTTGTCATTTGGGGTGTTTTCATCATTTGAGTATGTGTCCTTTAAAATGGAGCTAAAGCAATCTCCCTCCATACTCTTCATAGTTTTGTACAAGTCCAAATGACAACAACATTTATCTCCGAGGACTTCACAAGATTGTAGATTTAGCAAACAGAATGGTCAGAAAATCAAACAATGAAACAATCACTGGTCAAGAGCAACAGAAGTTTAAAAAAAAATCTTAAACAGTAGTTATGATGTTACTGTGAGTGAAGAGTTGTTTGTTCTGAGGCTGTGGTGACCTCTAGTGGAACAAACACATCATCACAGGTAAATGCTGACTTTTCTTCATGTTGTCTAGTCACACAGGATAATATTTACCTCTGGACCTGAACTTTTCTACAGAAAGTCACACAGGATCAACAAGGCCGGTAATTTTTTTTTTTTTTTTTTTAACAAAGGTGACAGATACACTTTGAATTTAAAAGACATTTGAGCTTGAAATTAGTTTGTGAATGAACGCGGTAAAAATTCCAACCACAGCGCGTGCAGAGTTATTAACTACCCCACATTTTTGTTTGTTCACCTTTATGTGGTCTTTTTTTTCCACCTCTCTTATGAACTATAAACAAAACACCTTACAATCCCCCAGTTTTGGTTCAAATCTTTCAAAATTTCTCATTTGTTAACCCCCAGTTTACCCATTTTATCACTTTCTCTTTGATGTTCAGTCATCAGTACCTAGAGATTCTGCCCAGCCAAAAATTGACCTTGTTATTAAAATACTAAGTTGTATCAACAACTGAGTTAATGTAGTTAAAACAGGTTAAGTAACCTAAAAGTGTCAGAGGAAGTCAAACTACTGGATTTATTAGGCCCGAGCGCCCCAAGCAGGCGATGGGCCTATTGCTTTCGTAAGTGTCGTGCGAAGCACGACTGCGAAAGTGCGCACGAAGTGCGCACTAAATCGTGCGCGAAGCGCACGACCCGCCTCAAACACTCACCCAGGCCTTCCCCAACTCATGCACGTCCCGTGCATGTAAATTTGTGGTTGCTAGGCTGAACATTATTACCGTAAACGGGCGAAGCCCGTGCGAAATGCACACGAAGTGTGCACGAAACGAGTGCTTTACGTGAGAATGACGACCGCGAAGCGGTCGTCATTCTCACGTAAAGCACTCGTTTGCGCTGAGTTGCCCACCTACGCGTTCCCCTACTCATGCACGTTCCGTGCATATAAGTAAGTACTGCAAAAATGGAACATTATTCTTGTATATGGGGCTAGTGGGCGGAGCCCACTGTGAAAATCACTGACGGGCACGACCCAGGACCCTAACCATGATGTTACATGACGCGCGCGCTTTCCGAAAATGTATAGTTTATTACATTTGAAAAATGGGAAACATTGTTCTCGTATCAGAATATTATTCTTTATTATTATTCTTTGTCGTCGGGACCAACCCCCCTATTTTTCACCCCTTGAACAGTGACGAAAAGTCACGAAAATTTGCACACTCCTAAAACTCGCGCTTCTCTAATTTCTGGCAATTTCCGTTTTTCAAAACTCAAAAAAGTGGCGCGTCAGCGCCACCTAGAGTGCGCAAAATGAATTGGGGAATACGAAATGGCCCAAAAAATTTTGACCCTAGAATCTCGAAATTCGGCACAGAAGTAGATAGTAACAAGACAAGAAAAAAAATATATTACGGCAACGCCGCCCCCCCACCAGATGTCAGCTATATGCATTCAAATTTTACTAAACATGACTCAGCATTTTTTTTTCACGTCGCACTTTTATCTTCTCCTCCTTGGGCGTAAGCCCGAGCAACCTCAAATTTGGTGAACATCATCTTGAGAAGTGTGCCATCAAAAGTTATCCAATTTACTGGTGTAACTATTACCGTTTGTTTGCGGCGGAGCCGCAAAAAAACACCAAAAATTTAAAAAATCGGAAAAATTGAATTTACTCCCATTTCCACAAATAAAGCCCGAATTTTGTAAAATTCGCATCAGTTGTTAAACTCCTTGCCCTTAACCTACTTGATGAGGCAAAAACAAATTTGGCGCGTCAGCGCCCCCTACAGACTTAAATACATTTTAACATGGGGCGCACAAAATTTAGTTTGTCGAAAATTTTTGAAATTTTGCACAGAATTCTATTTTGGCATTCCGATCAAAAAAGTCAATCATACCTATGCCATAATTTTTACGGCGTAGCCGTAGTGATGATAGAAACACTCAATGTTATCCTAATGGGAAAATTGCCAAATCTCTGAAAACAGCTGATTTTTAAATAGTTATACTTTCACTAACTCCTCCTCGGGCGTAAGCCCGAGCAACCTCAAAATTGGTGACAATCATCTTGAGGAGTGTGGGATCAAAAGTTATTCACGTTTTTTTCACAAGTCGTATGGTCTCTGTGCGGCGAAGCCGCAATTATTGTCCAAGATTTGTGAATTTTTTCAAAATTTTGAATGGAAATTTAAAATTTAGTTTTTTCAAAACATTTGAAATTTTGCACAAAAATCCTTCTTGGTATTCCACTCAAAAAAGTCAATGGAACCCTATGTCTATCTCCTATAGTTTCGCGACAGCGACTCTTTAAATCCTCCATTATATTTAAATGGCAGTATAAATCTATACCGCCGGAGGCTGCAGTCTCAGGCCTGCAGTTACATGCTTTTGTGCCTTTTAAACTCATGTTTTCACTCATTTCTCTTCGGGCGTAAGCCCGAACAACCTCAAATTTTGTGTCAATCATTATGAGGAGTAGGTCAACAAGACTCTTTAGACTTTCGTAAAAAAGTAAGAAATTTACAGTAAACAGTATTGCCTAAAGAGAAGAGAAGAAGGCGCGAAGCGCCATTCATCTGGTGGTAGGTGTAATATAAAGAGGGAAATTAGGGCGCGAAGCGCCCTCTTTTGCGTTGCGGGGGGCGGCGTCGTAGCGCGGCCCGCGAGGGCCGTTCAATGCCGCTTGCGGCTTTAATTCAAGATTATTTCTGCTCCAGAAAAAAGTCTGAATCTATAGAATCTGCATCAGAAACACAACGTCTGTTGGTTTAAAGATGATCATTGTTTTAATCATGTAAACCTCCTGTTTTTATCTAAAGACATTATTTCATTGCAGTGGCTCAGATTCTTTCACCAAAAAGTAGAACAGAGAAAAACAGCACTGACACAAGGTTTATTTTACGTTTTCTCCAAAGTTTCTCGTCAAACGCTGAAATCTAATGAAAACAAGGAATTTCAAATGCCTATAAAAAGAGAACGGATTAATGTTGTTGTTTTTTTTAAAGAAAGTAGACATTTGAAGGTCTCATTTGATGTACAACGTGTCATGATTTCAGTTACAGAAAGTTTCTTGTGGAGCTGTGAATATTGTTTAAAATGAGCAAAGAGGCCTGACAGGGAAGAGAACAGGACTGATGCTAAAAGAGTGAATTGAAAATAAAAACGGAAAATGTTGTAATATTTTAAATCAGTCATGTGAGGTGAGATTTCTGATTCTCTATGACTCATTTTACAGACATTTCACAAGTTCTGTTCTGTTCACATGACGTCACAACATTCTCCAGACCAACGACACATAAAACGGAGCTAAAACTAATGATGTTTTAAAAGGCACAAAAATGTAACGTAATGGAAGAAAAAACACTATCATTGGTTTTCAAAATAATCAACACAATTATCTAAGAAAATATTGAACCTTCTGAAAACCAAACCAGGTCTAAACGAGGACAAAATCAGGACTAAAGCAGGACTAGACTTTTGAACCACAAAGTCTATCAAAAGCAAATGTGGATTAAAGTCTCTCTAAATCCAGACAAACTGAACTGTAGAAAAGTATCACCTGAAGAAGCCCAGGTAGCACCAGAACACGCCCCCCAGTTTGAGATTCACTTCCCTGTATCACAAATATAAAGCCTGTAGCATCTTACTCTGAATGATGAGCTTGATTATCGATCAGAACATGACACAGTTGTTGTTGTTGTGCAGGTTGTAGTTGTTTTAACAAACTCACTAATGGGACTGAATGTGTTATTTCCCTTTTCAAAGATTCTCACACAAACAAGTGAAGAGACTGAAAACAGCACTGGTCCTGTTCACTTCCAAAGACTCTGATCATTAAACCTGCTGTGTGTTATTAAAGGTGAGATTATAAAACTGAATTACACAGAACTCCTCTGAACTCTGAACATAAAACTTGTTCTGGGCGATGCCATTGGCTGCTACAGTCACATGACTTAGAGGCTGGTTTAACAGGAAGTTTTGAGAAAGAGAAAGTATTCTGATATCACACCCAAACTGAACAGGACTTCACCGCGTTACAGACTCTGAGGATCTGAGTAAAATGGCAGATTCAGACTTTAAAGCCTTTCTGACTTGTACAGTTTGTCTGGAGACCTTCACTGAGCCTGTGTCTCTGAGCTGTCACCACAGCTTCTGTCGCAGCTGCCTCCAAGAGCACTGGGCCCAGCAGAAGAGCAGGAGCTGCCCTGTGTGCAGAGAAAGTCTTCTAAAGAGAACCAGGTGCTAACTTTGTTCTCAAACAACTGAGTGAGTCCTTCAGACAGAAGCAAGAGTCACAGGAGGAGCCCACAGCCCAGACTCAGCAGGAGCAGTGGTCAGTGTGTCCGTCCCACCCTCAGGTTCCCTCTCTCTTCTGCCTGGACGAGGTTCGGGCCGTGTGTGCGCTCTGTGAGTTCTCTAAACACACGGAGCACACGGTCGTGAGTGTGGAGGAGGCAGAGAAGAGGCTGAAGGAGCAGCTCCAATCACAGATACAGACTCTGAAAGAGCAGAGACAGAGCTGGACACAACTGGAGAAGAACTATGAGGAGATACAGCAACACTCAGAGAAACAGGCAGAGCAGAGTGAGCGTCAGATCACAGCTGTGTTTGAGAGGATGCGGCGCCACCTGCAGGAGGAGCAGGACAGAGCTGTGTCTGCTCTGAGACAGGAGCAGAGCAGACAGGCTCAGACCATGGGCCCACAGCTCCAGAGCCTCAGGAAGACACTGTCCTCTCTAAACAACAGCATCCAGGAGCTGGAGAAACAGCTGGAGACACACAGCCAGGACTTCCTCCGCACGTACAGACCAGCTCTGCCCCCCAGCCCTGAGCCACTGCCACAGACCCCCACAGGACTGCTCCTGAACCAGGCCAAAGTCCTGGGCAACCTGGGCTTCAGGGCCTGGAGCCGCATGAGGAGAGTGGTGAGCTTCAGCCCAGTCATTCTCGACTCAAACACTGCAACAGATGGCTCCATCTGTCTGAGGACCTGAGCGGAGTGACACAAGGAGACACTTATCAGCTTCAGATCCCTGACAACCCAGAGAGATTCACAAACGGTGCAGATGTCCTGGGCTCAGAAGGTTTTGCTCGGGGACACACCAGTGGGACGTGGAGGTGGGAGACCATCCAGACTGGACCATCGGAGTCGCCAAAGAGTCGGTCGACAAAAAGGAAAGATATTTGTTTCACCTAAGTATGGTATCTGGTGTTTATTGCACAGAGATGATAAATACACAAATGGCTGTGGTAAACCTGTAAAAGTGCAGAAGTCTCCAGAGAGGATCAGAGTCAAACTGGACTGTGACGGAGGGAAAGTGTCCTTCTACGACGCTGATCACATGACCCACCTGTACACACACACAGACACCTTCACTGAGAAAATGTTTCCTTATTTTGCATCGGAGAAAGTAAACACGCTAACACCAAAGAGCTCCGTATCTGTCCGACTTCAAGTCCATGTGAGGAGATGTTGTTCCAGGATAAACCAGAGTAAATGATGTTTCAGAGCACTTGGACTGAGGCTCAACAGTTCATCACATTTTAATCCAGTTTAGTGTTTAATTTTCCAGGCTGTGCTGTTAGCTTTAGGCTCTGGCCTCTGAAAGTTTTGAAAGTTTTTGCTTCTAAACTCATGTCTGTGAATAATTAGAATTTCAGAAACTTTAGAAAAACAGAATTAACTTTAGAACTGTTAAATTTAATTCTGAAATTGATTTACTAAAGTTTTAAATCTAACAACCGGGTTTATGCAGGTTTTATTGAATGCTTTTTAATGCTAAGACTGTTCATTATATACGATCAATAATAATGTTGTAAAATAGTGAAAATATTCCAAAGATGTGAGTGTTTGTGTGTGAAAGTTGATTTGAAATGTGTTCTGACAGTTTTCAAACGTCGTGTGTCGTTCTGTGATCTTGTATAATAAATGTTTATATCAGAGACAAACTCCACTGAGACTTTTCTGTTGCAACACTGGAATCGACAAATAAACATTCTGTGATCTGTTCTGAAGTTTCCATCTTTAAAAGTCCAGATGTTACAAAAGCTTCATTCATGTTTCTAAACAGACGGAGCCATGTTTGTAGTTTGTCTCGTGACTTTGACATAAAATACTGTTTTATATTTTTTATCTACAAAAAATATCAGTTAAGTTATTTTGAACTATTCTGGTTTGATATTATCGTTTTTCATATCATTCAATATCTGAGATTGATATTGAATGATATGACAATATTTCAAGTATCTTTACTTTCTAATTCATGAAAATACCTGAAAAAACTATAGCAATAGTGAAGGAAATAACATAAGTAGACATAAGTGGTTTCCTGAGTGGTGTCTTTTCATAAAGTCCATTCTCGTTCAGTGCTTGACCTTTTGTAGATTTGTGAACAAATACAGTATGTTAGCTTGTACCAGAAATGTCTCTGAGTCTTTAGATTAAACTGTAGAAGTTAATCAGGAAGTGTGCTGTTAGCATAGTTGTTACCGTTTTACCTTTTAGGTAAAAGTCGCTCTGGATTCTGAAAAACTGAAATATACTCAATTTAGAGAACACAATGTAATTTTAACTCATGTACATTTGTATTGTTTGATTTAATTTAAGCCATTTACAAGTCTAGATTTTGTGGAAGAAAAAGACTAGTAAAAAGTAAAACATAGCGCATATTTATTGAGCTGATTCTTTTGTGCTAATAATGCAACATCTAAAAGAATCTCCTTCCATGCATTTTTATGCTGTTTATGCAAGTTCATGAGAAATGGTTTTTGGTTTAAAAAAATGCTCAAAACTTCCACCTTCTTGATTTTGGATTGGCTCTACCCTTTCACCCTTTAACATTTATCCCAGCTTATTTATACTGCCAAAAAAAAACAAAAACATTTTAAAACTTGCTTTCCCAATATGAACGGGGGGTCGTTGCTCTAACTCTCCCGCTCTTGTTGCCGTCCTGTCAGATTAGTAATAAAAAAGTGCATAGTGTTCATAGTTTGACATTTATTGATTGATCATGATGTGGGGAAGAACAGTCTTGAGGTGTTGTTGTAGATGGTGTTTGCGAGCTCCACTGGATCCTCGTCTCGAGCTGCAGCCAAAATCTCCAGGACTTGTCTGAAAAGCAACAAACATCAAATTAAAAAAGGCTTAGCTTAGTCCTGGTTCAATCCTGCTTTAGTCCTGTTTCAGTTCTACTTTAGTCCTGATTCAGTCCTGCTTTAGTGTCGAATCTGTTTTACTTGACGGGCTTATCCCACTACATGCATCTCCGCTCCGCTCCGTTCCGACTGCCGGATCAACTGCGCAGCTGTTTTAATGAACGAAGACCGTTCCACATCCTCCGTGTGTGCTGCGCAGGGCTGCGCAGGGCTCCGCCTCAGCTCCGTCGCCGTACGACCAAAATACGCATCAAGGCTATTTTCTTCTCCGCCCGAGTCCGGCCAGGTCAATCTCCGCCAATCAAAACGCACCAAACAGGAAAAAGAAAGTGAACTATATCCGGAATTACAAAGTAAAATCACTCCGCACGTACTTTGTATTGATCAGATAACGAAAAGTTCGTAGTTTTACATAAAGTTTCTTTGACATTTGGACACAGCAGACTGTTACTACAGACTATGTCACTGACACATGAACAGGACAACGTTATTGAGTTCATGCTCGTAACAGCCTCTTTACCCTCCGCGGAGGAGGAAAACACGTCCTTCTGTTGTGATCACGTGAAACACATAAGCTGTCTGTGCTCCTGATATAGTTATTTGACCTTCAATGAGGACTTTTATTTCACAAACTCGTGTTTATGGCGCATGCTCTTCTTGAACTCCTCGGGGCAACGCAGCCCTGCGGAGCGGACTGGAGCGGAGACAGTGGGCGAGGGGTCTGCGGCAACTTTCGGAGGCGGACCGGGGCGGAGCGGAGCGGAGCGCAGATGCATGTAGTGGGATCCCTGCGTTAGTCCTGGTTCAATCTTTAGTCCTGGTTCAGTCCTGCTTTAGTGTCGAATCTGTTTTACTTAAGTCCTGGTTCAATCTTTAGTCCTGGTTCAGTCCTGCTTTAATACTGGTTCAGTTCTACTTTAGTTCTCCTTCAGTTCTTGTTTAGTCCTGTTTTAGTCCTTGCTGAGTCCTGCTTTAGTCCTAATTCAGTCCTGCTTTGGTCCTGGTTTAGTTCTTACAGAATATGACAAGGTTCGTTCCTGTCTTTTAAACAGTTTCCTGGTTCCCATTTCTTCTTTGTGGGGAAAGTGGTTTTGATGAGTTTGGCTCCAGCGTGAGTCGCCTTTACGCCGCACCAGGGGGCGTCTGAAACACAATACATAAACTTTAAACAGGAGTCTTTTCAGATTTTATTTATGTATCTAAACCGACAAAAATGCGGAGAACATTCAAGCAATACAAAAAAATCTAAAGTTAATGAAGGAAGTTGCTAAGTAGGAAATAAATAATAAATATAAAATTGTGAATATTCTTAAAGATATGGAAAATGTCGTGTAGAGCAGGGGTCCCCAACCACCTGTCCGGGGCCCAAAACCGGTCCGCGGGCCATTGGCTACCGGGCCCCAGAGGATTCTTCAATATTTATTTAATTTTTATTTTATAGTATATCACTACTTCCTTGTGCTTTACTGTGACAAAATAGTGCCCCTTAATCCTATTAACAGCTAATTCAAGCAATAAGAGACGTAAAAGAAAACACAATAATTGGTTGTTTACATTTTAAATTGTTGTTATCGGTGCTACCCAACCTCGACCGGTCCCTGGAAAAGAAATTTGTGACTTTACCGGTCCTTACAAGAAAAAAGGTTGGGGACCGCTGGTGTAGAGTATAATCTACATCAGGGATCTTCAAAATTTTTCCTCCAGAGAGCTACTTTTGAATTTTAGTAAAAAACAAAAAAAAAACTGAGCTTTTGGATACAATGAGCGTTCTAAAAGAATTGTTTACTACTATACGTATGTATTTATTTATTTATTTAGTAGCACACTTTTGTTACTTGGGCATCTACATTTATATTTGCAATAGTAATAGGCATGTAATCAATAACATTTGAATTTAGGTGGTGAAAAAGCTACTGGTTTAGACCCTGATGTACACTGATCAAATGACACAAGTTATATTTTTTGTGAAAAATTAAAAGGCTATCTATCTTCATTATAAATAGAGAGTATAAACTGAAGAAAAAGCATAAAGCTGTTTGCTCATAAAAATATACAAATTAGTCGCATTGCTCTGTATGCAGCAGGATAACGGTGCTTGTGATAAAAGTAGTGGCTAAAAACCCAAATTACAGTAGCCTGCTTGTTTTCTTAGAATAGATGTAAAGTAATAATATTTTACCTGATCTATAAACTGTTAGACTTTTCTGATTGTGCAAACAGAATACAACCACATCTAGCTAAAAATCTGTGATCAGCCCGATATATTTGGTGTTTTTTTTCCTATATATTTATTCTGTCAGATCATCTTTTGTCCGTCACAGAACCTCGAGTCATTTTCTTCCAAAGTAAAGTTTTTGTACCTGTCTCGATCAGGAGCCTCTCACTGGGAACAGACTTCATGGCTTCGATGTTGGATTCTGTTTTTAACGAACTGGGAAAAGAATATACACGTTTGTTAACAAATATATATGAAACATTTTACTATTCAAATGTCATAAAGGACTTAAAGCCATATGTTTGTGGAGCCAAGCGAACTTAAATGAAAGTGACAATTCTCTACCTAAAACAGTAAATCTTTGATAGAATTGCACTGGCTCTGCCCACCATATGAGATTATATATTGTTCAATTTTATGTCATTATAAATGCAGTTTATTTAAGACATTCAGACTTACCAGCCATTAACCCCAATGTACAAGTCTAAGTCTGTGATGGCAGCAGCGTCCTCTGGTGTCCCATCGAAGGAGTGCACCTGAACAAAAGATTTTAGACTTAGAACTACTTAGTTTGTAATTAATATGATAATAGGAAAACAATAAAATCAAATTAAACAAAAAAATGCAGTAAATGTTTTATTTGAAAATCAGCTTTTGAGTAGATTTGTTGTTTATTCAGTTACTACAACCTCAGCATTTCCTTCTCATTATATATCATATTAAGATATTTAACAGCTTAAATAGCATTAAAAGTCACCAATTAATAGATACAGTCTGACTTTCGGTTTACTTTTCTCACATAACATCACATCAACAACCTTTTGTTTTAATGTGACTGAGCGTAAACTTTATTTAGTTGTGCTAAAAATACACTTAGTTCGCCAGAAAACAACTTTCAAGAGATAAAATTACCGACTGTATCTACGGCAATAAATAAAAGCATAAACTATCAATATATTCAACCAATAAACCTCAAGAAAATAGAAAATGAATAAAAATGTACAAACCACTCCTCCAACACAGCGGTCTCTATTTCTCTTCATTATTTCTGAAAAAAAAAGTTTTGTTTTAATATGTAACATTGATTAAAAAAAATGTGTTTTTTGTGACATTTTAGTGAATGGCTCAACACAAACCGATAAATTCTTGATGAGAGTTTCTGCAGTGGAGGAACATGGGCAACTTGGTTTCTTCAGCCAAATCAAACTGTTTCTCAAAATATCTGGAGAGAAAAATACAAACTAATTTAAAAAATATTATAACATTATTGTAAAAGAATAAAACATGGTACGCACTTGAGTTGTGTTTCCTTTGGACAGAATTCGAGGCGATCGAAGTCTGAAAATGTAAATGTAGAATTTTAAGTCTTTTTTCTCTTCTGGTTCTTGTTGGACGTGTGGATCCTAACCAAGTTTTGATTACGCTGGCCTTTTTAAGCATTTTAAATTAGCCTCTGAGCAGTAGTATTTCCTTACACAGTCTGTTTCTCTTGGGCTTCAGGTGCTTTTGCTCAGAACCAAAGAACGGGCAAAAAAAGAGGCAAAAAGCAGACAGAAACAGTTCAGAATCATTTGTCAAACGTCTGATAAACCCTCACATTTTCACTGACGCTAAGTTATTGCTGAGTCCACATGTTACAAAGCTGACAAATCTTTAATCCACCAAGGTTCAAGATGTTTCCAGATAAGGCAAGAGACACTATTTCCGTTCATCACATTGTACTTAAAATGCCATGAGATGCGTACACTATAAGGTAAATTCACAAACAATGAACCTTCAGATTTACAGATGAAATATAAAAATACTTACCCAAAGGTCATAAAAGTATAGAACTCGAGAAAGAACGTCAAAATTGAATGTACAAAAAAAACAAAAACGTCCAGTTGTCCATGAAGATTACATTCTTACTCTTATTATGCGATTTCACCAAACAATTGGCTGAGTGCAGTTGTTTTGTTTTGGTTTAAAATACTACATCCTGTACATACAACGACTTCCTGTTCAATACTCTTCAATGAGGTTTTCATTACATCAGTTTAAAACTAATAAATTCTCGTTAGATCAGACAGTTGTGGTGAATGTGACAGAAAACATGTTAAAGACTTTACATATTAGAGGAATATTTCATCAGAGAACACTTCTGTGTTTAAAAAGAGACATAATTGTGTCTAAATGCTAATGCTAACAGGAAATGGTTGTATGTACAGAAGTTAGCATTTTTGAACAATCGCAAGCCAACTGAAATTCCGTGCACACAGCCCATTTGCTTGTTCTCATCAGATTGTTTGTTATAGAGGTTATGCACTGACATCATTTTGCTTAGCAACATTTAGAATGAGTGGCATTTCTTCAATGTATTTCTTTGTTGTCGTGACAACGGCTTGTTTGCTACAAACTTGTCTGCAACAACAGTTGATGATTTAGGACATTTTAACTGCAACAAACGGACTCAAAAACATATTTTTTAAGAAGAAAAAGGTCATAAGTTCAACTGTGTGTGATTTCAGTTTCTGATAAATGTGAGAAGCTAAAGTTTATCTGCTTTACTACAACTATTGACTTGATTTTCTCTGTTTACATGTCAGTTACAAACCCAATGCTCAGTAGACTTGTGGTGGGTTGAATTTGTTATCAAACTGTAGTTTATTTTTCCTGTTTTAGCTGTTTATTGAACTCTTACAAGAGAAAATGTCCTTTCTCTCCATTAACTCTATGCATCCTTGCCACTCAGCATGAACATTTAGAATGCTGTGATGTCACCTGCATAACCTCTATTATGAGGTTTGTAGTTGCATTTTGTCCAGCAAATATGACGTATGTAGAGGGGAACCCACAACTGTTACCTAGCAACCGCATTATAATAACTCATTGTGGTCAAAACTCACATAAATGACATGGATGTTATGATTTGACAAATGATAATATTTTGTAAATAAATTACATGTTAAATGAAACTGAAATAATCTTTGCATTATGGCAGTTTTTGACGACACATGTGGAAAAATTCTGTTGTATAACCCAGATTACCTCCTGTAATTTTCTACTTTTATTTGTCAAATTCTTCAATAGTTGCAACTTAATTGCTGTAAAACTTGACACCAAAACTAGTAAAATGTGATAATCTGTCATATGGGCTTTAAGCTATAAAACATTGAACATCGTGTTGTAGACTATTCAGTAACTGGGTGAAAATTGTTGGTAGATGACACTGTCTTAATAAATACACTTAGTTTATTTTTGCACTAGGATTCACTTAGAAAAACAAAAACTGCATGATTCACCAAAATAGTCGTGTTGTCTACTTTGACTTTTACAATAAATCTGTATAATATGTAAACCAGAACCTAAAATACAAATTCCAAGAAGTATTTCTTTGACTTGGGGAAAGTAACAGCACCAGAATACAACCCTAAAATATTTAGTTACTTTCCAACATGTTCAATAACACTTCCAGGTAATATCATCAAACATTTTGAAAGAAAGTTAGTCTAGTATTTTGCTTCTTAAAATACTAATTTCTTTAAAACTGGATAACTGAGCTCAACTAAACGTTACGGAGCAGAAACCAAGTCGTCAGTTTGTTTCTCGTGCACAAAATAGTCATAAAACAATTTTTCTATTGTACATGATAGTACATGATAATACATGACGCTACAGCGGAGCCAACGCGGAGTTTTACACGTTATAATGAGCTATACTTAATGATTATGAGTTTAATGAAGAACATGCCAAACCGGACAGTTAACGTTACTCACCCACACCAGAGCCTGTAATGGCGGCGGCGGCCAGAAGAACAGCTTCAGCGGGGAAGAAAGTGGCGCGAAACCGTAGCTTCTGGAACAAAAACGGCTTCGGAAAAAGCAGCGCCGGCGTCCTCTCCGGGGCTTTCACACGATTCAGAACAACAGTCCAAACATGTATTCACCGGTACCGGGTCACACGGGTCCAGATTTGTCCTCGAACTGTTGGAAATCTTCTGTTTCGGGGTCAACTTTCCAAAAGACAACGGCTCAAACTCCAACGGCTCCAGCTCAAACGGGAGGAACAGATCTAAAAAACGCGGTTAAAATGAGCCAAACACTTCGGTACCGGTAATCCACACGGTCAGGAACAGTTAACGGGTCCGGGAAGTAAAGTTTGGCGAGCTTAAACGATCCAAAAGACGGTTTACACGGAGAATTATAATTTGCTTCCGTTGTGAGCTAAACGGCTAAACGCAGCAGCAGGACGTAACTCCCGCCCCCAAACCAAGAGCAGCCAATCACAGCAAAGCAAAGTTCCTCGTGCCCTTGACTGACCAATGAGGTGGCGAATTACATGAGACTCGTTTTAAGAGTTATATAAATGATATTAAATGTATTTTTTGTTGTAAATGATATGTTTCTAAACACAGATTAATAATTTGAATTGGTTGTTTAGATATTTCATAGAAAAGTACAATGCTATAAATGGAAACAACTGTCTCTTGCTCACCATCTGACCTTATCACGTTCCAAATCTGTTCACGTGATATTACAACGTTCTTAAGACAAATGATATTTAATACAGATGTTTGACAGCTAAATTAGTTTAGTTTCAAGTTGTTTTTGTGGTAAAACTAAAAGTAAAGGTGCAAAATCTATGAAATTAACTTGTATATAATTCCTGGCAAAGTACAATGTTAATAATAGGAAAAACTAGCTTTTGACCATCACCTGCCCTTATGACATGGTTGCAATCAAGAACAAAAACACAACCTAATATAGACAATAGTTTGTTCTAACCTAGAATGTTACAGAAGAAAGGCTAGTACAGTGTGAAGTCTGTCATAAACCAGTAGAATGTTACGATTAGCCCAATAATAGATCATTTGAGATTTTTAAAATTTGGACCTAGGGTTTTATGAAAAAACTATTTTGTCTGTAAATATAGACGATACTTCCAAAGCGTTTTCAAGAGATAAAACTTTGTCTAGATCAAATTTGGAAAAAGCTTGTAGCCACAACTAATCGATTAATCAAAAGAATAATCGCACAACTAATCGATTAGCAAAATAATTGGTAGTTGCAGTCCTAGTGTAAAACTTAAGTATAAATCTTATGTCCTAAAACTTAAGTTCCAACAGATTGAAAAGATGTGAAATTACATCTTAGATAATTTAATGGCAAAGTACAATGTTATTAACAGGAAACTCTGGCTCTTACCACCATCATTTTGTAACAAACTTTGTGCATGCTCTTTGACCTGTTTTCAACTTTTCTTTACCACTCAATAAATGGAAGCCTCATTTTAAACCTCCAACAGCGTCCTGCCTGGTTCCTTCACCTGCCTTTTCACTCTAGCAAGTAAAATACTGGTAAAATAATACTTTTTCTTGTAATTTAGTGAATTCCCCAGCATTGTCATTGCGAAATCAATAGGCTCAACATTTATGAAATTACTTATTTGTTTCATGACAAAATGTAATAAATAAATAGAAAAGTCTGTCTCTCTTGCCTCTTGTCTTAAAGGGAACCCTGGATATGAAGACAAATATGGCTAAAATGCTAGTACGGGTCATGCTTATTAAAATAAACTACAAACACATATATAACTGTTTACTATTTTTTATAAAATTTTCATTGTTTATGTTGTTTTCAAGCCACTGGGAGCCACCATTTGGTTGATGACATAAAATAGTGTTTCCATGGTTACTCCTGTGGTTTGCTCGGTGAACAGTTTAAACAAAAACACCTCTGACAGTGTCCAGTTCAGCCTCTTCCTCTTGATTATCTTCAGTGTCACTAGATTCCACATAATCGTTCTGTATTTGGCCAAACTCCGGCTCAAACTGACAAAGTTTAACCCAGGAATTCATGTTGCTTAGTTACCTGCTACCTGACAACACTATTTTATGTCATAACCACAGCAAAATGGCAGCCTCCATGTCATTTCTTCATAACACTATTTTAATAAACTACAAATCCTTCCAAGGTATTAGTCCTGTATTTATATAAGTGATGATATTATAAGTGTTTTAGGATAAACATGTGATTATAGTCAGGGTTCACTTTAAGACTTCACACGATCCTTTTGTAAAATCTGAAAACCACTAATAATCAAACTATATGTGGACTGCAGAGCTTAAGGATTACAGTTGTGTTTAAGTTCTCTTTGCTGCATGACTCTGAGCAGAAAGCACCGGCCCATATGAACAGAACCATCACAAATCGCTCTAATGCAAACCTGTTTTCTGGACACGTACCGAGGCCACACTCTCCCACAGCCACCACTTTCCCTTTCCCGTTTGTGGCCAGCGTCTTCAGCTCTGACAGATACGACTCTTCTCCAAACTTCTCAAACTCAGAGCAGCGAGTCGGATGGCAGCCCACCGTGCAGAAAAACTCCTCTGGCAAAGAAAAGAAAGTAGAAACAATGGTTACTGTTACTGTGCTTACAGGTTTAAGTTTTTCTAGTTAAGATTATACGTTTGCTGTGACCGTCCCAGTGGTGCATAATCACTCAAGGTAAAGTTTGAGGAAAGATTTAATTAAATTTGAACACTTCAAGAAGTTGATTTATTTACATACAATGATATATAGTATTTACCAAATTGACAAACTAAAAATGAATGAAAAGAGCAGAAAGAAGAGTAATCTTATAATATCTGCCCCTTTTTCAATTTACAGAAGTTTCCTGTTAAGCAATACAATTCTATTTACATGATCTTAACATAACACAATTCACAGCAAACAAATCAATTCTTTTAACCACAACAATTATAAATCTGTTTTATACCTTTTCAAAAAGTCCGCTTTTATGTATTTCTTAAATGTCAATATTGTTCCTGATTCTTTGATTTGATTATTCCATAATTGAACTCCTTTTACAGCAGCTTCGTTCCATCACCTTTGTTCTAAATCTGGGTTTATTGAAGATGTCGATTTCTTTAAATTATAGTGACTTGTTCTTTTTTCAAAGAATTCTTGAATGTTAACAGGTAATGCTTTATACATCACTTTGAGGATACTTACATCAGCAATATCATGAACTTTTAACACTCCAAGTTTGACAAATAATGAGTTAGATGGTTCCCTATAATGACTGTTAGTAACTATTCTCAAAGCTCTTTTCTGTAAAATAAACAGTGGTTGTATATATGTTTTGCATGTTGACCCCATATTTCAACACGATACGTCAAATATGGTCAAATTAAAGCATTATACAACGTTAATAAAGCTTTACAAAAATAAATATTTAAGTTTAACGGTTTTCCAAATTCTTACAGACATCTATTTTTGCTTTGTTAATCTGATTTTTTTTTTTACTGGAAGCATCATGTTTAACTGACGTTTGGACATATAAAGCAATGAACTACTAAAATAAATGCATTTTGATGGTTTTTGAAATGATTACAGACATCCATTAATTTTACAGTGTGGTTCTCGAGTTGGTTACATGGTTATTTGTCGGGTCCCGGTCTGAAAAGTTTGGGAACCCCTTATAACATGTAAATTATTATTTTGACGTACAATCTTTTTAACTAATAATAAACCTGTATTTTTCTATTAAATCTCTAAGCACACACATTTTCAGTCTGCTGATTAATGACTTAACCCTTGTGTTTTTGAGTTTTACTCATTTTTTTTGCCACTTTTCATGTTTAAATTATCCACCATTGCTACAGTTTTTTTTAGATATTTCAATGATTTCTTGTTACAAACCTTAGATCAAGTCATATTTTCAAAAAATCAACTCACATTTTCACTAAACCCAGAGTCTTGTAATTTACACATGAGCTGTCCTTATGTTCTGTTAACCCTAACCCTTTTTTTGCTTAAATCTGTTGATCCACTTCTGTTCTGACTAAAAATACCACATTTGAAAAAAAAATCCTCAGTGTTTTAATATTTTTACAGACTTATATAAAAGCTGATTTTCAGAGGAGGTGAAAATGTGACACAAAATGGAACACTTCTCATATAAAATGTAAATATAATCTTTTTTTTTACCTTTTATTACAGCCATGGGCATGTTAAAAATGAGTCTTGACTTTGACTCTGATGTATTTGTAGTTTTTGTGCAGAAGCAGTTTGTAGTTTTTTCTCCCTCTTGTTCTGTTGGAGCCATTGACTTCCATTATAAACACTTTTTTTACTGCTCTGAAAATCCACAATAAAAGTGTGATTTTCCAAACTTTAGTGTTTGTTTCTTTTCAGAAAAAGTGAAATAAGTCAATTTTAGACTTGATGAACAGTGGAGTAAAAGGGCGCTAACAGGAGATTAGGAACTTTTTTCTAATGGGACACAAGGGTTAAACTATGAGCACTATAAGTGATTAGACCCATTCACTATTTGTAGAAAAAAAAAGTTTTGAGACTATTCTAATTTTAGCTGCCAAACGTGCGCTAAAGATGCAGCGTGTAACTTTTTGACCAAAATATATTTGAATAAAAGCATATTTATAGCATTGAGATATCTTTGTTGCACTATAAATATTTGAGAGGGCTTGCATGACCACAAATGTAACTATTCTTTGGCTTTGAAGAAGGCCTCTATTTATCCTTATTCAGAATGTCCCAGAATGTTCAGAAAGTATGATTTTAGTTTTCTATTTCTACACGTGTAGCTAACTTTTTGTCTCCAAACCTTTAAATATTGCTGAATCAAAGAAAGCAGGATTTATGGATTTGCTGTCTGTTTTATTTATTAAATTGTGCACTTATTCAGGCTGCGGAGTCAAAGAAAAATGACTAAAGATGAAGAATACCTCTGGTCTGAGCGAGTTTTAGTGCTTCTTTGCTGTCCTCCAGACTTCCTCCAGTGATCATGAACTGAAAATCGAAGTCAAAGTTTAGTATGATTCACGTTTGTGCAATGTATCAGAGTGTGTTGTGTTGTTTTCTTATTAATTAATACATTGACCCATTTTTTTTTTTTTATTTCACCTTTTCAACACCCACTTTGAGCGCTCTGTCGATTATGGCATCAAAATCATCTGTGAAATCAGACAAAGTTAATACAATTAATTGTCTAAAATCAGAAGTGTTAAACTTAAATGGAGTTGGGACCAAATCAATCAGAGTCAGAGTTGGTCAAGGGCCACATTATAAAGTACTCAAATATGGCAACTGGGCTAAATAACGCTTTTATAACACATTGACTGTGTGTCCAGATTTAATTTGTATCACATTACATCACATAGCATTAAATTATACTGTACATACTGTCATTCCAAGAAAATATTGGACAAATTGTTTGCAATTTGCTGCATTCCAGTGGATTTGGGGATTTATAGTCACATCTAAACCTTTATATTTTGATAGGCCTGTCCATTCTGGCCTCTGTGGCTCCTCTCGTCAGCACTCGGCTGCAGTTCTCTGACCCTTTTTACTGTTGTAGAAATTGTTGCATGCTTTAATCAGCGAGCCACTGTCAATAATCAGAAATCATCCCGGGGGCCACATTTGGCCCTCAAAACCCAGTTTGACACACCCCTGGTCTAAATTCTTTAAAATAAAACAAAAGTGTGTATATTACATCTTTATGTCTCACCATCATGTTTCTGTTTCCCTCGGTACACGCCTCTGAACATGGAGTCAGTCAGATTTACTCCAATATCTGCAAAATAGAAACATATATTTGAGTAATAAGATCTTCAGTGATTGACTTTTGAAAAACTTAAGTCTAGAATCAGACTGTGTTATTAATAATTGTTATTAGTGTAGTAATCACGACCACAGACCACATTTCTCAGTGATCTTATTGTGCAGAGCTTATTACAAACTGTGCCTGGACAGGTCACTACTCTGGGGTCATGAACTCCTGGTGTAAGTGTAGCAGAGCGAGGCGGTAATGAAATGTGGTCTCTGTGTCCAAGACAAGACCGAGTCCAAATGTGCTTGAGTCTGAGACAACTCGTATACTACTGCACTAGCTGTTATCAGGACCTTACGTTTGTTTTTTTATTTGATTTGTTTTGCACTGTAGTTTTCATCCTAGTTCTGAGAATTCAATTACTCTTCAGATAGAATATTATTTTTAGTGACAAGACTTATTCAAATGAGTATCTACTTTTAAATCTTTATTTTGTACGACTATAAACGATTGTAACACACACTCATGTACCATTCTATGTAAACACAACATTAAGTGACAAATGTACAGCACGGATGTAAAAGGGGGTAGGTGTTTACAAGTTCCTTGAACTTCTCCCTACTCCCTTTAAGTACCATTTATTTATTGCCATTATATACATGTTATACATGTATTTTATATTTTTATGTTGCTCAAATAAACTAAACTAATCTAATCTACGTTTATCATTTGTCTGATTTATTTATATTTTCTATGTGGAGTTTGCATGTTCTCCCCGTGTCTGCGTAGGTTTCCTCCGGTACTCCGGTTTCCTCCTACAACTAAAAACATGTCCATTAATGCTCCCCTGACCCTTCCCCCAGGGCTCCCCTGCAAAAGAGATTCTGAATCTCAGTGGGACTTCCCTGGTTCAATAAAGATCAATTATTTTACATTTGGCAACATCAATATAAAGTCATATCATTTTTATTAATTGTTTAAAAAATATATATCAGCATTTTATTACAGTGAAATAAAATGTTACAGCACTTGGGTAAACAAAATGTGAGGAAAAAACTGAAAATTACTTAAAGTGCTGCTTAGTTTGAAAATAAAATCAGTGAATGAGTTCGTGAAGACTAATCTAACTGCTCCTGGACTGTTGTGCACTAAAGTTACCTACATCCCTTAGAATAAAGAGATAATAGTAGTGTTTAAAAATATAATATTCCTTCAAAATGCAAAATGAATCTACGCCTAACAAATAATATTAATCGCAATGCACTTTATATTATTATGTGCTCGCAGCCTCAAATAATTTTACAAATAAGTTGCGTACTTTACAATAAAACTTTAATTCATTTTTGCAGCTCACTCATTCAGATGTGTTGTCATTTTAGCCTGTAGCCTCCATGCTAACCTAGGTAAATGTGACTTTCTGGAGCAGGTTTGGGCTTTAGTGACATTTCCACCGAGCAAACCTGTGTGTTTTACTTGTATTTATTTTGTAATAGTGTCTTTCTTACCTATAAACCTGAACTGAGCCATGACTGAGGCAGAAAAGTTCCTAAAAAGAGCCGCACAAGCCGCCGCTCGGAGGAAAACCATAGATGGGACTTTACCGTAATCATGAGAAAAGAGGAGAAATTTGATTAATAAACAACGAATATAAAATGCAAACATGGAGTCAAATTGATTAAAACAGTTATATAAGCCAGAATTAGTCAAATAATAACATAAAAGCCACATAATTTTAATAGAAATCAGGTTAAAATGAATGTATTTGCGCTTTTAGATCAGTTCCGCGGTGTTTGTGTCAGAGCTGGTAAAGTCCCAGCATGCAGCGCGGCAGAAGGTGACAGCGGACTCCAAAATGGCGACCGCTTTTCTCACTCACCAACAAAAGGTCCTGCGGCTTTACAAGAAATCTCTGCGGCACCTGGAGTCGTGGTGCATTTTCAGGTAAAGCTTTAGCCCCGGAGCTGCGGCGGAGGCAATGCTTTTGTGCGGGAAGTTACGACGTTTGCGGTGTTTGTGGTTTGTTAGCGCCGCGGCTAAGCTAAGAGCTAACGGGACCGAACTGACAGGTCACCGAAATAAAGACAAACCGTTCGCTGCTAGAATACAAATATAGCTTTTTATTTTAAGTTATTCTGTTCAGCTCTGTCAAATATAGATTCTAATGTTTGAGCAGGAGTGTGTAATTTCTTTTATCATTGTAGTTTTGTCAGTTTTCTTTGTAAAACTATTCACGAAGTTCGTTATTCTGGACATAAACTCATTCAAAGATTATCAGGTTAAATCTGCTGGACTCCGTTTGAAAGCCAAAGTGTGTAAGTTAATGTTATTGTAGTTTTATCTAAATATAGCTACATTCACAGTTGTTTTGTCACGTGTGCACCAGTGTTGTTGATAAACAGTCTGTGGCTAAAACCAAGTTTGTATGTTTTTGGGTTTTTTTGTGTTAACGTGTATATTTTTCATTTCTTTATGTGGACAAACTTTGCATTCACAAAATACATTTTGTATATGTTACTTTATTATTTTTTAATCATACTTTTTTTTCCTGGTAAATTAATGTAATTATTTGCAGTGTTGGGAGTAACTCATTACAAAAATAAGTAGTTACTGTAAGATATTCCCCTTTTCAGTAACTAAGTAGTGTAACTCATTACTGATAAAAATATTGACAATATATTACTAGTTACAATCTTAGTAACTCAAGTTACTTTCAACTTTCAACACTTAAGAATCAAAAGACGAATGAAACTGGTGTAAAAGCTTTTCTATGGCATCTGTTAATTTAAAGGTGAATAAAATATTATGAGGAAAAGGTGTTGTAACACACATTTCTATAAATTATTCAGTAATCAAGTGTAAAAGTGACAGGTCTAGTATTGTGCAATGTCACTAAAATATGTGATTACCTCAAAGTAACTTACAGTAGTGTAACTCAGTTACAGTTTTGAGTCAGTAAGATTGTAATACAAATATTAGTGCTGTCAAGCGATTAAAAATTTGAAGAGATGAATTAATTATGATCTGTAATTAATTAATCTATTTTTAATCTCACCTAAAAATTGCTGAGGAGGTTTTTTGTTGCTAAATTGTCAAATTGAACAACCCTTATGTCACTTTGCATCTCGCAAATGGAAACAATGAAGTTAAAGATTTCAAAATTGATTAAAGCAATTTAAAAATTGCTTTAATCAATTTAAAAAATAAAAAATAAAAAAAAATTAAGGGGTGCACGGTAGCCAAGTGGTTAGAGCTCTAGCTTCCCAATAAGGAGGTTGTGGGTTCGACTCCCGGGTCGGACCATATCAACATCTCACGATCTCTCTGGGTGGAGTTTGCATGTTCTCCCCGTGTCACCGTGGGTTTTCTCCGGTTTCCTCCAAAAAACATGCATGTTTAGGTTAATTGGGCATCACTGTAAATTTCCCTTAGTGAGTGAATGAGAGAGTGAATGTTTGTCTGTCTAACTCTGCGACGAGTTGGCCACTGTCCAGGGTGTCCCCCGCCTAAGGCCCAAAGTCACTGGGATAGGCTCCAGTCACCCGCGACCCTAACGGGATTAAGCGGTAGAAAATGAATGAATGAATTTAAAAAATTAACTCGATTAATATGTCTGTAATTAATTAATCTCTATTAATGCACTAATTTGACACCCTTAACAAATATATTCGTTTTTAACTGTAACTAGTAATATGTAATGTATTACAATCTTACAGTAACTTACCTAACACTGATTATTTGTCAGAAACCAAGCTCTAGCTCTAACAGAGTTATTTTGTTTTTGGCTCACAAAGACACATGAAAGTCTTCTATTGTATTTGTGTTTGTTCAGGGATAAGTACCGGTTCTACGCCTGCCTGCTGCGCGCTCGCTTCGATGAAACAAAGAAGAAAAAGACCTGTGAAGGCCACGATGCTGCTGAAGGCCGGAGAGGAAGAGTTCTGGGCCAATCAGCATCCACAGCCTTACCTGTTCCCCGACTCACCTGGAGGGACGTCCTACGAGAGATACGAGTGTTACAAGGTGAGAGAGAGAAGAAGAGAGGGAGAGAGAGGGAGGGTGGGAGAGAGGAGAGAGAGAGGGACGTCCTACGAGAGATACGAGTGTTACAAGGTGAGAGAGAAGAAGAAGAGAGGGAGGAGAAGAGAGGGTGAGAGAGGAGAGAGAGAGGGGGGAGGGAGAGGAGAGAGAGAGAGAGAGAGGGACGTCCTACGAGAGATACGAGTGTTACAAGGTGAGAGAGAAGGAGAGAAGAAAGGGAAAGAGAGAGAGAGAGATACGAGTGCTACAAGGTGAGAAAGAGAGAAGAAGAGAGGGAGAGAGGGGGAGGAGAGATACGGGTGCTACAAGGTGAGAAAGAGAGAAAAAGAGAGGGAGAGAGAGGGAGGGAGGGAGAGAGATACGAGTGTTACAAGGTGAGAGAGAGAGAGAGAGAGAGAGAGATACGAGTGTTACAAGGTGAGAGAGAGAGAGAGAGATACGAGTGTTACAAGGTGAGAAAGAAGAAGAGGGGGAGAGAGGGAGAGAGATACGAGTGTTACAAGGTGAGAGAGAGAGAGAGAGAGAGAGAGATACGAGTGTTACAAGGTGAGAGAGAGAGAGAGAGAGAGAGAGATACGAGTGTTACAAGGTGAGAAAGAAGAAGAGAGGGGGAGAGAGGGAGAGAGATACGAGTGTTACAAGGTGAGAAAGAGAGAAGAGAGGGAGGGAAGGAGAGAGGAGAGAGAGATATGAGTGTTACAAGGTGAGGGAGAAAGAGAGATATGAGTGTTACAAGGTGAGAGAAAGAGAAGAAGAAAGGAGGGAGGAAGGAGAGAGGAGAGAGATACGAGTGCTACAAGGTGAGAAAGAGAGAATAAGAGAGGGAGGAGAGAGAGAGGGACGTCCAACGAGAGATATGAGTGTTACAAGGTGAGAGAGGAGAGAGATACGAGTGTTACAAGGTGAGAGAAAGAGAGAGGGAGAGAGAAAGAGAGAGAGAAGAGAGACGAGTGCTACAAGGTGAGAGAGACAAAGAAGAGAGGAGAGAGATACGAGTGTTACAAGGTAGAGAGAGACACAAGAGGGAGGGGGGGAGAGAGAGAGAAGGGAAAGAGAGAGAGATACGAGTGCTACAAGAGAAGAGAGAGAGAGAAGAGAGGGAGAGAAGGAGAGTGAGAGGGGGGATACGAGTGCTACAAGGTGAGAGAGAGAAGAGAGAGTGTGGAGAGGGAAAGAGAGGGAGAGAGATACAGAGCTTTCATTTTATCACAAAAGCTGCATTTACAATATACTATACTACTATAAGTTTATTACATTTCAATAAAAGTCAAATACTCTAGCATTAATATTATAATATGATCTTTATATTTGACTCACAGACACTTGAAGTAACAGTAAAGTCAAAGTGATGTAATAATCTTATATAAATAAAAAGACAGTCTGAGTGAGTCTGTAGTTATGTAGTGAGTCAGGTTTCTATTGTCAGGATTAAAACCACACCTGTCCTGTAGCTCTACAGCGATGGGGATGTAGCTCAGTGGTAGAGCGCATGCTTTGCATGTATGAGGTCCCGGGTTCAATCCCCGGCATCTCCATTGGAAACCTTTTTGGGTTTTTTTTTTCCTCCTTTTACCGGTCACAACAGACGAGCACAACACCTCCATTTATTTGTTACGTTTGCATTAGAAATATCAGGTCATTCTCATGTACATTCTATCTAGAACATAAATGCAACATATTTCTTTATAGTTGCCTGTGTAAATGTGCTATTTATATAAATCATCACAACAAGTAAAAGTAAGAAAAAAGAAAAGTAAGTCAAATACTATTGTATGTTAAAGCGGATCACCATTTCTAATTCTGGAAAAGAAGCGTGTATGTTTTGTGTTCTTAAAAAGTTTTGAATTTGATCTTTTGATCCTTGTACAAACTCCTAATCAAATGTTTAAAATCAGACTCATGACATGACAAAAGGACACAAACTGTGCACGAAACTTCAGTTGGCTTGTATTTGTTCAAAATAGCTCATTTCTGTACATACAAGCATTTCCTGTTAGCACTATTATTTAGACACAAACACGTCTCTTTAAAGTAACACAAGTGTCTTGTGGTGAAATATTCTTCTGATTTGTTATGTCTTTAACATGTTTTCTGTAACATTCACCACAACTCACCGTCACTGTCTGATCATCTGAGGATTTATCATTTAAGCTCTTGTTGTGAAAATCTCATAGAAATGAACTGACCAGGAAATGCTTGTATATACAGAAGTTAGCTATTTTGAACAAAAACAAGGCAACTGAAGTTCAGTGCACAGAGACAAATGTGTCCTTTTGTCAGAGACAGGAGTCGTCCTCCAAATATAACCTGTCAAACAGCACCTCCTCCTGGTCAGACAGAAGGATGTTCTTGTACTTGCCTGACCAGCCCCAATCACTTTGTCACTGGCGCTCTGATTCCAGACCCTCACGTGTTTATAAAGTTGTATGTCAAAGCTCTCTTCATAACCTCTGTGTGTTTGTGTTTGTGTTTGTGTTTGTGTTTGTGTTTGTGTTTGTGTTTGTGTTTCCTGCAGTATCCAGAGTGGCTCCTGGAGCACTGGCATCCTTCAGAAAAGGCCATGTATCCTGATTATTTCTCCAAACGAGAGCAGTGGAAGCAGCTGCGTCTGCAGAGCTGGGACAAAGAGGTGAGTCCAGATCCTGGCTTCTGATTGGTCAAAGAGCAGAGTTTAGAAATAAAAGAACTTTAAAACTGTTTGGTTAGAGAGACATTCTAATCACAGCTTCAGCTGTTTACTGTTGATTATTCTTTACAAAATTGAGTTAGTGTAAACAAAATGAACAGAGGCAGTTATTTTTTTGTTGAAAAGACTGTTCCATCTGAAACCTGCAGAAATGACCCAAAAAGCTGCTGTTTTTACACTAAAGCTCCATGTCCAGGTCACTGACTTTGAGCTGGTTTAACTGTGGTCTCTTGCTTTAATCCTTCACCTCACAGACTTGTGTGAAATGTTCCTATTATTTTTTACTTAAAATTGTCATTAAAGTCTACTGCCACTTTATTATAACTATGCTTCAATTATCCTTAATAAAGGCTTATTAAAGCTTAGTAAGTACTTAAGGCCTTCAGGTTAAGAATATTGCAGTTGGGACATTTTGATCTTGTTAAATGTTTTTGTAAGTCTCTATGATGATGGTCACATGTATTTTGAGGCATTCGAAGCTTGTGTCTCCGGCGGAAATTACAGTAACTGCAGCCTTCCTCCCCGACACATTCCCGAACTGAATTTCAGTCTAGAGCAGTTGGGCCCAGGGGCCAAATTCAGCCCAAAAATTTGGCCCCGAAGGAGTGCTCAGGTTTGTTAGGAGCATCTTTTTGATTTAATTTTGTGTGAAATGACACCATCAGGTGTAATCTCCTAAAACATGTCAATAAAAGACTATTTAATCTTCATATATTCTCAAAAAGCTTATTAAATGCAGAACAAAATTAAGTTTGGCCCTTGGCATGCTTCAGTGTAATATATATTGGCCCGTCGAGAAAAAAATCAGCAAATTTTGGCCCAACAAGGAAAAAGGTTTGGCCACCTCTGGTCTAGAGATGATTCTTCTGGACTTATGACATCAGTGATTTCTAAAACGTGAATGGAACTTAAGGTCATGGACAAGTCCAACACAAGTGAAAAGAACATTTTCAGTTTAATTTAATAGAAACTAGTGTGTGGCAAGAATTCATAATGAAACACTTTTTACAAATCACTGTTTTGAATGAAAGAGTTTTATGCTCAGAAAAACAATCTTCTCTTTGTGTTTTGTGTGTTTTTCTTTTCTAACCCTGCCTGTTCCTTGTATTTGTATTTTTTTCTTTTCTAACCCCGTCCGTTCCCTGTGTTTGTGTTTTTTTCTTTTCTAACCCTGTCTGTTCCCTGTATTTGTATTTTTTCTTTTCTAACCCTGTCTGTTCCTTGTATTTGTGTTTTTTCTTTTCTAACCCTGTCCGTTCCCTTGTATTTGTGTTTTTCTTTTCTAACCCTGTCTGTTCCCTGTATTTGTGTGTTTTTTCTTTTCTAACCTTGTCCGTTCCCTGTTTTTTTCTTTTCTAACCCTGTCCGTTCCCTGTGTTTGTGTTTTTTCTTTTCTAACCCTGTCTGTTCCCTGTGTTTGTATTTTTTTTCTTTTCTAACCCTGTCCGTTCCTTGTGTTTGTGTTTTTTTTTTCTTTTCTAACCCTGTCCGTTCCCTGTGTTTGTGTTTTGCAGGTGGCTCAGCTGGAGGCCGAGACTCCGGCCGGTGGACCCAGGACCGAGGCTCTTCCTCCGGCCCGTAAAGAGGGCGACCTGCCTCCTCTGTGGTGGCAGTTTGTGACCCGGCCCAGAGAGCGCCCACATGAGCCCACAGCGCCCCCTGCTGCTCTGCTCCAGCCCCACACGGTTCATACCCGATAGAGACACGGGCTGGAGTGAAAAAGTCTGGTTACGACTTTGTGAATTCATGTAAAAATAACTCTAAATGTTTCAATAAAAGATATATTATAAAAAATACAACAGGTGTAGTTTATTTATGGATCAGTGATGATGTCGTAGGTCCTAGTTTGTCTTTGGAACTGCAGATTTTACTGAAATAATTGAGGAAATAGAAGCTCAGGCTAATAATTTACTTTATTGACAATGAGTAAAGTGGTATAATGAGAATGTTTGTCTTTAATCAAATACAAAGTAGACTAAACTATAAAACATGTCCATAAAAGACTAATAAACCTTTTAATGTAGCACTAATTCAGGTTTATGCCTTGATCCCAACTCACAAAATGATCTTGTGATTTACAGAAAACTGTTAAAATAATGTGAAGTCCAGTCTTTGCCCTGGGGCTGGTCTGCACTGCAAAAAGGCCTTTCAAAATCTAAAAACATTTTGCTCATTTTGAGGTAAAATGTCTCATTTCAAGTGAAATAATCTCAGTGCAGTAGAACATGAGACTGACCTGGTTGTTTTGAGCAGAAAATGTTAGTTTCAAGTTCTCTTGACAAGATTTTTAATCAAATGTTTTCTTCATTCAAACAATTATGACTTAAAACTAGAGGTGTCAAATCAGTGCATTAATTGAGAATAATTAATTACAGACAAATTAATCGAGTTACATTTTTAATCGCATTAATCTATTTTGAAATCTTTAACTTCATTGTTTCCATATGTGAGTTGTAAAGTGACATAAAGGTTGTTCATCTTGACAACTTAGTAACAAAAGACTTCCTAAAATGTTCATATTTCCATCTGCAATTTAATTCATTAAATTGGATAAAAACAAAACAAAAACACTTGAGTTGAGTGTTTTTCTCAGTAATTTTTAGGTGAGATTAAAAATAGATTAATTAATTATGACCTGTAATTAATTAATCTCTTCATTTATCTCTAGATAAGATAAATCAGGAGACAAGTCAAATAATCTGAGTCAGACTAAGATTTTCCTTTTTTGCAGTGTGACGGTTTCTTGCCTCGGGGCAGATGTGGCGTCTCTCCTTTGCCGCGGGGCAGATGTGCACTGCAAAAATGATATCTATTGCCTAAAATGACTTGAAATCAGAATTTTTATCCAGATTTGAGCTGTTTTAAAGGTGCAAGATGTGTTTGTGACACTACATAAATAATACAAATGTGTAAATTTAGTATGAGAGAGTTTGCAAGGCCATAAAATGTATTATTATTAGAGAAGGGCCTCCTCTTGTTTATTTTCATGGAGAAACAGCTCCTTTAGCAATGTTTTCTCAAACTATGGCTTGAAACGTGTTTATTCTTAATAAGAATGTTCTAGAGAATGATTTTATTTTCCTATTTCTATTGAATCGCAAAGTTGACTTTTCACCCCCAGAAAGTTACATAGTGCACCTTTAACTGGTTTAATTGTTTATGTCATGTAGAATATTTCACTGGTTTCAAGACATTTTTAACTTATTATAATAGAATTTGGCTTAAAAAAAGAACAAAAATTTGCCAATGGGGTAAGAACAGTTTTCTTAACACATTGGCAAAAACTTTGGCTTGAAAAAAAAGAAGTCATGTCTTGAAATCAGTTCAAAACACATTGAAACAAGTAAAATAATCTGTCTTTGCAGTAAATCAAATTGTCAAAATGCTTGAAATTAGGTTTAAATCCTAGAATCAACCAACTTTCACTTGACTGGAAATTCATTTTTTGCAGTGTGACGTCTCTCTCTCATTGCCCCGGGGCAGGTGTGGCGGTCTTTTTTTGTCCGGGGCAGATGAGAAGTCTCTCTCTCTTGTCCCGAGGCAGATGTTACAGGTGTGGCTCACTCTCTCTCTTTTGCCCCGGGGCAGGTATGACAGGTGTGGCGGTCTCTCTCTTGTCCCCGGGGCAGGCGCGGCTCCTCAGGGCGACCTGCGAGCTCTAAAGTCCTGAGGCCGGATCATCATAGAGCTGGACTTCAGGGAGTAAAAGTCTGAGTCGGTCCAAGAAAACCAGACCAGACCATCAGGACCCAGAAGGTTTTGAGCTCTGAGAGAGTAAAGTCCACCCTGAAGAGAGAGAACGCAGAGTTTAGAGTCTGAGGAACGGAGAGTTTAGAGGTTTAGGGATCACTCTAAAGGGGTTTGACAAGGATTGTAACCAGACCAAGAGTTTTAGAGAAAATTTACACTCAAGAAAAAAAGAAACACGACATTTTAATTAGTAAAAATGTGTTCCATCCTGATGTGAGTCCATATTGGGCTGAAGACAGACTTGACTGATTGTGAGAACCATAAAGAGTGCATTACAGGTGGTTTATGACTTTTACCGCTGGTTAACTGTGCTCAAGTCTTCTCTATAAAAGGCACCAGAATGAAGCCAAAAACACACGATTGTCTCAACCAGAGAGGGATGGAGCTATGGACGCTGTTGTCTTGTGTCTCCACCGCTCTACCATTAGTCGTCTGGTTCCTCTAACGACCGCCTTCGTACTGGTGACAGGTTCAGCCTCCACCAGGTCCACAGCCCAGACCATTGGGACACACCACAGGCCAGTGTCTCCAGAACCATCCGTAATCTCCTCTGCGCTGACGATATTCCACCATATGGGCCACATGTTGGATCAGTGCTTAGAGCTCGGGTCGAATGGTGCACTCACATCGTCGTTGGACTTTGCAGAGGTGGTCCCAAGTCGTGTTCAGTGATGAAAAAAGGTTCCAGTGCTTCAGAGCAGATGGACGAGATCGAGTACAGGAGACGCTGGGAGAGGCTGAACCTTGTGAACCGGTGAGTTGGTCCTAGTGTCATGGTTTGGGCAGCCATGTCGGCAAATCACCGGACAGACCTGGTTTTCATCAAATGAAACTTCAATGGTCTTTGTTATCGGGATGAGATCCTGAGGCCTGTGGTGCTCCCTTTTCTGGACCAAGTTGTGGCTTGTGTGTGCACCAACTTCCTGGAGAATGATGTCCATGTCCTGCCTTGACCAGCCATGAGTCTGGACTTAAATCCGATTGAAAATGTCTGTATCTGCTCAGTGTGTGTGTCACCGACGTGAACATCCTCCTGAAACTCAGCAGCAGCTGAAGAATGGATCACTCAGACACTACTGCTGATGGATCCATGAGGCTGAATAACCTCTGTCCAGGGCCAACGGGGGTCAGTGAACTATTGACAGTCTGATGAAACTCTGTCACTTTGGTTTGGGGGTTGCTCTATTGTTTGGTTGTTTATTGGACTGAAAATGTGTAAACGCCTCAAGAGTTGACCTGAGGATTAGAAATGGATGTAGGGTTCATATGAAACAGGCCCATCTCAAAAATAACATTATTCTGCCTCCAAAACCCAAACTGTGTTGAGTTTCTTTATTCCTTGAGTGTAATTTAGTGTTCTTCAAAGCTGAGATATTCAACTTTTAGTCCGGTTCAGACCTGTTTTAGTCCAGTTCAGACCTGCTTTAGTCCTGCTTTAGTCCGGTTCAGACCTGCTTTAGTCTGGTTCAGACCGGTTCAGACCTGCTTTAGTCCGGTTCAGACCTGTTTTAGTCCGGTTCAGTCCCGGTTCAGACCTGCTTTAGTCCAGTTCAGTCCGGTTCAGACCTGCTTTAGTCTGGTTCAGACCGGTTCAGACTTGCTTTAGTCCGGTTCAGACCTGCTTTAGTCCAGTTCAGTCCGGTTCAGACCTGCTTTAGTCCGTTCAGACCTGTTTAGTCCGGTTCAGACCTGCTTTAGTCCTGCTTTAGTCCAGTTCAGTCCGGTTCAGACCTGGTTCAGACCTGGTTCAGTCCGGTTCAGACCTGCTTTAGTCCAGTTCAGTCCGGTTCAGACCAGGTTCAGACCTGGTTCAGTCCGGTTCAGACCTGCTTTAGTCCTGCTTTAGTCCAGTTCAGTCCGGTTTTAGACCTGGTTCAGTCCCGGTTCAGACCTGGTAGTAGACTCCGTTCAGGTTGGCCTGGAAGCACTGCCTGAACCACCAGCCGCTGTGGCACACTTCGGCGCACAGATCCCCGGAGTCTGGAGTCCCGAAGTCCTGACCGTCGTGGTACCAGCCGAACGAGTCCGAGATGGTCCCAGAGAATCCAGACACGTGCAGCGGAAGCGGTCCGGCTCGTCTGAGATCCTGGAGAACGGGAAACGGGACGAGAGTCAGGTCAGTGAACAGGTTTTAAGAGCTTTTACCTCTTCCCTGCCACAGACGTCTATTTCCATCATAAATAAGCTGCTTCTAAAGGATCGTCTTTCTTTTCAAACAGATCACAGACCAAACATGTTGGACTAAAAACACAGCTGAGTGAGTTTGGAGCAGATATTTGATCTTTAAACTGAAGAAAGACGATCCGACTGGACTGGGACTGGACTAGGACTGGACTAGGACTGGACTAGGACTCTGAGGAGAACGACTCATGCAGAGAGTCTAGAAACTAATGTTGTCACAAACTCGATTCGATACTTGAAAACTCGATACTCGATACGATTTCGATACCAAGGTGCCAACTTAAAAAAATGTTTCTTATTAATTTTTACTTTTTTTTTAGTTTATGTTATCTTTTTGATATTATTAAAATAATAGTATTTAATGTATTCTTTGTTTATTATTAACTTGATTCATGAACCTTTATATTAAGACTGGGCTTTGTTCTATTATCAGACACACATATAGGCTATATACAGGATTTGATCCAATGAGAGAAGAGGGGGGCGGGGCTTTCTCCGTTTGAAGAGTCTGCCTCGACTTGTGATAAACTAAATGAAATGATAATGACTAAAAGTACAATAGAGACAGTTTGGAGGTAAAGACATGACGTTTGTTAGATTATTTCCCGCGGGTGACTTCAAACTAAACATGAATATGTTTTAAGGACTTAACCAGACTCTGCGATCATAAAGAAGAAACAGACAGAGAGCTCACACTTTGTTGTGTGCGTGTGGAAAAGAGCAGGTGTTTCTGCTGCGCTGAGTGAAAGAGAATGTTTTCTGTGACTGAACTGCATCGCTGAAGTTTAAAGAAACATCGATACTTGTTCAAACGAGTATCGATGCCAGTTTTAGTATCGATTAGTATCGGGGAATCGATTTTTTAGACAACCCCAAACTTCCTCTTCTGTGAACGACCTGAAGTCCCGGTACGAGGCCTGGTGCTGCTCCTGGCTCCAGTCCTGGTCTAGTCCTGGTCTAGTCCTGGTCTAGTCCTGGTCTAGTCACTGGTCCTGACCTGAAGTCCCGGTACGAGACCTGGTGCTGCTCCTGGCTCCAGTCCTGGTCTAGTCCTGGTCTAGTCCCGGTCCTGACCTGGCCCTGACCTGAAGTCCCGGTACGAGACCTGGTGCTGCTCCTGGCTCCAGTCCTGGTCTAGTCCCGGTCCTGACCTGGTCCTGACCTGAAGTCCCGGTAGGAGGCCTGGTGCTGCTCCTGGCTCCAGTCCTGGTCTAGTCCTGGTCCTGACCTGGTCCTGACCTGAAGTCCCGGTACGAGACCTGGTGCTGCTCCTGGCTCCAGTCCTGGTCTAGTCCTGGTCCAGTCCTGGTCTACAGTCCAGGTCCTGACCTGAAGTCCCGGTACGAGACCTGGTGCTGCTCCTGGCTCCAGTCCTGGTCTAGTTCTGGTCCTGACCTGGTCCTGACCTGAAGTCCCGGTAGGAGGCCTGGTGCTGCTCCTGGCTCCAGTCCGACAGGTGGATCCTCAGGCTGCAGTGCCTCTGTGTGACCAGGCGGTGGAGCGGCGAGTTCCCGAGCCAGAACTCGGACCTGAGATCTCCGAAGCCGACTCGGTAATCGTCCCAACCGCGATTAAAGCTGACGGAGCCGTCGCCGCGCCTCTGGAACACCGTCCAGCCGCCGCCTTCAAAATAAGAGTCTCATTACAGCCGCCGCCTTCAAAATAAGAGTCTCATTACAGCCGCCACCTTCAAAATAAAACTCACACATTACAGCCGCCGCCTTCAAAATAAAACTCACATTACAGCTGCCGCCTTCAAAATAAGAGTCTCATTACAGCCGCTGCCTTCAAAATAAAACTCACACATTACAGCCGCCGCCTTCAAAATAAAACTCACATTACAGCTGCCGCCTTCAAAATAAAACCCACATCACTTTACATTATGTAGCGTTACAAAGGTCCCACCTCCTCCTGTACAGACCAGAGTTTAGTCCTGGTTCAGACCTGGTTCAGACCTGGTTCAGACCTGGTTCAGACCTGGTTAAGTTTGGGGTATTTCTCAGAATGTTTATATAAAGGCTATTAGACAGTGAGACCTCAGTCAGAGTTGTGGTTAAATGCATTTTAATATGGTTACATAAGATTATTGCTTTACTCCAGGCCTGTACAAACTGTGGCCTGGGGGCCACGTGTGGCCCTTGGACCAATTGTTGTTGGCCCTCACACTCCCTAATAAATTTGCTTTATGTTTTACTGTCAAATTTGAACAGGTCTGCTATACTGAATACAAACATTATTAGACTTAAATCTATTTTTCAATCTATAAACAATTGAAGTACAGTTGATATAATTTCTTACACAAATTATCACTAAGTCAATTCTTTTATAAAATTTAACACCAACTTCTTTTCTATTCTTCTTTAACTACTTAATTAGGCCTAAAGTTCATTGTTCAAATTACCTATTACATAATCATCCCTTTATATAGCAGGCTATTAAAAACGCAGGGGAATAAAATCTTTTGGTCTAACAGTTTAAAATAAACTTTGTATTTCTGACCCTCTGGGAGAGGAAACGGCAGAGTATTATTAATTTCTCAATTACCTTTTTTTTATTAAAAAATAATTCTTTTCTCTGACCAATAAGGGAGTCAATTCTTCTTTCCATAGGATGCAGGAAAAAAATATGAGAACCTGGAGGAAAACCACATGAACTCAATATTCATTTGGTATCTTTCAAATTTGTACTGGGCCGAGGGACGGGCCTGGCAATAAAACTTGCCAATAATGGAAGCCAACCAGGGAAAGGCTGGCCCGCTTTGAAATATTGTTTAGGTGGAATAAACTTTTATTATTTAAACCTTTCGAATCTTGGTCGTCTTTAGAATAAGAACATGCCATCACATCCACAGTTTCAATAACTCTGCTTCTTTTCTTTGCCCTTGTTCTCGAGATGTAAACAGGTTGATACACTGCTCCTGTTTCTGTTTTATCTGTTTTGTCAGAGCTTTCCTGTGTGGAACAAAGCTGCTGCTCACAGATACCAGTCCATTAGTGTGATGCAAAGAGGGGAAGATATCTGTGCAAAATGTGTATTATCAAACGAAGGCTGGTTGTGACTCCTGTCTCCTAACAGCCACTGTACGTTCTGTGTTGGTTTATGATCGAACGACACGCTAATGCATTTTGAAAACTGATAACATTTTGTTGGCTTGATTTTTGTGAGATAAAATGGAGCGGTGAGAAAATAGAAAAAGGGGGATCTGGTGTTAATACGACCTGTTTCACTGTGAAACAATTGCAGCTTCATTATTATATATACCATCGTCAAAATGTGAATAATGTGTGGGACTATAGATACCAGTGTTGGGAGTTGGAATACTGCAATAAATGTATTACCAAATTATTTTTAGGTTTAATTTATTAATATTAAGTTTTAATCCCTAAATATGAGCTATTCAACTTATATAAAAATACACATTACAAATAATCATGTTTATTTGTGATTGCACAAAATATCCCTAAACTTTAGATTAGATCTGTTTGAACATTTGACTACTTTAGACTTGTGTGGATAAATAAGTACTGACCCACTTCTACTTCACCATTAAAACACATTTACTTTTTAAGGCTTTTAATACATTAAATCACCATTTACCACCACGGAAACTCACAGACTCTCAACAAGGTTTTGTACAACAATAAGAGTTTTTCCACGTTTTATTTATTTTTATTTATTTTTTCATCATGAATCACAAAGAAATCATGATAAACGTATGCTTTATAGTGTTTCACAGCTGCTGTTAGAAACATGAATGCAGCACTAGATCCTGGTGTTCAGTGAGCAACTGGGCCACAGTTATAAGTCAAGCCAAGACCTTTAGGTGTGAGCAAAAGTAACACATCGTATGTGTACCTAGACCTGGACCCAGAATGCTCTGGCCCTGTGCTCCAGCTCGGAGATATTAAACACACTTAGATTTGAACTCATTTGTTGCATGAATGATTTGTGTTTGTGTTTTACTGATCAGCAGCTGTGTGTGAAGGCTGGGTAACAGGCGGTGTTTATTTTGTTCTCATTCAAACGTAAATCACAGTTCTATAAAGTGTGTGACAGTTGTGTCATAAACACTGACAGCCATCTGGATCCCACTCAGAAAGCTTCTCTATCAGGAACAACAGACTGTTATGAGTGTTCATTCATGTTATTGTTAAAGTAGAACTAAGCAGCGTCAGCGTTAGAGCTCCCCTGCTGCTCTCTGGTGTAACTAAACTAGCCAACTGAACCAATTATTTTCCTGATTTTTGTGTAACTTTAAGATTGAAACAAGGCAGGTTTTCAAGAAAGAAAATCAGGTTGGGAATGTGTCGAGAGAGGGAGTTGTGGTATTTACTGAAAGAGCCGACACATGCTTCAAATGCCCCAAAACATGTATGTTACCATCATCACAGACACTTACAAAGAGACATTTAACAAGGTCAACATGTGACTTAGTGTTGCTTTAAAGATTTAGATTTGAGATTTGATAACATGACCCACATGTTTAAATGTAATTCTCATCAGGCTTCACCACATTGTGTAAAAAAACAAACTATGACAAAGGCCCTTTCTGAAGCAGTTCTCCTCACTCTTCACTGAGGCTGAGTGAAGTTTGCTTCAGAACTGTGGCTTCAGACTCATGTTCCAGACTCATTTTTGCACATTGACTAAAATTAAATTTTGTTTAACTCCGGCTGAGTCATTTTGATCAATAATATGACATACCATATTTACTACAAACTAAATAATCAAGCCACAACTCACAAAACATACCTTTTATTATTTGATTTTAATTGAATTAGACACTTAAACATGATGAAAAGAACGACCTTTGTATCGAGGCAACTGTGGGATTCTTTGAATAAAGATTACGATAATTGTTAAAATAAAAAGTCACGATTGAAATATAAATTAAATTGCTTTATACAGTGTTGGTAGTGTCTCTGGTGTATTGATCTTGTGTTTCAAAACTTCTCTGCTAAACAAGATAAACATGTTTGTATATAAAGGCAAACATGCTTTAAGATAATTTTTGTTTAAATGCCTTCCTGAACCTGTGTCTTTGCTGCTGCTAGATTAGTTTCAAATCAAAGATAAATACATTCACAGTTTTCTCTTTACATCTAATCAAAGCTCTCCCAGTCT
>CM076408.1:1056554-1177567 GCA_038363315.1 Mugilogobius chulae
GGAGCGGAGGGAAGGAGAAGAGAGAGAGCAAGAGAAGAGAGAGAGCTACCGACGCTCGGAGAAGAGCAGGGATGACGGTGAAGAGGGACGGGAAGGAGCAGCGAGGATGAAGAGAAAAGGCGTGGCTACGAGCAGAGCGGAACAAGAGAGGAAGAGTGGAGAGGGAGGGAGGGAGCAGGAGGAGAGAAGAGCAAAGATAGGAGAGCTATACCGAACAGCAGAGAAGAGGGAAGAGGTGAGAGGAGGGAAAGGAGAGGAGGAGAGAAAGAAGAAAGAGAGAGGCTACGAACAGGAAGAGAAGAGAGGAAGAGGTGAGAGAGGAGGAAGGCAGGGGAGGAGAGAGAGAGAGAAGAAGAAAGAGAGAGGACGGCAGGCGGAGAAGAGAGGAAGAGGTGAGAGAGGGAGGAAGGAGGGGAGGAGAGAGAAGAGAAAGAGAGAGAGGCAGAGCAGGCGGAGAAGAGAGGGAAGAGGTGAGAGGGAGGGAGGAGAAGAGGAGAGAGGAGAAGAGAAAGAGAGAGGCTACGACAGGCGGAGAAGAGAGGGAAGAGGTGAGAGGGGGAAGGAGGGAGGAAGAGAAGAGAAAGAGAGAGAGGCTACGAACAGGCGGAGAAGAGAGGAAGAGGTGAGAGAGGGAGGGAAGGAGGGAGGAAGAGAAGAGAAAGAGAGAGAGGCTCGAGCAGGCGGAGAAGAGAGGAAGAGGTGAGAGGAGGGAGGGAGGAGAGGAGAGGAGAGAGAAGAGAGAAGAGAGAAAGAGAGAAGAGAGGGAGAGAGGGAGAGGAGGGAAGGGAGAGGGAGAAGGGAAGAGAGAAAGAGAGAGAGAGGCTACGACGGGGAGAAGAGAGGGAGAGGTGAGAGAGGAGGAGGAGGAGAGGAAGGAGAGAGAAAGAAGAGAGAGGCTACGACGGCATGGAGAAAGAGGGAAGAGGGAGAGAGGGAGGGAAGGAGGAGAGAGAGAGAAGAGAAAGAGAGAGAGGCTATGAGCAGGCGGAGAAGAGAGGGAAGAGGTGAGAGAGGGAGGAGGAGGAGAGAGAAGAGAAGAGAGAGAGAGGCTACGAACAGGCGGAGAAGAGAGGGAAGAGGTGAGAGAGGGAGGAAGGAGAGAGGAGGAGAAGAGGAAAGAGAGAGAGAGGCTCGAAGAGAGTGGAGAGAGAGGGAAGAGGTGAGAGAGGGAGGAAGGAGGAGAGGAGAGAGAAGAGAAAGAGAGAGAAGGCGGAGAAGAGAGGGAAGAGGTGAGAGAGGAGGGAAGGAGGAGAGGAGAGAGAAGAGAAAGAGAGAGAAGGCGGAGAAAGAGAGGGAAGAGGTGAAGAGGGAGGGAGGAGGGAGGAAGGAGAAGAGAAAGAGAGAGAGGCTACGAAAGGGGGAGAAGAGAGGGAAGAGTGAGAGAGGGGAGGGAAGGAGGAGAGGAGAGAGAAGAGAAAGAAGAGAGAGGGCTACGAGTGAGTGGAGAAGAGAGGAAGAGGTGAGAGAGGGAGGGGAGGAGGAGAGGAAAGAGAAGAGAAAGAGAGAGAGGTTACAGCAGGCGGAGAAGAGAGGGAAGGAGGAGGAGGAGGAGAGAAGAGAAGAGAGAGAGGCTTGGAGCAGCGGAGAGAGAGGAAGAGGTGAGAGAGGGAGGGAAGGAGGGGAGGAGAGAGAAGAGAAAGAGAGAGAGGCTTGGAGCAGGCGGAGAAGAGAGGGAAGAGGAGGAGGAGAGATTTCTATGACATCATCAGGTGCGTCTGACTGTTTCTGTTTGTTTCCACAGAGAGGAGATTATCGATACAAACGAGGAACCACGGCCGTTCTCACCAAAACCGTCACTCCTCTGAGTCTGGAGCTGGTCCAGGAGTCGGTCCAGACCATGGACCAGGACTAGACCAGGACCGGACCAGGACTAGACCAAACCAAAGACCAAGACTAAACCTGGACTGGACCAAACCCACATTTCCACAAACCAAATCTTCAATAAAATGTCAAACTAAAAAGACTGGGCTGTGATTTTACCTCAAACTAAAGCAATACTTTTTACTTTTACTACTTATATGTTTCAAGAAGTATTTGTACTTTCTACTGCGACATTTTAGAAACAGTTGAGGTACTTTTTTAGCAGGGTTAGGGTCAGTCTTAATCAAAACAAATTCTAGACCTGGTTTAGTCCTGGTTCAGACCTGGTTTAGTCCTGGTTTAGTCCTGGTTTAGTCCGGTTCAACCTGGTTAGTCCTGGTTTTAGACCTGGTTCAGACCTGGTTTAGTCCTGGTTTAGACCTGGTTTTAGTCCTGGTTTTAGACCTGGTTCAGACCTGGTTTTAGTCCTGGTTTTAGACCTGGTTTAGTCCTGGTTTAGACCTGGTTTAGACCTGGTTTTAGTCCTGGTTTTAGACCTGGTTTAGACCTGGTTTAGACCTGGTTTAGACCTGGTTTAGACCTGGTTAGACCTGGTTTAGTCCTAGTTTAGGCCTGGTTTAGTCCTGGTTTAGTCCTGGTGTAGACCTGGTTAGTCCTGGTTTAGACCTGGTTTAGTCTTGGTTTAGACCTGGTTTAGACCTGGTTCAGACCTGGTTTTAGTCTCTTGGGTCTTTACTGTTTTTTCTCTGTTTTTTTAATTGGCCCCTTGGCTCCGCCCCTCCCTCTTTCTCTCTTCCGCTCTCGTCCAATCACGTCGCTGCGGGCCTCACCTGTTCACTTGGGAGCTCCAGCCAATCACAGTCCTCCGCTGCAGCCTGACGGAGCGCTGTGATTGGACGAGAGCTGGCAGAGAACAGAGCGTGCTCAGAAGAGTCGGCCCAGAGGAACCAGCAGCTCCAGGTGAGTTTGATTCACATTTATTCACACGTTTAAGACATTTTTAGATTTGATTTAATGTCGTTTGTGACGTGATGTGATGTTTGTGTGTAAAGTGTGTTTAAAATCAGAAAAGAAAAGACTAGTTTAAACTGATATTTTTCATTTTATTGTCATATTTTACTGGATAAATACTCAGAAACAGTGTGATGTCACAAATCGACCCTCCAAAATTCTGATCCGGCCCTCTATTAATGTTACAAATTTATATTTTTTTGTTTGTATATTTAATTCTGGGTTATTTCTCAGGAAAATGTGACCAGTTTAAATGTGTTAATGTGTAAGTGCTTGAACTAAAGGCAAATAAAGATTGATATGACTCAATCTAAGCATTTATTTACTTAGTATTTAGCTTAAAACGGTCACTTTTTACAGTGTACACCACAGACTTGACTGGATCTTGTTTCAGTCCTGGCTTAAATCTGCCTTAGACCTTGTGTGGTCCTGGTTTAGATCTGGTTTAACGCTGATGTGGACATTTTGTAGAGCATCAAAACAGAAATTAGTTATTATCACTATATCCTGTGAATATTTGGCACAACCTCGTGTCAAAAGCAACTGTCCCAGAAGCCCTGGTCTTCGGTCAAATCTGGAGAATAAAAGTTTAGTTACAGAAAAAGCTGAATAAGACCGTGAGGGCCGCTTAAAATAATGTGGAGGGCCACATCCGGCCCCCAGCGCCAAACTTTTTGGAGGACCACCCAAGCTCATCCACACAGAACTAAAACTCTTTATTATTCAGTTCAGACAGTACACAGAGGTCTCATTTTTTCACAAAATGCTGCATTTATTACAGACTTTTAGTGGAAAACACAAAGTTCACTCATTTACAATAGAATTGAATAAAATACACAAAACACCGCTGTATGTTTTATCAGTTATCTGTGGAAATACATTTCTACGACCAAATTAAGTTAGTTTGAAAATCATTTAAATACATCTTATGTATTATAAACACATTTGAATGAACTAAAGGCTGAAATAGTTATGTTAGTTTAAAGCTTCACTGTGTAAGAGTTTGACCAAGAATAGACTTGAATAAAGACAGTTTAAAGTGGCTGTACTGTGTAAGATTGAGAGGAATTTGAATGATCACATATAGTCCACAAACATTTAAATCATATTTATTCTTTACAACATGAATACTTAAGAGAGCACTGTTAACCAATCCACATCAGTGATACATTTATACGTATTTGAAATGTTTTATTACGGGCCGGAATGTGGATCATTGACGCTAGATGTCAGCATGGTAAATGGGCGAAATGCATGTGAAAGGCTCCCTCTAGTGTTCAAAGTGGAAATCACTTTGTTTGTTTGTTTTTCTTACATAGTGCCTCTTTAAAGTGCGTATGACAGGTTTTTACATTTTTCAAATGTTTATTTAGTTTAGTAGATTAATACCTGTTGTAATTATAAATGTTAGTTTTATGTTCATCAAGAACAAGTTTGTGGAGAAAAATGTGAAAATCTGTTGAAAATACCAGGAAGTAGAGCAGAGTTTAAACTGATGACATCACACTGGAGAGACAAGGATATTTTACATTTTCTCACAACAAACTGATTCTTATGGCTGTAAACACACATTTAACACAAAAGTGAGTTCTAGTATATTTTTATGGCTCAAGTAAAAAAAAAAAGTTACATTTGAATTGTTTTAGCCCAATTTATTAAATGGTTGCTAGGCAACTACCCAGCGTGATGTCATCATTGATGAACAGGAAGTACGTTTTTGATGCTAAAAATGGCCAAACTGGATGACATTTGAAAAAACCTTAAATATAATGATCTTAACTACGTCTTTATGAAATGAGTCGTTCAACTTGTCATGGACACTTAAGACTAAATCATAAAATCTGCGACTTTGAGCAAGCTTGTACGTCCTCTTCATTTAGGTGTATGTTTTCACATTATTACATATTTACACATATTAAATAAATAATAAATACACATATTTTCATTCAGAATGTGTTTTATTTCTACTTGTTTGTGCGTGCGTAGCTGACCTTTCACCTCCAGAAGGTTCCGCGCTGCAGCTTTAGCGTCGGTGAGACAATCAAACCCCTCGTAACAGGACAGAACATAATTAATCCCAATCATAACGAGCCTGAAGTGTGATTACAGCCGCAGCTCGTTAAGGATGACGTCACCGCGCGCCCTCGACGACCTGCTCGACGACCGTCACCGCGGAGACCAGACGGGAGGCGGAGCTTTGGTGGTGAGAGAAGAACAGAAGAGTGTCTGATGTAAAGAGATGTAGCGTTTAACCGTTTCTTCTTCTTCTGTTTTTAAGAGTCTGAGTCCGGTCCAGCTGCAGGAGCCAATCACGTGCGGCGGCTGCGGGGGGCGGGTCTGGAGCGCTTCTTCCTATTGGCTGCGGGCCGGGCGTGGCACAGCTGGTGTCTCTGCTGCAGCGTGTGTCAGTGTGAGCTGCAGGGCCAGACGTCGCTGTTCTGGAGAGATGGCGCCCCCTACTGTCATCAGCATTATATCAGGTCACTATAGTACTGTCATCAACACTACATCAGGTTATTTATACTAACTCAGGTCATAACCCTATTGTCACCAACACTACATCAGGTCTGTCACTATTACATCAGGTCATTTACACCAACTCAGGTCAAATGAGTCAGTGTATTGCTTGTTCTCCCCGTGTCTGCGTAAATTTCCTCCACGTCCTTTAGACATGAACTCATTACTCTGGTCATAAAACTACATCAGGTCTACATCAGGTCTTCAAACTTTTCCTGCAAAGACAAGTTTGTTCAAAGTATAAATGCACATTTTTATTATTTATTTATTGTATCAGAAAAAAATGCTTTTGTTCAAGTTTATTTTTGGCCAAAAAGTTACACAGTGCAGCTTTAATGAGGTGTGGCCTGAGGTCTGGGCCTGTCTGATATTCTGATGGTTTCTCTCATGCTGCGTTCAGACCGGACACCGTTTAACCCTGGATGTACACAGACTGCGAGTTCGGGGCGGTCAGAACTTAGAAAGTGCTTCAAACCAATGCGCCCACGTACACGGACCTCGGGGGAATGCGGATGCGAGTGCAGGAGCCACGCGGGTCAGCGGAAAGAATCCGCATGAAGTCTATTTTTCCCGGACACCGCAGCGGTCTGGTGCGGCTTTCATTTCATTATACGAGCGTTCTCGCGGGAATCTACGTGACTCCACGTGGCTTTGGACGAAACCGGACCACAGTTGGCAGCATCTGGTGTAACAGGCACTTAGCAAGAAACCCGCACGTGTCCCGACCCGCACCCGCCTCGCAGTCTGTGTACATCCAGCGTAAGCGTATTTTGACACGCCCAATGCGCGTCCAGGCGTCGCGGGACAAGAACACTCTTGACGCCCCGACGCGCTTCTTCTTCTGGTTCCCTCTTGTTTGTGTGAGTGTTATTCTGCTCTAGGTCAGACGACTGAGAGAGAGACTGCTGTAACTTTCTCCTCCTCCAGACAGTTCTTTTCTCTCTCTCTCTCCCTCTCTCTCCTTTTCTCTCTTACTCTGTCCTTCTTTTTTTTCTCTCTCTCTCTTTCTCCTTTCACTCTCTCTCCTTCTTCTCTCTCTCTCTCTCTCTCCCTTTCTCTCTCTGTCCTTTTCTCTCGCTCTCTCTCCTCTTTTTCTCTCTCTCTCTTTTTTTCTCTCTCTCCTTCCTCTTCTGTCTCTCTCCCTCCTTCTCTCTCTCTTTCTCTCTCTCTCTTTTTTTCTCTCTCTCCCTCTCTTTTTTTCTCTCTCTCTCTCCTTCCTCATCTCGCTTTCTCTCTCTCTCCTTCCTTTTCTCCCTATCTCTGTTCTTCTTCTCTCTCTCTTTTTTCTCTCTCTCCCTCCTTCTCTCTCTCTCTCTCTTTTTTTTCTCCCTCTCTCTGCTTCCTCTTCTCTCTCTCTCTCTCATTCTCTCTCTCTCTCCTTCCTTTTCTCCCTCTCTCTGTCCTTCTTCTCTCTCTCTCTATCTCTCTCTCTCTCCTCCAGACAGTGGTTCTGCTCTAGGACAGATGACAGAGAGAGAGAAGGAGAGAGAGACTGTCTCTGTCCCCCTCCAGTGTCACGTCCTACAGCAGGTTTAAACATTTGGAGTAGATCCATGTGAGGCTTTGTCAGTCCAGATCAGGTCCATGTTTGTTTGTTTTGTGAGTAAACAGTGAGAAGAGAACAGCAGCAGGTCACATGACACTGGAGTGACAGAGGCCGGGATTGGCTGAAGATAGATTTTCTTTGGATTTCTTCATGCAAAGTTGCAGCGGCCGCAGGTTTGAGCTTCTACTTCGCAAGACGCGTGAAGGCCCCGGTTTGCATTGACTTAACATTGGTCTGAACGCTCCATCACTCTCTTCTCTTATGTTTTCTCTTCTCAGACTCTTCTCTTGATAGTTCTCTTGTGTTTTCTCTTGTTTCAGACTCTTCTCTGGAGGACAGTGTGCTCGGTGTCTTCAGTCGATCCCGGCCTCAGATCTGGTGATGAAATCTGGAGACTTGACGTTCCACCAACACTGCTTCTGCTGCCAGGTACCACTTCTCTCTCTGTCTGTCTGGTCTGTGTGTCCATGTACCTGCTCTGGTTCTGACAACACAATAACATTCAGAAGTTAATGTTAATGTTTTATATCAGTGTGGATGTTTCTATTAGGATCATTATTAGTTTGGATTAAAAATTCAAATGAAAGCTTTAGTAGTTTGTTGGTTTACTTCTTTTCTTCAGGACAGAGAACAGTGTGTTAAAGTGGCAGGAAATAAATGTTCATTTGTGAATGTTTGCATGGGCATACCTCAGGGCTCCATACTGGGACCGCTGCTGTTAGTCTCTTCATAAACGACTAGCCTTAGATCTGTCCTGGTGTCCGCTGCCAACTTTGTGCAGACGATTTATGCACCTGTGAAGACACTAGAGCAGACGGTGGATGTTTTCTTCATGCCTCCTGAACTCATAGAGGGGCACATCGGGTTGAAAATAGAATCAAAACTCCTGTAGTGTGCAGCCGGCTTCAGTGAAAGGTTTATATGAACTAAACTCCTGCTGCTGTTGTGTTTCAGGAGTGTGAGGTGCAGCTGCTGCCTGGTTCTCTGTACTGTCTCCAGGGTCACAGTCTGTTCTGTCAGCCTCACTGTGCTTCCTCTGTGGAGCCGGGAGTCCAGAGCAGCCTCCACTGCACCAGAGCCTTCACCAGGACCTAAACCAGGACGTCCACCTGCAGCTGCACCAGGACCAACAGACCTGCTACACCCAGAGCCTCCACCCACACACAGGTTCTGACAGTTTCTCATCTTTACTTTACTCACAGTTGTATTTGGATTAACTCCTGCAGGTTTGAGTGATCTTGTATTGTCCTGCAGCCGATGCTCCAGTGTTTTCACCTTCCACCCACAGCTCTTCCACACAACTTTTACAAAAACAGACCAACCGAAACCTATGTTTAGTAACAGCTGCAAGTAGCTTCTTGTCCTTGTGACACGAGAGAGACACAGCCACTTTCCTCACTGGGGACACTTTGGACACAAATACAGGTTCTACATCTCATCAGTTCTCAGAAAATCTTTATTGGCTGAGAGCTGAGAGAGAGATTACTTTTGTTGTGATTTTGGGCTATACAAAAATAATTGTTTTTATTTGATCTTGTGTTTTGTGTCAATAAGACAAGTATTACTACGAACACAACAACTGATGAACTAACACATCTGCAGTTTTAAAACATGAGGCTGTTTGTCCCGAAAAAATGTCAGTTTAGTTTTTCTGTCCGTAAAGTCCAGGGGTCTCATTTATAAAGCCTACTTACGCACAAAATGAGCCTCGAAAAGTACGGAGCAGCTTTTTACGTAAAACTTGGGATTTATAAAAAACATCTTGAACGTGAAACATTACGTATCTCCCGCACAGTTTGGACGTTGCGTATGTGTGACAGACTTTGCTTAACACGGCTCAGAGGCAGGAGACACGTAGAGGACGAGAGGACGGCATGTGTGAGGAACATTTGAAATGGGCAAATATGACTTCATTTAAAACAAAAAAAAGAAAAAAATTTTTTTTTTCAAAGCGCTCATAAAGCTTATGTCGGTGCGCTCTTGTGCACGCTCTTACGTGCACGTGCGCTTCACGCTAGGTGAATGGTCCCCGCAGCAGCAGTCTATAGTAAACGTTCACTAGACACAGTCTGACTCGCGTTTAGAGAGCGCGCGCGTCACACGCACGAGCCCACGTCCCGCCGCCTTTTCCTCAAGTCGCTGCTTCTTCTCAAACCTCGGACCACACCGCGGCACCAAAGCAGTGGTTCCGATAAAGTAGGCCACCAGCGTGTTTTTAAAGACAGTGCGTAAAGTGTCTCAGAGAAGCAAAGATCACTCTTGAATCAACTTTCCTCCTGTTTGATGTGTTCAGCTGCAGCGTCTCTTCTCTGCTCCTCCCTCTGCTCCTCCCTCTGTCAGTCAAACTCACTCATTATCAGCTCATGTTTATTTAAATCGCTCATTTGCGTATCAGTTTATGGTGAGACGGGAGTGTGAAGGGGGCGTGGCCAGAGGCGGGATCCTGGCCGCAGATTTCTGCTGCTCAGTAGAAAAACAGCGCTTACAGGAGGTTTTATAAATCTGGATAATTTTTCACTCAGGACAAATCTCAGTTTCTTTCGTAGTAGCTTTTCCAAGTAGATATTTACGCACTCTTTTATAAATGAGACCCAGGACAATGATGCAGTTTATCGTCTGTTCCAGTATCAGTGTGAGGAGTGAACAGAAGCGTCGCTCACACTGACAAACACTCACACCATCCACAAGTGAATTCTTTGCTTCCTTGCTCTGGTAAATTTACCCATAATGCACCATGATCATGTAAGAAGAAAAAATACATATGAAAATTAGGCAAATATTATTATGTTTTTAATAGTTCTCTAGTAAACAAGCACATTTTTTATTCATCATGTTTTATTTATTTATTTGGGTGCACGGTAGCAGAGTGGTTAGAGCTCTGGCTTCCCAATAAGGAGGTCGTGGGTTCGACTCCCGGGTCGGACCATATCAACATCTCACGATCTCTCTGGGTGGAGTTTGCATGTTCTCCCCGTGTCACCGTGGGTTTTCTCCGGTTTCCTCCAAAGTCATGTATGTTTAGGTTAATTGGGCATCACTGTAAATTTCCCTTAGTGAGTGAATGAGAGAGTGAATGTTTGTCTGTCTAACTCTGCGGCAAATTGGCCACTGTCCAGGGTGTTTCCCCGCCTAAGGCCCAAAGTCACTGGGATAGGCTCCAGTCACCCGCGACCCTAACGGGATTAAGCGGTAGAAAATAAATGAAAAATGAATGAATGTTTTATTTAAATCTCCCTCAGAACACTTCATTAAGTTCACTTGATGCAGCTGTGTCTGATTCCTCTGTAGTCTGTTCCATTGGCCTCTGTTTGGGTCGAGTAAAAGACACTTGCCTTGGATTGGAACTGACTATGAAGGAACTGGCTTTGGAGCAAGACAAGCTACCTAGGCTTTGGGAAACAGCCCGAGTCACACTTCAAATATTAATCGTAAAATTACACATTAAATTAGAGATAAAGTATTCAAAAGATTTCTTGATCTAAAATAGCCCAACCCAGATTTAGGGAAATCGCATCTATTTTGTTCAAAGTTTCACTTTTACTTTGTGTATATTTATTAATTATAATGATAAATGTCCATTTGACTGATTAAGAGCCATAGAAAAAAAATTAAACCCCCAAGCTGACTCTTATAGGGCCCTAAAAGGTTAGATCCGCTGTGGTTTCTTCACGAGTCTCTTTCTGCGCTCAGTCTCAGAGATTTTATGGAGAAGTCCTTTGTGCAACCTAGTGTCTTTTTGATTGCTTTTACTGTGTACGAGCTTGTATTAAAAGCAAAAGTCAAGTCTTCAAGATTTATATTTTATAGGCCTACAATAATAGAAATGATGGTAAAGCTTACTCTGTGTGTGCAGCGTTAAACTTCTGATTGTGTCTGGTTTGTGTTCACAGAGGCTCAGGGCTTTACGGAGGGGGAGGAGTCAGAGAGCAGCTCCGACTGCCGATTGGACAGCTGCGCAGAGGGGCGGGGCCACAGACGGGCTAAACGAATCAGAACGTGTTTCCGCAGCGAGCAGATCCGAGCGCTGGAGTCGCACTTCGCCCAAAAACAGAATCCGGACGGAAAAGATTGGAACGTTCTATCCCAGAGGACCGGCCTGAGCAAGAGAGTCCTGCAGGTGAGACTTAGACCGGGTTTAGACCGGGTTTAGACCGGCCTGAGCAAGAGAGTCCTGCAGGTGAGACAGGGGCGTTTCCACTAGCCCTGTTAGTATCTACTCCTACTCTACTCAGTCTGATTGCGTCTCCATTTCTCTTTAGAATGTGGTACTATCTCCAGAGCAGCTGCCAAAAACAAAGTAATATCTATAGTAACACCATGGTAACCGTGGCTTCCACCAGCCTCTAGCCAATCAGAGTCAGAACAGTTTAGTACCTGCACGGCCTGGTTAGAACCAAAGCCAAGCAGGGACTAAAAAAGTACAGGGTTCCGGAGAAAAACGTCTAGTGAAACAGAGCCGAGTAGATACTATCGGGGCTAGTGGAAACGCCCCACAAGACCGGGTCTAGACCGGGTTTAGACTCCTGACCAGTACTCTGTTTATGCGACGATTGTCGCCAATTAGACGATCCAATCACAAACGTGATTGGCTTAATAAATACATGCCTTTGTTATTAATAGTTTTACTAATTACATACCTTTTATTATATTTGAATTTATGTGTTTTCTGATGGTTAGTGCTGATAGTCAGGTCTGGAGGGACAGAATCGAGATGGTTGCCATGGTGACGAGTTTATAACTGTTGCTAAACGGGCCTAAACTGTTTTTTTTTTTCTTAACCTTTACCCAAACCCTTCTCCTAAACTTACTTGTTCTGCTAAACTTAATCATCGTCCCTTTGGTCCTGACTAGCGTTTATCTAGCACCGGAAATGGAGCAGCTCCTTTTCCTGTTTAGCTCTACTCATAATGGCGCTCCGGTGATACGTCATTGACTTTTGCTCACTGGCGTTTGTGGCCATCATGTCTGTTAGCTTTAGCCTTTTGCTAGCTGCGCTACAGGCTATGGAACATGCGTAGTTTCCCCCATAATTCTTTGCGCGAGGAGCGGGACGTGTGACCGTTCTGACCAATCAGAGCGGGAGTTACAGAGCAAGCAGCGGTAGCCAAAGCTGTTTTATACAAAACTAAAACCTTTTGAACAGTAAAAAAGTTTATGATGTGAAACTTTTTCGAGTGTTCTTAAAGCTGTAGATGCTGTTTCTGTTGATCACGAGGAGTTTGTGTTTGTGTTACGCTCTAGGGAAAAATGCTCTCTAGTCTGTAGAGGGATTTTCAGCTGCAGCACCAATGGAGCGATCACTGAAGCAGCAACGTCCTATCCAGATAATATAATACTGTATATCCATGGCTGCAGCTAGATCCTCTTGCGCTGTTTTCGTGGAATTTCCAGGTTTTCTGTGATTGGTTGACTCAAAGCCCGCCCTCGAATTGTAAACCCGGCGCTCTGATCCCAGACCATCACGTCTTTGTAAAGTGCCTGTCAAAGTGTGTGGGACTGGTTGCTCAGGCAAGTTCTAGACCGGGTTCAGACCGGACTGAGCAAGAGCGTCCTGCAGGTGGGACTTAGGCCGGGTTTAGACCAGGTTTAGACTGGTTTTAGATCAAGTTAAAATCGAGTTTTAGTCCTACTTTAGTCCTGGTGTAGACCTGGTTTAAGCCTACTTTAGTATTTTATTAGATTATATTACATTAACCATGAGCAGACTTGATCATACAGGATTATCTAAAGTGTTTTTGTTCCAGGTCTGGTTCCAGAACGCTCGGGCCAGACTCCGCCGCTCCGTGACCTCGGATGACCCCCAGGTTAGCCCGCCCCTTCTCTCACCTGGCCCCGGCTTCTCCGCCGTTCACCGCCAGCACCATCGACCAATCGCAGCTGTCCCTGCTCACTGCGCCGCTAAGCCCGCCCCGGCCCGGACTACGACTCCCACGATGCACCTGGGCCCGGACACTTCCACACAAACACGTCTCTTTAAAAACTACGACTCCCACGATGCACCTGGGCCCGGACACTTCCACTCAAACACAAACTACGACTCCCACGATGCACCTGGGCCCGGACACTTCCACACAAACACGTCTTTTAAAAACTACGACTCCCACGATGCACCTGGGCCCGGACACTTCCACACAAACACAAACTACGACTCCCACGATGCACCTGGGCCCGACACTTCCACCAACACAAACTACGACTCCCACGATGCACCTGGGCCCGGACACTTCCACACAAACACGTCTCTTTAAAAACTACGACTCCCACGATGCACCTGGGCCCGACACTTCCACAAACACAAACTACGACTCCCACGATGCACCTGGGCCCGGACACTTCCACAAACACAAACTACGACTCCCACGATGCCACCTCCACACAAACACAAACTACGACTCCCACGATGCACCTGGGCCGGACACTTCCACACAAACACAAACTACGACTCCCACGATGCACCTGGGCCCGGACACTTCCACACAAACACAAACTACGACTCCCACGATGCACCTGGGCCCGGACACTTCCACACAAACACTAAAAACACGACTCCCACGATGCACTGGGCCGGACACTTCCACACAAACACAAACTACGACTCCCACGATGCACCTGGGCCCGGACACTTCCACACAAACACAAACTACGACTCCCACGATGCACCTGGGCCCGGACACTTCCACACAAACACGTCTCTTTAAACACAGCATTTATTTTAAGCTATTACAGTTTACAATGAATCATGGTTCGATTTCTAAACTAAAGCCTTGTTTCCATTGGCTCGGTTCAGACTGGTTCGGCACGGTCCTGCAGCAAGAGACCACCTCGTTTGATTGGTCCAAACTGAACCGATCTGATCCAGGCCAATAGAAACATGGTTGAATCTGTGTCTGATAGTTTTCCTCCAGCAGAAGTGAAAATGTGTTTTGTCTTTGTAAAAATCAGATAAAATGTGTGTTTTTCTCTCAGAACGTCATGTGTCGCTTCATTTATTCATCAACAAACAAAAGTCAAGGTAAATGTGATGCTTTTGTTGGACAAATAAATTAATTTCTTTTACTTTTATTGAAATAGACTAAAACTCCACTAAAACACTGTCTGTTGAATCAAATATTCTGAGTAAAATGTGTTGTGACGTCACATTTTCATAAATATTCACTTTCAAGTGTAAATGTAACAGGATTAGTGTTGTACGTTGTTTTAACAAAAGTGTGATGAGCTCAAAGTCACTCACAGAAGTGTCACCGTTAGAGAGTATTATTGTTACACATGTTTTACATTTTACTCCCTGTAATTAGTCATTTATAAACAGTGTTGGGGAAAAAGTATTGGAAAAAGTAATTAGTTACATTATTTATGTATTATTTGTAAAACATCCATCAAAAAAGGGATTTAACATTTTATTATTGTTATTTAAACAAAAACAAATGATTCTGTTCCAGCTGCAGATCTGTGTCTCTCACACAATAAGTCACTTTTGTAGATTTGTTTTAACTTAAAGTGAAACTAAACTCAGAATCAACTTTTTTTCACTGTTAAACTGTGTATTGGGGTCAAAAATGAATTATCTACTGTTTCCAGGCCTTTTTTGGACATTTTTGTGCAAACTCGTTCATTTTGCAGTTATGTGTGTAAAAACCGCGGCTGTACTGCCGCAGGGCAAACGCTGTCAGTGCATTTTCAGTTCCCTCTGACGTCACAGTGACTTGACGCGCAGAGAGCCGCCCAGAGGGAATAAATAAACTCCTCCCCCTGACACCGCTGCTGCGGAGGAGTGTTGAAGAGCGATCACTCGCTGCTCATGATATCAGCCGTCATTTGCTCAGTTTGTTGAGCGAGTGGTGCGAGTGCAGCTGCTTGTACAACGATACGCTGGTTCGAATCCAGTGTCAGTGAAGTGTCTTTCATATTCATTTTTAGACAATACCCACATCATGAGCTCATGTGCCTATGTAGACTAAAGCAAAGGTTTAATACATATGTTTTGTAAAGTTAAAAATATCTTGACGTGCAAGTAAGCAAAGACTTGTGCTGTACAGCTTCCCTCAGATAGACTGTCAGTGGTCAGGACCCGGGCCGCTCCGTCACATCATTTGCCAAGCTCACTGTATTTGGTGCTGTCAATCAAAGTCTGTTCACACCCACTGGGTGTCTCTTAAAAGGCCTCCGGACAGTTCCCACTTTTGCGAGTCTGTTTGAGGTGCAGTTGTGGGCGGAGTTAGTCTCTGAACGGTGTTTAGCCTCACTTTAAAGTGCGTGTGACAGGTTTGAACGTTTTTCAAATGTGTATTTATTTTGGTAGATTAACACCTGTTGTAATTATAAATAGTTTTATGTTAATCAAGAACAAGTTTGTGGAGAAAAGTGTGAAAATCTGTTGAAAATACCAGGAAGTAGAGCAGAGTTTAAACTGATGACATCACACTGGGTTTTCAGTTTTCTCTCAAGAAACTGATTTTTATGTCTCTGTAAACACATGTGTAGCGGCCATGCTACGTGTCCAAGATTGCGGGTAATAGTCAGGTCCCAGACTCGTTGTGTGAGCACTTCCAATCAATCAATGAAAGCCACGATGTTATATAAAAATAAGTACTTTATTCATTTCATTTCCAAACAGCGTTGTTTCTTAAAATTGAGCTCAAATACAAAAGGTGTAAAACCATTTCATTGTTTGGTATAAAAACATCATTACCCACGTGCACACACTTACGGTTGAAAACCTGTGTGCTCACCGGTGTCTGGATGAGCCCCGCCTATATAGCTTCCGTGTGTGCACGCCCCCTGCACCTATAGCATGCGATTGGCTGTAAACACATGTTTAACAAAAGTGAGTTCTAGTTATTTTTATTGCTCAAGTAAAAAAAAAAGTTACATTTGAAGAGTTTGGGCCCAATTTATTAAATGGTCACTAGGCAACTACCTAGTGTGATGTCATCATTGATGAACAGGAAGTAAATGTTTAACGCTAAAAAATGGCCAAACTGGAATGAAATCTGAAAAATGTTGAGTAAAACCTTAAATATATTGATCTTAACTATGTCTTTGTGAAATGAGTCGTTCAACCTGTCATGGACACTTTAAAAGTAACTAAGAGTATCTAGTTAGTAAGTGTAATTTAATTACAAGTATATTCATACTAAGTTACACCCAGTATACAGTATAATGTAATACAATTGTACAGCAACTTAAACTTAAAACTACAGCGTTTTAGACTCCAGACATTTGTTTGTGTTTAAAGGATCAGAAACAGTTTTAGTTTGAGTTTTAGATGATTTTAGTCCAGGAGTGTCAAACTCAAACTGAGCTGGGCCGAACTGATCCAACTTAGAGAATTATAGGCCTGCTATCGATGACTTATTCAATTATGACAATTGTGTCCGTATTTATATTGCATTACATTATTTAGAATTGTATTTCATTGTGCAGAGTGTCTTTCCAAGAACATTTTTTAACTAATTGTATGTAATACGCTGCTTTCCAGTGCATTTTAGAAGTTTATTTCCATAGTCCACAGTGTATTATGGCAGAGGTTCCCAAACTAACCCCCAAAAAACCGTGCAACCAACTCGCGACCCCCACAGCAAAAATTATATACTTTTTTATTAATTAACCATTTAAATTAGGCCTAATTGTGTTTATTTTGACAGTGTATTTCTTTATATAACTCCAATTCCCCCAAAAACTGATTAAATGCCAAGTCATCATTGTAAAAATACATTTGGAAATCATCTCGCGACCCCCACTTTGGGAACCACTGTATTATGAGACCTGTAGCTCAAATAGTTACAATTTTTAATCAGAGGGCCAAAATAAATAATAACCAGAAATCATTCTGGGGGCCACTTGAAATCATCTCAGGGCTGCGTTTGGTCCCCGGGCCGCATGTTTGACTCCCTTGTTTTAAGTGTTGTTTTGTTGTGTTAAAGACTCGTACAGTCGTGGAAAAGCTTTGTTCATGAAAGAGAACTATTGTTTTAGTTGAAGCCTCATAATTATTCACTACGATGTGTTTAGAAGAGCTAACACTGGGCCAAAAACATAAACAAGCACGCTTCCTGGATAATTAGACGTATCTGGTTTGATCTGATCAGACACTTTGACGTTGTTTCTGTGTAAATCTAAAGTTATTTCAGATTAAACTCCAGGTCCATTCAGAGGAAAGTGCTGGATCTTCTCTGGTGTTCGGGTCCAAGCGCTGTCTTTGTCGTGACGTTTGCGCAGCACATTCTTCACGGCTCCTGCGCGTCGTCACGGAGACGCTTCGACCTTGAGTCTGAAGAGCCGCCATGCTAACGAGCTAACACACTCAGCGCTAATGAGCCAAGTGCCCTTCCTCTTTGGTTTCTCAGCCTCAGGAATGAAACGGTCGGAGAAAAAAGAACCTGCGTGCGTCACGACAGCTTCAGCCAATCACAAACCACCAACGCCTTTTTTAAAAGCGGCGTTCAAAAGCAAAGCCGTTTCAGACCGGACGAGCGCCAGACCGACACAAGGTAAGACACTTTATTTACTTTAGAAATGATTTAGGGCTTTTTACCTTAGCTCAGATTGAACCTCGTCCAGCTCCGGGCAACACAGCGGGCTTTAAGTTTGTGTAAAAGTACAAAAACACTCACTGTGCAGCCTGGGTCTCTGCACGGAGAACCCTCGGCTGCTCTGTGAAAGCGCTCAGAGTCGTGTGTACCAGGACCTCTCACCTGTTTGCCTGACCAGTCCTTCCCTCCTACATTCTGTTACATTCTCTTAGATGCAGAAGGGTCTGAAACCGGAGCCTCGGCCAATAATTTCCCCGTCCAATGTTAGGACCAGGGGTCTCCAACCTGTCGCTCGGGGTTACTGTAGCTCGCCCATTAAGTAGCTCGCCAAAGTATTTAGAATTATACAAATTATGTTTTATTACTCAAATTGTATTCATTGCCTGCCTATTTCTACTGTAAATCTATCTTTAGATGCCTAATTGTGTCCACTTCTAAATAGATGTTGGCTGAATTTTCATAAAGCTCTCTTAACTATGCCACAGTTCAACTTATATTTTTGGTCATCACTACAGTAGTAGCTCGCCGCTAGTTTTCTTTTGCAAATAGTAGCTCTCCTGGCGAAAAAGGTTGGACACCCCCCAGTTAAAAACATTTAGGAAGGCGAACGTGGCTGATTCGGCTCTTACTTCGGTTTTGAACAGTGAACGTATCAATTCCTTAAAACTGAGCAGGAAACCATTGCCTGAGCATTTAAGTTGACGAAGACAAGACGTGGGGTTGGAGTAGGCGTGGGCAATCGGGAGGGTTCGGCAGGGTAAGAACTAATGATCGCGATCGGTGTGTTGAGCGGGGTTGGGGTGGATGTGGGGGGGGGGTGATTGATCGTTTTTGACGAGTGTTTTTTCTTCGTTTCGACCTTTGCTTTACATGTCGACAGAAACATTGAGACTCGGTTGTCACGTCATGTCCACTGTTTTTGGTGGAATTTCCGGGTCTTCTGTGAAATGTAAACCCAGCGCTCTGATCCCAGACCCTCACGATTTGTAAAGTGTCTGTCAAAGTGGTAGGGACTGACTGGTCAGGGAACTCACCTGCCAGGAGGAGCAACAACTGAATGTGAGAGAAACTGAATTCAGATCAGATCTGGACCAGTCTGAGTCCGGGAAGGTAAGGACCGGTGACAGTCTGGTACTAACAGGCCCTGACAGTCGCTTTCTGCTTCAAAGAAATTCTGCGAAAGTGTTCAACGACTTCCGAGACGAAAGTAGTGGTTTATCAAGCTGTGACCTGGTTCTTCTGTTTAAGAAGCGGGACTGACCCGGAGCAGTGTGTCCTGTGGATGTGCAGGTGTCCTGTGGGAGCGCTGCTAGGAGTGTGGGGTCTCTGTGCGACCGGAGCAGGAGCTGCAGTCAGAGCTGTTCCCAGAGCGTGTTGGATCCCTCAGGGCTGCTCTTTGTCACCGCTGCTGTTCATTGTTTTTATGGACAGAGTTTGTGGTGCAGTCAGGGACCAGAGGGTGTCCGGTTTGAGCACCAGGATCATCTCTGCTGTTTGCAGATGATGTCGTGTGATGCTTCTTTAAACCAGGACCTGTAACATGCCTGGGACGGTTTGAGTCGAGTGTGAAGCGACTGAGATAAAAATCAGCTCCTCTAAATCTGAGGCCATGGTTCCACACCGAGGTTCTCTGCAGGAAGAGAGTCCTGCTCTGAGTGGAGCAGTTCAAGTGTCTCTGAGGCTTCTGCTTCTCTGACCTTCTGTTCCTCCTCAGATCAAACCCGGTGATAAAAGAGATGCTGCTTAGCGTCAGGGCTGCGCTGTGGTGCATTGTATGAGTCAGCAAAGCTCTGTCCACTGAACGTGCAGTTCTTTCTCTCACGCAGAAGTGTGACTGTTGTCCGGGCTCGTGTAACATGTGACCCACGCTGACCAATCAGAGCGGGAGTTTGCAAGAACGAGCAGAGAAGATAAAGATTAAAAAGCTATTTTAACTAAATTGAAGACTTGTGAACCAGGAAAAGGTTCATGGTCTAAAACTAGGTCGCCTCAGATGCAGTGGTAGACCTTTGACCTTCTGGTTCTTTTGACCTCTGACCCTATGCCTCTCCTCAGATGTTTGACCTCTGACCCTGTCCTTGTCCTCAGATGCAGTGGTTGTCCTCGTCTCTTCTTCTGGCTGTGTCCCTGCTTCTCCTGGTGCTTCCCAGGCCTCGGCCGCCGCTCTGCCCACAGAAGAGCCTCCTCAGCTGGGCCTGGCTCTGCTGCAGCTCCGGGCTCTTCTGGACCAGCCTCCGTCCCCAGAGCTTCAGACCGACCAGACCAGAGTCCAGACCAGAGTCCAGACCGGGACCAGGAGCAGGACCAGGGTCGGGACCAGGAACCGGAACAGGAGGAGGAGTGGTGAGGTTTAGTTTGTGCTTTAAACTTTAGTTTGACTTTAATCAGGTTTTATTTAGAGCTGGTTTAGACCTGGTTAGTTCAGACTGGTTAGACCTGGTTTAACCTGGATCAGACCTGGTTCAGACTTGGTTCAGGACTAACCTCTGGCTCTTCTCTGTTGCAGACTTCCGTGGAGCCCTTTGGCAGCTGGGACTCTTCAGACCTGGACTCTTCAGACCTGGACTCTTCTCAGGACTCGCAGCCGGACTCGGACTCCACGCAGGACTCAGCAGAGGTCCTGGACTTGGACCGGAGCAGGTCCTGACCCGGTCCGCTCGAGGTGAAAGTCAGAGGGACCTGGAGGAGGAGGCAGACTCACCGAGGTCCTGACCGCCGTGGCAGGAGGACTGCAGGCCGTGAGCCGCGAGAAAGGAGGCTTTGGGTTTAGGTTGGACGCAAGAGGTGGACGAGCCGGTCTGGACCGGGACTGAGCCGGGTCTGGGCCGGGACTGGGGCCAGGACTGGACCGGACTAAAGAAGGGCTAAAGCAGGGCCAAACAGAGAAGGAGTATATGATGAATGTTAATCTCACATTTCTAACAATAATGTGCAAACAAAACGAAATTATGAAAAGGTTTATAACTGAAGAAGAGATGATGGTTTTCACACCAGACAATCAGACATTTAGTTTTGAGTAAACTTCCTGAGTAAAAGATGATCTAAATCGATCAAAACCAGGACTAAACCAGTATTAAAGTACTAAAGCAGGGCTTAAAAATACTAAAGTAGGACTAAATCAGGTCTAAAGCAGGACTATACAAGGGCCATGTTTTAGTCCTGGTCTAAACCTGGATTTGTCTGGTTTAGTCCCGGTTTAGACTTTGGTTTGGTACAGAAACTATTGTTAAAACTCTGCCTGGTAACAGCTGATTTGTCCGCTCTGATTGATGATTTTCTCCAGAGTCACATGTTTGTCAAACAACGTAGTTTGTTTAGTCCTGATTTAAACTCATCTTGGGCTGTTCATTTGTTTAGTTTGGTTAGACTGGTTAGTTCTGGCTTAGTCTGGTTTAGTCCTGGTTTAGACCTGGTTAGTTGGCTTAGTCCTGGTTTAGTCCTGGTTAGACCTGGTTTAGTTCTGGTTTAGTCCTGGTTTAGTCCTGGTTTAGTTTGGTTAAGTCCTGGTTTAGTCTGTTCAGACTGGTTTGTTCTGGTTTAGTCCTGTTAAGTCCTGGTTTAGTCTTGGTTAAGTCCTGGTTTAGTCTGGTTCAGAACTGTTTATCTGGTTAGTCTGGTTTAGTCCTGGTTAACTGTTTCCTGGTTCGTGGTTTGTCTTTTCTGGTTAAGTCCTGGTTTTGTTAGTCCTGGTTTAGTCTGTCAGACTGGTTTATTCTGTTTAGTCCTGGTTAAGTCTGTTATCTTGGTAGTCCTGGTTTAGTCCTGGTTAGACTGGTTTAGTTCTGGTTAGTCCTGGTTTAGTTCTGGTTTAGTCTGTTAAGTCTGGTTTAGTCCTGTTCAGACTGGTTTGTTCTGGTCATGTGATCTGTTTCTTTACAACACTTTTTAAACCAAAGCAAACTTTAGACTCCAGTTCTGCCCGGTAACAGCTGATCTGATTTCTGATTGGACCGTTTTCTCAGTACAAAGTATGCGACACAAGAGAGATTAGATCTGGTTAAGTATGTCCTGTTTTTTTGGACTTGCTTGTATCTAGTACATTTGATTTTGTTATGTTTCTACTGGTTTCGTTGGCCTGCTTGGTCTGGTTTGTCCTGGTTTAGTCCTGGTTTAGACCTGGTTTAGTCCTGTTTAGACTGGTTTAGTCCTGGTTTAGTCTGGTTTAGTCTGGATTAGACCTGGTTTAGTCCTGGATTAGACCTGGTTTAGTCCTGGTTTAGTCCTGGTTTAGTCCTGGTTTAGTCCTGGTTTAGTCCTGCTTTAGACCTTAGATAAACTGACTTTGACACAGTTCAGTCTTGCTTTAGACTTTGGTTTAGTTCAGTCTGAAATTTCAGTATTTATAATGGCAACAAACCTTCAGCGTCCAGATCTGCCCGGTAACAGCGGATCTGTTTTCTGATTGGTTGTTATAAATCCTGGTTTAGTCCTGGTTCAGACCGGTTTTGTGATGTGTTTCCTTCTTCTTCACAATCTTTTCTGAACAAAGCACAAACAGACTCCAGATCTGCCCGGTAACAGACAGTCTGAGTTCTGATTGGATCATGGTTCATATTATTTTTTAAAGTCTAGAAAAAGAGTTTTAAAGGTGCATTGTGTCACTTTTCTGGTGGAAGACTTGTTTCCATGGAGACGTGCTTTGTCTGGAAAGTTATTTTGGGGTAATACGAGTTTAATCAAATCAGGTTTAAAGTAGAAGAGTGCAGTTTGTGAGCAGATAAATAAAATGTAAATATGTTTAAATAAAAGGAGTGAAAGACTTGCGTGGAGTGCGTTGCCCGAGGACACAGCGGCAGGACGCAGAGCTGGGATGGAACCACAGGGTTGTTTTTAGTCTGATGGAGTCTGTGGGTGTAAATCTGATGTAAATACTTATACAGACGATTGTGTGTTTGTAAAATGTGAATAAAGACTCAAACCTGCAGCTCCGTGTTTGTGTCGGTGAGCAACACCTTCAGAAACGTCAGAGAGTCAAGACCGAGACTTAGGACGAGACCGAGACTTATGCGGACCGAGACTGGACGAGACCGAGACTTGAGACCGAGACTTGGGACGAGACCGAGACTTAGGACGAGACCGAGACTTATGACGAGACCGAGACTTATGACGAGACCGAGACTTATGACGAGACCGAGACTTAGGACGAGACCGAGACTTATGACAAGACGGACTTAGGACGAGACCGAGACTTAGGACGAGACCGAGACTTAGACGAGACCGAGACTTGGGACGAGACCGAGACTTGGGACGAGACCGAGACTTATGACGAGACCGAGACTTAGGACGAGACCGAGACTTATGACAAGACCGAGACTTGGGACGAGACCAAGACAAGACCACAGTCCATCGAGACTAAATCAAGACCATCTCTGTAACTGAGTAAACACTTCAGAAACATCAAGCTGGGGTTCTCAAAGTGGGTCCCTGGACCATGTGTAGGGGGTCTCCCAAATTATTTTGAAACATTGGTAATTTTGATCAATATAACAATTTCTTATGATTTACCACCCTTAACGTAGAATTTGGGGTTGAAAAGACAGATAGCTTTGAATAGAAACAAGTAAACCAGTAAAAATGACCAGAGGAAATGAAACATTTATTCAAATTTTATATATAGCTTAGCTTTAATTTTCAATTGTATTTATTATTAGATTATTTTACCTAAACACAGTTAGAGTTCTCAGAGCAGGTTTTTACTTTTTAGTAGAGCAGAATCAAGACCGAGACCAAGACTTTTCCAAGACCTAGGTCGAGATCGAGACGAACCAAGACCCAGGGCTTTTATTCTTTTAACTCGAGGATATATTCAGACCATAGACTGTATAATCAGATATATACGGTTATGATTCAGACGCTGAACAGTGGTGGAGGCCGGACCTGTCGGACCAAATAAAAGGTTTGCTCTGACATAATAAACTTGTAACATTTTGAGATTGAGCTAAAAAATGTTGATGCATAAGTCGAAGTGTAAAGTTTTGATTTTACTTTAAAAAAAATGATCAGGACTTGGACTTGGATCCAAATTACAAATTTAATCACGTAAAACATTAAACTTTTATTTTGAAAATAGCGTTTTATGGCTTTGACTTTTTCCCATAATATTGTGAATTTAATCTAAAATGTTTATTGTCGTAGGCTAAGTTTAAACTTGTCTTGCATTTCTGTTTCTTTAAAACCTGCCAGGGGCCTGATTGAAACGGGTCGTGGGCCACATTTGGCCCCTGGGCCGCAGATTGTCCAGGTCTGCCGCCATAGTCCATCGAGACTACCTTTGTAACTTTCAAACACAAGGCCCAGGGGCCAGATGCGGCCCTCTTGGTCTTGTTAAATTTACTTTTAATCTAATAATTAATTCCTCTAAAATAGTGTGGGTGTCTTAATATAATAAAATGAATTGAAAAGTAATGCAGTTGTTATATATAACTTTAATAAAATAAAAAAACAACTGCATAGACAATGTTTTTGTAGATTGTCAAAAAGCATAAGGTTTATTATTACACCAGCAGCTCTTTATGAAACTACAAACCACAAAGTCACAGCTCTGGGGTCGTGACCTCCGGCTGCAGGTTTAGTAGAGCTCAGAGCTGATGAATGTGGTCTCAGGATCCAAACAAGACCGAGTCCAAATGTAAAAAAGTGATCTCGAGACCAGACTCAAGTACATCTAGACTAGTTTTAACATTGTGTAACTGCTGCGTGACATAAAGAACAGGAAGTAGAAGCAGAACTGGACGACACTCGAGACAAGAACATTTTCATTTTCTCACCGAACAAAGTAACAAGAAAATATAAGTTGTAGTTCTGCAGCTAAAATGTCAACTGCCGTTAGTAAACAAGTTAGTGAAGCTCTACTACAATACTTAGTTTGCATTTCACCTCAAAAATTCAAAAATTAGTTTGCAAAAAGTAAAAAAGTGCATTTTCTCCATTGCGTTGCCTCAAGTTTGCCTCAGTCAGAATGTTTAGGGGCATTTTTCAAATAAAATGATGTCAGTGCAGACTCTATGGTCGCTAGGCAACATCCAAGTGTGATCCGTGTGATGTAAGAACAGGAAGTACATCTTTAATTAAAAAAATAATAATAAAAAAAAATGGTAGTGCCTATTGAAATTTGTAAATTGTTGTAGGCGTTGAGATAAATAAATAGATTTACATTTCAGTCAGCGTTATTTTAAAAATAAATTTAACGTCATCATTTGCTTATTTTAAGTTATTATGATCACTTCCTGGTTGCCGTGGTGACCTGACCACATTCCGATTAGTGACGTGTTTCAATTAAAAACTGGTTTGACTCTTTAAAAAACAAACACGAGTGAGATCATAGACACACAAGTAGTTTTTATGAATATGTTTAATTCACTGATATGAGTTTACTAGTTTAATGTCTATGAGTGAGATCATCATCACAAGTGTAACCGATCTGTCACTGAGGGGGGAACCAACGTTTAGTTCCGCGTTTCTGTACGTGCATAATTAACTGTTACCACGCCCCTTTGCTAGCTGTTCATGAATTTGCTTCGTTTGCCATAAAAGTAAGTATTTTCGGTTGTGTAAACTGTTCTACACGAATATATTTCCTTTCTTTATCCTTGTTGTTACTAATTTATGAAAGTTTTACCGTTGAACTGCCTTGATTGAGTCTTTTATCTCCGCGGCCAATTAAGCTCGCGCCAAAAATAGAACAGCGCCGTTAGTTACTTAAAATAACTCGAGATCTATGAAACACCAATGCACTTTTTTATGTTTTCTTTACGTTTCTATTATTATTACAAATTCAGGTTTATTATTCTCTGATACAGCACCAAAAATAAACTCTTATTATGATTTATTTTTGCCAATTAAAGACTTCTTCAAGGCAGTTTCTTCCTTATTCTTTGACCAGAATCATCTAGGGCTATTCAACTTTATTTTCTCTTTTGTTGAGCCTTGGCTTCTTCACTTTTAGCACAATTTGAGGTCAAACTAAATGAGATACAGAGCATGTTGTAGAAAAACAAAATACAAAAGATTTAATCATTACACTCTTTATTAAACAAGCAAACAAAGAATAATCCAGACTCAATTAGGGCTGCACAATTATACAAATTTTAATTACAAATATTGCTTTAAACGTTTACAAAAATTGTGTATTTGTGATTGATTGTAATTTCTCATAAATTTCCTTGATAAGGAAAGTAGGTGGTTTCTTTACGATTGTAGAATACATTTACGTTTATTTCTGTGAGATCTGTCATTTTATCTCTTCACTTTCTACATTTAAGGGACACTAACGCTCTGCCGTCTCTCCAAGCAAATAATTGTTTTAAATAATGATTAAAATAACCGTGATTAGTATTTTCATCATAATTAAGCATCTCTAGTGTCAAGATTAATGATGCGTTCCAGTGGTTCTCTGAGCTTGGATCTTTCAAGAGTTTACAAGAGTTCCAACTTGTAAACTCTCACTGGAACAGCCTCAAACTCGGGGTTCCTGCTTGGATACTCTGAGGGATTTTCTGAGTCTGAGGTAGGAGATCGAACATGTCAGAGCTCTGCGTTTTGAGAAAGATAAACCTCCGACAGCTTCAGTGCTGATCATACCTGTGTTATTTTGTCTTTAATTTGTCTCTACAGTTCACTCGCCTCTGTGACTCTGCTCCTACAGTATAAGTTTCTGCTGTTATAAACCTGCTGTTATGTGCTGCAATGGGTTAACCCTAACTCTAACTCTAAGCACAAATTCACTCTTGCGATGTTTTGCAAACAGCAATAATTGTAACAACAATGTTGATCAGTCAGCATAAAGGGATCTGTATTTATCCAAGCTATTTATTACTTGATTGGCTCATTACTGTAAAAGTAATCCGTAGGGCTGTAGTCGACCAAAGAATTTCTTGGTCGACCAAAGACATGTTCCATCGACCAATTAATCGACTAAAAAGAAGGCTCGACAAAATCTTTGAAGCTAAAAATATCTTCTGATCTGATTGTTTATCTAACCCAAACTATGCTTGAAAAGACTAAAAATGATGTGGTGTTCATGCAAGAACTACAATTTATTAAGAAAATGTATAAGAAAGTTTGTGTTTATGTCAAAAAAGGCAAAAGGCAAGCAAATCTTCAGCCAATTCACTACTTTTATGCTGCTGTTGAATATAACACTATATAATCTAATGGGTCGACTAATACAATTTTGGTCGACCAAGACTCCATCGACCGATTAATCGACTAAAGGAATACAACACTAGTAATCCAACTTGACACCGGAACACATAAGACTCGGAGGCAGTAGGGCTGGGCAATTAATCGCATTTGCAATTATATCGCGATATGACAAGACGCGATTATGTAATCGCAGAGACGTGCGATTATTGCCCACGTGCGTTTTGTTTTGGAAGTAATTGAAGCGCCGCGTGTGAGTGCGGCCGTGTGACTGCAGCGCCTCCAGTCTGCAGCTTCATGTTACACTCCTCTGACACCTCCGTGACTTGTGCTTCACTTTTCTCTCAGTGATTCGTGTGCTCATGAGATCAACGACATGTAATGACAATACCAGGCTCACCGGTGTAAAACTGTGCTCTTGTTAATACTACAGCAAAGGATTTGAGCTTAAAGCGGCGATGAACGAGGTGAGCCAGTAGCCCTCGCTGTACTCGTTCTTTCTCTCTTTTCTCCACTCTCTCCGCGAACTCTCTTCGTTAGTGACACGAAACATAGACATAATAGCTGTTTCAGGTGAATGTCTATCGCTTCTCTTTGCCTTTTAGCGCGTATGTGCGTCTGCCTCTTCGAAATCCCACCGCGTTACGAGTCCGCGCTGTAACATGAAGTGGTCCGCGGTGACGCGCTGCCAAACGAAGGATAAACTATTTAATTCCAAACACGGAACTCTACGGTTCTCTGCGTGGACAGGGACAGGTAATCGTCCCGCCTTCTGTCCTGTCTGTGGAGCGGGGGATGAGCTAGCGAGGGGCAGAGACGGAGAGGGGGAGAAGGAGAAGCAGCAGCAGCAGCAGCAGCCGCCGAGAGCCGTGTGCGTAAAGTTAAAGGGGAACACACTTAGCTTGGATATGAAAGTATATTTTACACTGAGTAGCTCTGTAAGGAAATATAAGTTACAGATATCACTTATTTGAACTTAAATAAAAATGAACAGTGAATGAATTTGCACAAGTTCAGTAGAACTGGTTCATGTCTGTAAAAAGCAGAGCTGGTTAGGCTATAGCCTATATAGTTTTATCCACCTTCACAATTAAATGAGTGTGACCGGTGTGGGTTTTGCCTCTCTGCGTTGTGTTGTGTCCTGAGCGGGAGTTGAACCCGGGTCTCCCGCGGGGCAGTCGACCGACAAACTCAATGAGCTAAAGGCAACGCTCCCCTTAGCTCAGTTTGTTTGTGGCTTCTTATACCTGAGGGGAGTGAGTTTATCCCATACCACCACACACTTCTCCATACTGGTCCCTCGTGTGGGCCTACACCGGTTACATGAGTTAATTAATCTTGTTGATCTAATCAGTGTTGGGGGAAATGCATTGAAAAAGTAATTAGTTACTCATTTCTTTTTACTTTTTGAAAATGTAATAAGTTAAACTACTTAGTTATTGCCTCAAGAGAGTAACTTGGTTACATTACTTTAGGATTACTTTGTGTGCATTATTGCAAACATCAATCAAAAATGGGATTTAAAATTGTATCGTTGGCATTTAAACAAAGGCAAACAACAAAAGAGTTGCTTAGATTCAAATTCAGTAAAATCAATATTAAAAATGATTCTGTGCACTGTTCCAGCTGCAGATCTGTGTCTCTGTTGTTTTATCTCACACGATAAGTCACTTTTGTAGATTATTTATTTTTTTTAACTTAAAAGTGAATAAGAGTATTTTGGTAGTAACTGTAATTTAATTACAAGTCTTTTCACAGTAACTAAATTACACTACTAGTTACTCAAACATGTAATTACAGTAACTAAGTTACACCCAACACTGGACCTAATTTAGTCAAAAATCATTTCACAGGTACATGTCTAGCAAAATATAACAATTCTTATAATAAACTGTTGATTTTGTGTTACTTTTGCTCTTGTTTTTATGCTGAGAAAATCGCAAAAAAAATCGCAATCGCAATATTTCCTGGAAAAAATCGCAATTAGGATTTTTGGCTAAATCGCCCAGCCCTAGGAGGCAGGCACTGCAACATACTGCTAACCTCAAATTAATCCAGAAAGGAACACGTGTTTTTGTCTGGAAAATGGGTTGTGGGCCAGATCTGGCCCTGGGCCTTATGTTGAATAGCCTGATCTAATCTGTACTATTTGTTCCAATCAGCATTATTCTCATTAAAGTTAATGTGGACAACACATTACATCATCTGTAAGACCAGAGGGGCCCAAACCTTTTTCCTCAGTGGGACTAACTTAATGTTATTAATTTACCAATATGGATGATTTTGCAGTGCCAAGGGCCAAACCTAATTTTATGTTGCATCTAAAAAATGTTTACAATAAGAAAGTGATAGAATTATATTTAATTAACACGCCTTAGCCCAATAAAACAATCTTTTCAACTGTAAATCTAATCAGACAAACATGTTTAACAGTTCTCAGCGTCTCTGTGACTTTTTCTTCTCGTGACAATCTCTCGAAATTATTCCATAAATGTGAAGAACGAGGACACACTTTGCCCTCGAGCCCCGCCTCGTGCGCGCTTTGGGACAGACGCACGAGCGCGCCGCCATTTCCACAGGTACGGCTGACGGAGACGCACCACCGAGCCGCTCCAAGCCGCTCCAGAGCGCTCCAAACCCGGGTAAACACGGACACAGCGAGCCCCGGAGGAAGCACCAGACCCCGGCACGCCTCCGCCATGTCACCGCTGTGCCTCTGCCTCCTGCTGGGGGCGATTGTAGCCGTAAACTCCGGTAAGATCAGACTTTTTCTACCGAGTTAAAAAAACAACACGGGTCAAAAATGAAAGAGAAAGTGTAGAAATGTGTGTCGCACTTGTTTTTTTACGCGTTTGACGAACACAACTAGACAAAACCGTGATAATTAACGTGTTTAACGTTGCTTACATCTCTTAATATTAACATAATTCATATTATAATGTGTTTTTGACATAATTTCGTGCGATTGAATTGATTATTTTCGTGCTGTATCAGCTTTCAAAGTCGTGTTCGCTAATAAAACACGGTATTATTACGATTAAACTACTTAAATTATAAATATTTTCAGTTTATTTAACTTAAAATTTGCTTAAACATAAAAGATAAGACTTAATATGGTCATAAAAGTGTAAAACAAGTGACTAAACCAGTTATTTTAGTCTGAAAACGTCAAAAGTACGACATTTCACGAATAAAAACTAAAATATATTGGATGTATTGTTTAAATATTCTAAGTTTAAGACATTATTTTGTTGTTTGTTTTGGTACAAACTGTTTAAGCTGCGACACGAACCAGGAAATAAAAATCCCCGGATGAAGAACACTGATCAATTCACGGATCAATAATGGAGCTAATCACGAATCAAGCTTTAAATATATTTGAGGCAGTTTATTGTAATGTTGTGAATTCTGATTTGACAAACGAGAAAATTAAACTAAATAGTAGAAAATACATAAATACAATGTTATAACGTATTTATATTTCTGTTTAATTTAACAATAACGTTTTGCATTTGTCTGAAAATTTAGCCTGAATTAACTCAATTTAAATATGTTTTAACCAGATTTTTTGTTACATTCAGAAACAGCAGGTTATTAAATACATTGTTATATCTTCAGTCAAATCAAACGTATTTATTTCTTACATTTTTAATCTGAGAAACTTCTGTCAGAGCAAATAAATATGTTTTTAAGCAAAGTTTTCAACATTTGACTAAAGAAATGAATTATATATTTGTCTTGTTACTGAAGAATTTTAAGTTGTTATTCTTTCTAATTGTCACTTTTACAATATATTCTAAAAAAAAAACAAGACAAAAATAATAAACAAAAAACAAGGGAAAAAGTTGAATAGTTATTCAAATAATTTTAATAAAATAAAGAAAACTCTTAAAACAACAAACACATAAAAAATACATTTACATACACAAGAATTAAAATAAATAAAATTAACTATAGAAGAAAAAAATACACTAATAAATGCATAATATAATAATAAAACAACACCTAAACATCAAATATAAGCAGTAAAAATAAAAATACTTTGATCCAGAGGGAGAAAACACAGACAAGTCCAGACTCGACACAGACGGCTCGGTGACACACAAACACACGCCTATGTTTGGTGTAAATGTAACTTACTGTAATTAATAATGAGTAACTAGCATTGTAACTGACTGAAAACGTATTCAATCAATGTTTGCAGAATCACAGAATGTAATCTCAGAGTAGTTTAAAGGAGACCTGTCGTGATTTTTCTGTACATTTAGGAAGAAACTACGGCATAAGTAGATCAATAATTCACATTTTGTTCATTGCAAAACACAAAAATGATCTAAAACGGATTAATAGAAACAGGTCCATTGACTTCCTGTTCAAAAAGGGCAGATTGATAAGCCCCGCCTCCTCATTGTAAAATTTGATTTTAAAAAGCCACAGATAAAAAAATCTATTTTTGTTGTTGGAAATTTTGAACCTTACATGTTTTACTCACATCCTAATAGGCTGGTTTCACATCACAACATTAGACTGGCCAATGTTATTTCAATGAGGTGGAGGGCAGGTAAAACTAATATTGTTTAAATGCAGTTTATTTTTGCAATGCAACCCAGTAATGTGTCTAGTCATTCTAGAAATCACCACTTTTTAAATTAACTAAATCATTTTTGAATTATTCCATGGCAAAGTCCAATGTTATTAATAGGAAAAAGTGCCTCTTGCCTCCACCTGACTTATAACTGCCAAGAGTTCTAGAATGTGAAACCCACCTATTGTTGAGTAACTGATAGTAAATACAGACAGTGGGCGGGGCTAGGTGGTAGGTGAAGACACTGGAGCATCAGCTGCAGGACAATGCACGATTACTCAAACCTGCAGGAATCAATCCAAATACAGCTTTAGGTAAACTAATGATGAGAGACACTGTTGTAACTAGGGCTGGGCGATATTGACAAAAATGTATACCTCAATCATTTTTTGCCATATCTCGATTACGATATTCAGACAATATTATTTCAAACCAACCAGAAAATGTTTATATACTTTAGTGTATTAGTTGAAGTTTAGTGATCAGAAAAATTAGGTTGTAGTTGACTAAAGACATTTTTGGTCGACGTATTATCAATCGATTAGTCGACTAAAAGATCCTCCCTTGAGTGACTCAAATATTTGACCCAAACCGTCCTCACAAGACACAAACTCAGAGGTTTACAGGCTAAATTACTGTTCATACCAAAAAAATGCAGCTAAATGACAAATCCATGCAACATGCTTTTTTTTAACTACCGTAATAAAAATGTGGCACCAGTGAGTGATAAATTGACTGAAATATCACCTCTTTTGATCATTTACAATGTTATAACTTTCTTCATTTTAATTTTTAAACTACTATTTTTTTTTACTATATAAACAATATACTCGATATTCCATTTTTGTATATCCTCAAAACAACTATCACGATATTATCTAAAATTCGATATATTGCCCAGCTCTAGTTGCAACATGGTTAAAAACTCAGAAAAGTTAAGTTACTTGTGGCAGTAACTTGTGCGTTCTAGTCGTATATTCCCAGTGGAATAGTTGGAACAGAAAATGACGAAGAAACATTGTTATATTTATAACAAAAAAGTCAGATTTAGACCAATGATTTGGTCCCAAATAGCTGTTCAGCACAAGTCCTTATGATTTAGTTTGGGCAATTTTGACAAAACAGAAAATGTCTTTAATTTGTAGAGAAAAATATAAAATGTCTTTTAAATTTGTCACAAAAGTGTTATTACCTTATTTGAAAGTTTACATAATTAAAAAAAAAGTGCAATAATTAATATACTTGAGTTTTATTTCTTCAATGTTTGAAAAATATATCTAATATAATCTATAATTTTATAGATTTTTTATAGATAGCACTACATCGACCGATTAATCGACTAAACCAGTGGTCTCCAGTCTGTTTCCTCGTAAGGACCAGTACAATCACAAATTTCTTTTCTAGGAACCGGTCAAAGTTGAAATGCGTACAACTGATTACTTTATATATTTTTAGCTTATTTATTGCTTGAATTTACTGTTTATCGGGCTAAGTGGCTCTAGATTTTCATAGTAAATCACACGAAAGAAATTATAGACTATAAATCAAAAATAAAATACATGTTAGTAGACACTCTGGTTCCCGGTAGCAGATGGCCCACTGCAGGAACTAATCGATTAATCAAAAGAATAATGGCCCTACTCATCAACGACCTACAGGTGATAATCTTTCAAATAAAGTGAATCATAAAAATGTTTTAAGCAATTTAAACACGACTTATAATAAGCTCTTTTTGCTTTTTCTCCAAAATATAGAAAATCATCATCAGCCTTAATTTCATTTAGAAAAAAGTGTTTTATTTGTGGTTTCATGAACATAAACTGAACATAAGTTTGACACTGACATGTCTCCGTCCAAAGTCTGTTTATTTACTGTCAGAGAATCGTCTGTAGATTCAAAGACCACAATCTAACGAGATATTATGTGTTTTCTTTTATTGCTAAATCCAGTAACGTCATATAAAACATGTCTGTGTGATAAAACAATCTTCGCCTTCGGACTTTGTGACGGCAGATTGTAAACGGGTTAATCATTACGTTCCAACTCTGCGTCTCGTATCATAAATGTGTTTTTGTCGAACCAGGAAACGGAGCAGATATATTTTTGTAAAAACTGCTCAGACCGGTTTGAACAGATGCTTCTCGAATGACAAAGTTGTTTATGAAAATTCCTTCTTCGCCTACGCCCGCTTTCATCAGAATCCTGCGTTTACAGTTCACAAAAAGAGAGAAGGAACGCTTAAACACAAATGGCTTCACATTATCATGAGCTAATAATTATAATTCTGAGTTTCATTGAATTTGTGCGTGTTTGTGTTTCCACAGAAAGCCACTCTCTGACCTACATCTACACGGCTCTGTCTAAGCAGGTGAACAACCCTGGGATCCACGAGTTCACGGCCATGGGGCTGCTGGACACCAAGATGATCGACTACTTTGACTCCGAGAGACAAGAGAAAGTCCCCAAACAGGACTGGATGAAGGAGAGACTGAACAAAGACTACTGGGAGAAAGGAACTCAGTCCAGGAAGAGCAAACAGCAGTGGTTTAAGGTGAACCTGGACATCCTGAAGAACCGCAAGAACCAGACCGACGACGGTGAGTTTGAGACACAGGGAGAACATGCAAACAACAACTGTAAAACTGTACAGTGTAACTGAAGACTTGTGTCTCACATGATCATGTTTGTCTCAGATGTTCTACAGTTGAACTGAAGACTTGTGTCTCACATGATCATGTTTGTCTCAGATGTTCTACAGTTGAACTGAAGACTTGTGTCTCACATGATCATGTTTGTCTCAGATGTTCATGTTCTTCAGTGGATGCACGGCTGTGAAGCAGAGCTTAACTCTGAGGGGAAGCTTGATTTTGTTCGTGGGATCGATCAGTACAGCTACGACGGAGACAGCTTCCTGTATTTTGACGACGCGGTGTCCGTTTGGGTTGCCGCGGCGACAGAGGCGGAGCCGACCAAGAGGAAGTGGGACGAGGTGCAGGTGCTGAAGGACTACACCAAAGGATACCTGGAGAGAGAGTGTCTGGACTGGCTCACAAAGTTCATGGACTACGGCAAACAGCAGCTCATTCATGCAAGTAAGTACTATTGTTATAAGTGTTACCACTGTTATTACAGTGATTATGACTCTGATGGAGGTTTGTGTCGGGGTAATCACTGAGGAACATCAGCTGCACAAGAACATCGTCATATTCCAAATGTCACTGTAATTACAACGAACAAAAACACACAAGAGGCTCAAACGAACGACCTTAATCTGTGGAGTTCCCCAAGGCTCAGTCCTGGGACTCCTGCTGTTTGTGTCTGTCCACAGAACCTCACAGTCCTCTCTCTCTCAGTAGAACCTCACAGTCCTCTTTCTCTCAGTAGAACCTCACAGTCCTCTCTCTCCACAGAACCTCCTGATGTCTACATGTTTGCCAGCCCGGCGCGGCACAAGTCCAGTGTGCGTCTGAACTGCATGGCCACCGGCTTCTATCCGCCCGACATCGTCATAAACCTTCTGAGAAACGGACGAGTCCTGAAAGACGACATCATCTCAACTGGAATCAGACCAAACCAAGACGACACGTACCAGCGCCGAGACTCCATCGAGATCGTGAGGACGGACCAGGGACAGTACAGCTGTGAGGTCCTCCACGCTGCCACCAATGTCAGGATCGAGAAGAAGTGGGGTAAGAGAGGAACACTTCAAACACAGCTCAGGGTCACGTAGAGCTGGGCGGTATGACCAAAAATTTATATCACGGTATTTTTCAAAATTATGTCGGTGTCACGGTATTTGATGGTATTTTTTATCCAGGTACATGACTAGGTGTTAACCCCGTTTCCAAATAATTTAGAGAATAATTACTGCAGTAAATTAACTTAGCAGCCTAGTATATGAGCAGACTAGTATAAACCCAGGTTTGAATCGTCCCACAAATGCTGCTGTATCCAAAGAGGTGACAGACAGTGACACTCATAACTGTAATGAGGTGATGAAATGAGAATGCATGACGTTGCGCGCTGCTCCCACTGCGTGCTGCTCCGCCCCAGTCCGCCTCCGGGGGTTGCCGTGGGTCTCCGCTCCGCGGGGCTGCGTGGCGCGGGCCGCTCATGTGTTTCGTGGGATAGCTTTAACTCTTGACACGGCGGTGGACGTCTTTTCCTCCTCCGTTGGGGTAGAGTGATGTGTTGCGAGCACGAACTCCGTGGCGTTGTCCTGTCCATGTGTGGGCGACGTGGTTCACTTTCTTTTTCCTGCTCGGTGCGTTATGGGCTGTGGAGCTTCACTTTGCCGCGGACTTGGACGGAGAGGATGGTGGCCTTGGTCCGTGTTTGGTCGGGTAGCGGCGGGGGGACAGGGCTGCGGCGGGGCCTTGCGCGGCGGGTGCGGGGGATGTGGTGGCTGTCTTCATTCATTGAAACGGCAGCGGCTGGTCCAGTGGTCGGAGCGGAACGGGGCGGGGCTGTATGTGGTGGGATCAGCGCGGCGCGACGTTCCACCGCTCTTTCTTCCGGACATACCGCACACACCGGTGTATGGAAAATTCATATCATTAAAAAAAAAAACACCGGTGTCAAATATTAAACGGTATACCGCCCAGCCCTAGGGTCACGGTCACGCTTGTCACTTACCTGACGCATTCTGAGGCTCGTGATTATTCACCAGAAGCCGCTGTGTCACTTTGTTTTGTCCTGAATGTGGTGATGTCGTCTGTAAAGTCTAAAGCTCAGAGTGACCTGTGTCCTGCAGATGGAGACCTCCCGCCTCATCCTGATGACATAGAAGAAGGTGGAGGCGTCCCGATCGCGGCCATAGCCGGAGCCATCTGTGGTGTTTTGGTGCTGGTCGGTGTGATTGTGGCTGTGGTGGTGGTGATGAAGAAGAAAAAACAAGCCAGTGAGTCAAATTTATGGTTACTCCTGATTTAATTATTGTTTAAAAATGTTCTCTCTCCTCCTCCGTCTGTAACTGGAATAATCCATGATTCTTTCTGCAGGCCCTATCCCTTTGAATGATGTGAAGGTTGCTCATATGGAAGAGCAGAAAAATAAACTTATCCCCGGAAGAGATTCTCCAGACTCTGGCAAAGGTATTGTATAAATATCTTGTGTAAAAGACGATTAGGGCCAGTGCATTTGGGTTTTTCCTCTATATTGAAGCAGTCTGTGATATTTAATCAAACTAACACTTTCTTACCGAGCTAGTCGAGCAGTAACAGATCCTTAAGTCTTGTGTCCCTAATCTCCTGTTTCTTTTTTTGACGGCTCTAAAATTAAAGGGGGTGTTGGGGAGTGTGTGTGTGTGAATTTTGAACAATATGCATATTTGAATGTAGTGTCCTTATTACAGTAGGATAAGCTGTCTTTGAACAGCTACATATGATTCTATTGTTTTTCACATTTCTGCAGGTTCAAACCAAGGTTCTTCTGACGACAACAGCTCCAACAAATCTGACAGTCCAACAGGTTCCCAGGACTCTGGTTTAAGTAAGTAACTCTGTAGTTTGGAAGCTCTCGATCGTAACTGCAGCAAACCGTCCGACACCGACGCTTCCTGTCCTGCAGAAACAGCTGTGACGGAGGCAGAGCAGTAACTTTCAAAACAAAAAGTAGTCGCATTTGATTTGAAAACTTTATTTCTAAAATCAAATAAAAGCACAGATGCACATTTATACACATTAGTGCATTTATACATTCTATGCCTTCTATGCCACTTGTTCGAACTATAAAACTATAACCAGGGCTGTTTTTTACAGACAACCAGTTAAACAGAACTTCTGCAGTTTCATTCACTGTACATTTTTATTCAAGGACAAATACATGATATTTGTAACTTATATTTAATTCCAGAGCTACTCAATGTAAAATAGGCTTTCACAGATCCAAACTGAGTGAGCTCGCTCTTCCCTCGCTCTACAGACAGGACAGAAGGCGGAACAATCATCTGTCCCTGTCCACACAGAGAACTGCAGTGCTCTGAATTTGGAAGTACATTGTTTATCATTCGTTTGGCCAGCGCGTCGCCGCAGACCACTTCATGTTACAGTGCAGGCTCGTAGTGCTGGTGGGATAAGAGTTTTTCTGGAGCCGAAAGCACATGCACATATGTGCTAAAAGGCAAAGAGCAGTAATAGAAATGCATCCACAACAACTATAATGTCTATTCTGTATCACCAACAAAGAGAGTCTGCAGAGCGAGTGAAGAAAAGAGAGAAAGAGCGCAGTACAGCGGATCAGCGCAGGCTCCAGGGTCACATCGTTCACTGCCGCTTTAAGCCTACATCCTTCGCTGTAGCACTGGCAAGAGCACAGTTTTACACCTGTGATGTCGTCGATCTCGTGCACATACGAATCACTGAGAGAAAAGTATAGAAACACACGGAGATGTCGGAGGAGGTGCTGCAGTCACACGGTCACACTCACATGCGTCGCTTCATTTACTCACAAAACAAAACGCACAATAATCGCACATCTCTGCGATTACATAATCGTGTTTTGTCATATCACAATATAATCACAAATGCCATTAATCACCCGGCTCTACTGCAAAGCCAGCCCTGACGATGTAATGAATGTTTGACTTAATGAGTTGATTCTTTTGTTTTAGATCCCAGTGACGAGGGAGGAGAACAAACAAATTTAATGAACAGCCAAGCTCCAAACGGTCCGGAAGACTGAGACTTTGATCCAAATGAGCAAAACTTGTAAGACGGGGTTGAAACTTTGGCTAAGAAGTGTTTTTTTTTACTTAAGATAAAACAAGCTTTTCATCTTTAAAGATCCTACATGATGTAAAAGTGACTAGGGTTAAACATATATAAAAATTGGCTTTATGAAGTATCGGCTCAGTGATATTGAATCACTGTGACCTTTAGATAGTCCTACTTCATTAGAACGTCAATAAGCTCTGGATGCTCTGTTGCACCTCATCAACTCAAAGTTTTAATGTTAACAGGTGGTTTCAGCTACAATTATGCACTTTTACTAAACTTTGCACTGGAATAAATTGTGTTCACGAGGTGGATCAGAGCGTTTTCAGTTCAAGACAAGGACGCAGCCTAAAATGTAACAAAAGATGAAATTACAATTTAATGTGAATCAAACAATTGTGCAACACTGGAACCTTTAAATGTGTCTCTTAGGAGAAATCTTGTTGTAAATAAAAATAATCACATCATGCTGTAAGCTGCCTAAGGTACTGTTAGCAGCTCATTTATTTTTATATTTGGGAGTGTGAAATATGTCTGTGTGTGATTACAAAGCCTTAATTAATCATGTAGCTTTGGTAGACTCGTTGATAGAATAACGCTCAAAGAAACTGTGGTATTTGCTGCCACCTTGTGACCGGAGCAGCTAAATAACATGAAAACAGGGCTTTTAAATGCATAGATTAGAACAGAAGAAATCTATATGAGTGGTTTTGAAAATACTATAACTCAAGGATACTGTATTACGAAGGCATTAATCTTTTTATTTTAGCAGTGAAAGTACAGAATGTAATCTTTATGTTTTTTATATTGTTTGTTGTCTCTCACTTTTGACAGGCTCTGAATAGATAATTCTGTTGTAATACATTTATATGAAGCTTGGGTGTTTTTTGTATGGTACATGTATGTATGTGGTGCTTTGGGACTTGAGATTAAAACAATTATTTTAAATGAAGAAACTACGCTGACTAATACTAATAAAAATAATTTGTCATAACGTGAAGCTTCTGTTTTTATTATTATTTATTAAAAAATACTCTGCTATCGGACGTTAGCATTTCCTGTTTATTTTCCTGTAGCCGTTAGCATTAAAGTTAGCCCTCAACAACCGCAAGTTATAAATTATCCAGATAGAAACAGCTGATTCAAACCTATCGACCACATTTAGCAGAAGTCAGAGCCTCGAGCCAAACTCAAGTTATTGTTGAGTTTTTCAATACTTCTAGTGGTTTATTGTTGGTAAAAATTGGTGGAATAAATGCTAACGGCTAGCGAATTTTTTCATCTTTTAAAATTCTAATGACCAGTAAATGTCTTCTTTACATGTTACTGGTGAAAACGGCAGACAAAAGACAGAAATATCACCAAATAAAAGTTGTATATCTTAATTTCTCTGTGGAGGAAAGTCCGGGTGATAGTTTATAGTTTTTTGAGAGTTAGTGCTAGACTGGTCCGGAGGGACGTACGCGAGCTGGTTGCCATGGTAATGAGTTTATTTCTGTTGATAATCGGGCATAAATTGTTTTATTTTTTTATCTTAACCTTTACCCAAACCCTTTCCCTAAACGTACCCATCATTCTCCTTTTCACAACGTTCTCCTAAACTTATAATCACCGTCCTTCCGGATTCGACTATTTACCATTTACCTTTTTTAAGGTTCGAGAAGCAACAACGGTTACCATGGAAGCAACGGCAAATCCGTCATGTTTCTTGCAGTCTGGCAGAACTTCGATAGGAAAACATCAGCCAAAACGATATAAAAGTGAACAAAACAGCTGAGGAACAACGTGAAAACTGCTGAATCACAACTAGTAAATTTAAATTTCATTCATTGTCAGAATATATTTTATTAAACGCTATTTGTCTTCAAGTTGACAAGCTAATTCAGTTTCTCAGTGGTTCCCAACCTTTTTCGTCTTGAGTACCCCCTAATCTTGATCTCACACACGGAGTTCCCACCCCTATGTCATGTGTTTTTAAGGGTGTTTTATCTTTACTCATATATTTTCATGTTTAACCCTTGCATTTTATTGTTTTAATGTATTTCGTGTCAAACGCTTGCCTCTTAACATGTCAAATGTGCAGCAAATAACATTTTTCGCATTTCAATACTTGCAATTCTACCTTTCTTGTAAATTTGCAATCATCTCAAGGACCCCCTGGCAAATGGTCGCGTACCCCCTGGGGTCCACGTACCCCTGGTTGGGAAACACTGCCTTAAAGTGCGTCTGACAGGTTTGACTACATTTTTAGTAAAACACAGTAAACATGTTTATGATTCAGACTTCATAAACATTTAGCTTGTTCTTACCCAGTTTGGTTGTTTTGGTGAAGTTTGTCGCGGCCCCTTTCGTACCCGAAGACCCGATTTGTCCAGAAGTTCCTTTTTAGGTCAACAACGCATGCGCAGGCCGAAATTACGTATTTTTAACACATTATTTGTAAGTGTACAGTTAATATTATTTATTTATATTGATATTTATGAATATATCTTGCAAAAGTTTACCAATAGAAAGCCCCAAACGGCACATTTATTTATCGCTGTTTTAAGCTAACAGATAACAGCCGGAACTAGCTTAATCAGGCGTTTACTGCTTTAAACGGTAAAAATCAAATTTTACAATAATTTGCTTTGTTGAAATCTGTGAGGGAATTTTGTGTTTAAAAGTTTAGTTTCGTCTGTGTTTAATAAATATTCCAATACAAATAAAACAATGTAAAGAAGTAAAGCTAAAGGTACGAATCAGGTCTTCCGGTACGAAAGGGGACGTGACAAAGTTCATTCTTTTGTTCAGTAATTATGACACATGTGGAGGGGAATCCACAACTGTTACCTAACAACCACACTGTAAATTCGGGACAAAATTAACAATAATGACAATGTGACAAATTATTATAACTTGTAATACATTAATTGTGTTCAATTACTGTTTAAACTCCAAGAAACTGTCAGTTGTGTGTAAATTGTCTCTTTGACGACACACGTGGAGGATTCTGTTTGAAAACTTAAATTACTTCCTGTAATTTTCTACTTTTTTGTTTTGTTTTGCCAATGTGTTCATAAATTGCAACTTAACTGCTGTAACTAAGATCAATATTTACCACAAAGAATCATCCCAAATTAGGTCAAAATTAGAAAAAAAATGTTATAATCTGTCATATGGGTTTTAAGCGATAATGTAAAATAAAAGCGGATTAAATGGAAATACTCAGACATTTTTGCAAGAGCATGTTTGGAGATGAATGAACAGATCTCCCCATCACTTTCCCGGTTAAAACAAAAACTTTCCTTAAACTAATTTAATTCAAGTGAACACAATAAGCTTCCATATAAACTGTACTAAAAGGATGTGAAACTAAAAATGAACCTTGTGACTTTACCTCAAACCTTTGCATCATCTTTGTTACATTTTCAACTGTAAATTTTCTCTTAAAACGTATTTGAATTTGTGAATTTTATGTTTTATTTTAAGGTTGTACAAAAAATACATTGGCAAACATATTTTGTGCGTCTACATGAGAGAAGAGAATTTCTAAGCCGTTTTTAGCTGGATTTCAGTGAACAAAATAATAATCTTTTATTTATAGTCAAGCACATGTCTCCTTTAAGAATAAGTTTGAGACAGTTTTGGACAGGCTCACGAGCGCGCGCCGCCATTTTAACAGGAAGAACAGACACACAAACACATCACCGACATACGGAGCCTGACAATCCGCTCCAGACTGCGCCAAACCCGGGTCAACACGGGACAAACTGCCCCTAGTAGAAGCGTCGGACCCCGGCACGCCCCGTCATGATTCCGCTGTGCCTCTGCCTCCTGCTGGGGACGATAGTGGCCGTAAACTCCGGTAAGATCAGACTTTCCTCCTCATGTGTGACGAGTCAAAACGAAACTGAAAGTAAAAAAACACTGTGACGCACTTATTTTCTCGCACTAAACGTCGAATTTCTGACGGGATTCGGCAGATTAACGTGTCTAACGTGACTTAGATGCGTGAATATTGATCCAGTTCATAATAAAATGGTTCTAGTGGAAGCTTAAAACTTGTTATTTTGACGTTTTTTGACGCTGTAGAATCAACTTCTTTGTTCCTTATCAGCTTTCAGAAATCACGTAGGTTTGCATAGACACGTTTTAATTACGTTTAGACTATTAAAACTGTCAAAAATAATGTGATTTTACAACAACATTAAAATAAAACATGTTACTGTTAAACTAGATCTAAGCTGTCATTTTCTTTTAAACATTTCAAAGCTATTTTAGTGAACAAACTCAAATATATTCAGTATTTTACAGGTAAATATTCTAAAATGTGATATATTATATGCACATTTATTATTTAATTATATAATATATGTATGAAATATTTTTGAGTTATGTACGAGCTGATTTGTGACAAACTAGGAAAAATATTTCACCAGGACAAACAAGTGTTAAACCTTTCCTGTCTCGGTCCCCTGACCGTGGTCGGAGGACACAGGGGAGAGCCGTCTTCTCCAGGGCCGAAGGGTCGCTCTTCCTCCGGGGTTTAACTCCCTATTCTGGACCTCAAAGTTGTTAAGAGTGTCGAGTATGTTGAATGACCACTCCAGTTTGTTGCTCAAGAGTTGTGGCTTATTTTGCCGTACTGCACAGTAATTACACATTACTTCTGCCCTCACTAACACTGATAGCTGCCTTCATGCAGGTACGACACACACCACACAGACTGAACACACACCCGCTGCACTTTGTCCGGCTAAAGAACAACAGCGTGCGCCACGGGCACGCGCAAAAAAAAAATATATATAAAAATACAAACTAATTACTCTGAGTTAGTTTTAGGTTAAAAAAAAATCCACAAACATAACGTATTGTGTGAGATATAACGGCTCAGAGACACAGATCAGCAGCTGAAACTGAACAATTGTTGGTTTTATTTAATTTGAGCCTTTTTAAGCAACTCTTGTTAATAGGCTGAGTGCAGTTGTCTTGTTTTCGTTTAAAATACTACATCCTGTACATACAACCACTTCCTGTTCAATTCTCTTCAATGAGGTTTTCACTCCATCAGTTTAAAACGACTAAATCCTCTTTAGATCTGACAGTTGTGGTGAATGTTACAGAAAACATGTTAAAGACTTTACATATCAGAGGAATATTTCACCAGAGACACTTGTGAGTTTAAAAAGAGATGTGTTTGTGTCTAAATGCTAACGCTAACAGGAAGTGGTTGTGTGTACAGAAGTTAGATATTTTGAACGTCCACAAGCCAACTGAAGCTCCGTGCACAGAGCCTATTGCCTTTGTTTAAATGCCAATAATAAAAATCTAAATCCTATTTTTCAATCAATCTTTGCAATAAAACACACAAAGTAATCCTAAAATAATAAGTTACTTTCCTGAAGCAGTAACTAACTAGTGTAACTAATTATATTTAAAGAAAAATTATAAGTAATGAGTAACTAATTACTTTTTCAATACTTTCCCCCAACACTGCTCATGATTTGAAAATGAAAAGTTCTGTGCTTCCATCAATAAATAGATCCGTAATGGAGCTGGTCTTTTGAAAGCGTTTGAGACGGTGTGTGTTAAAGACAATAAATATTTAAATACACTTCATTTCTATTAAGTGTCATTAATCTGTAAAATGTATTGAACAGAACCTCGGTTTGTGAAACCTCGTGTGTGTTTCCACAGAACTCCACTCTCTGACCTACATCTACACGGCTCTGTCCAAGAAGGTAGAAAACCCTGGGATCCATGAGTTCACGGCCATGGGGCTGCTGGACACCAAGATGATCGACTACTTTGACTCCGACAGACAAGAGAAAGTCCCCAAACAGGCCTGGATGGAGGAGAAACTGAGCAAAGACTACTGGGAGAAAGGAACTCAGTCCAGGAAGAGCAAACAGCAGTGGTTTAAGGTGAACCTGGACATCCTGAAGAACCGCAAGAACCAGACCGACGACGGTGAGTCAGACACTTTCTTCACAACATAAACATATTAGAAACATAAACTTTACTAAAAACGTTTATTCTGGTTTGTCAAATAAAACAATCTGTGACTTTAGAGAAGTTTATTGTCCGAGTGTAAAGGCCACGGCCTGATGTGACGTCGACATTTATAATCAGGAACAACATTTAAATCACATGATCATGTTTGTCTCAGATGTTCTACAGTTGAACTGAAGACTTGTGTCTCACATGATCATGTTTGTCTCAGATGTTCTACAGTTGAACTGAAGACTTGTGTCTCACATGATCATGTTTGTCTCAGATGTTCTACAGTTGAACTGAAGACTTGTGTCTCACATGATCATGTTTGTCTCAGATGTTCTACAGTTGAACTGAAGACTTGTGTCTCACATGATCATGTTTGTCTCAGATGTTCATGTTCTTCAGTGGATGCACGGCTGTGAAGCAGAGCTTAACTCTGAGGGAAGCTTGAGTTTTCTCGTGGGATCGATAAGTACAGCTACGACGGAGACAGCTTCCTGTATTTCGACGACGTGGTGTCTGTTTGGGTTGCCGCGGCGACAGAGGCGGAGCCGACCAAGAGGAAGTGGGACGAGGTGCAGGTGCTGAAGGACTACACCAAAGGATACCTGGAGAGAGAGTGTCTGGACTGGCTCACAAAGTTCATGGACTACGGCAAACAGCAGCTCATCCATGCAAGTAAGTCCTATTGTTATAAGTGTTACCACTGTTATTACAGTGATTATGACTCTGATGGAGGTTTGTGTCGGGGTAATCACTGAGGAACATCAGCTGCACAAGAACATCGTCATATTCCAAATGTCACTGTAATTACAACAACACAAACACACAGGAGGCTCAAATGAACGACCTTAATCTGTGGAGTTCCCCAAGGCTCAGTCCTGGGACTCCTGCTGTTTGTGTCTGTCCACAGTAGAACCTCACAGTCCTCTCTCTCTCAGTAGAACCTCACAGTCCTCTCTCTCTCAGTAGAACCTCACAGTCCTCTCTCTCTCAGTAGAACCTCACAGTCCTCTCTCTCTCAGTAGAACCTCACAGTCCTCTCTCTCTCAGTAGAACCTCACAGTCCTCTCTCTCTCAGTAGAACCTCACGGACCTTCTCTCTCCACAGAACCTCCTGATGTCTACATGTTTGCCAGCCCGGCGCGGCACAAGTCCAGTGTGCGTCTGAACTGCATGGCCACCGGCTTCTATCCGCCCGACATCGTCATAAACCTTCTGAGAAACGGACGAGTCCTGAAAGACGACATCATCACAACTGGAATCAGACCAAACCAAGACGACACGTACCAGCGCCGAGACTCCATCGAGATCGTGAGGACGGACCAGGGACAGTACAGCTGTGAGGTCCTCCACGCTGCCACCAACGTCAGGATCCTGAAGACGTGGGGTAAGAGAGGAACACTTCACACACAGCTCACGCTCTGAGCTCAGCACAAACTGCTTTTGAAAGTTGCTTTAAACCTTTGATCATTTAAAACTGAATAACTCTGAAAGTAGGAACCCAACTTTATGTTTTAAAATGTAAACTGAAGGTAGTTTCTTTGTTGTTGCTGTGGCTGTGCAGCTTCAGAAATCTCTTGTTTAAAGGTGCATTATTCAAAATGTAATCAAGTACAGTTGTGTTTAATCTTCTGCCTGTTTCCTGCAGATGGGGCACTCCCGAAGCATCCTGAAGAGATACAAGGAAATGGAGGTTTTTCGACCTGGGTCGTGGCTGTAGCAGGGATCGGTGTTTTTATTCTCTTTGTGATTGTGGTCGTTGTATTTTGCCTGAAACACAGTGAGTGATGTTTCTCTTTTCTTATGTTTTGTTTTCTGTTCTGCTTTAAACACTTTTGTTTTGTTTGTTTTACAGAAAAGGGTCGCTGTTCTGGTGAGTCTCTGCTGCTGTCAGGAGGATGGAAGGGCATCTGGCACAAGTGACACATAATCCTGTTTTTTTTTCCAGGAGTGCAAACGGTCTCTGGGAATATAAATTTGAGCAACGGTCACGTTCCTAATGGCGCCAACGGAAGTTCTGGAAACGGTCAGGCTGTGAATGGTAAAATACTCAAGTTTACCTCTGAGTCGCTGGATTTTTAGTGATGTGCTGAGATATTAAGATACAGTGTTCCCTCGCTCTAGCGTGGTTTACTTTCCGCGGCTTCGCTGTTTCGCGGATTTTTTGTGTGTGCAATTTAGCATTTTTGTGTGCGGTCCTATAGTCGTGCTTGGTCCTATAGACGTGCTCGGTCCTATAGACGTGCTCGGTCCTATAGACGTGCTCGGTCCTATAGTCGTGCTCGGTCCTATAGACGTGCTCGGTCCTATAGTCGTGCTCGGTCCTATAGACGTGCTCGGTCCTATAGTCGTGCTCGGTCCTATAGACGTGCTCGGTCCTATAGACGTGTTTGGTCCTATAGACGTGCTCGGTCCTATAGACGTGCTCGGTCCTATAGACGTGCTCGGTCCTATAGACGTGCTCGGTCCTATAGACGTGCTCGGTCCTACAGACGTGCGCTGTAAGCTGCTTTTCTCTCAAACACACTGTTTGGACCGTATCACATGGCAGCATTCACAGACAACAGCACAGAAGCTCTTTTAGAAAACTTTAGACAGTTTGGATCATGCAGGAGGAGCTGACCTGACGCTGGGACGTTTCTCCAGGTGAGGATTTGACTCTTTGAGCTCGTAGTTACCATGATAAGTTTGTTCATTTGTGTAGTTCAGAGATGTGTTTGAGGAGCGTGTTGTGACTTCACTAGAGTCCAGATGTGTTTGAGGAGCGTGTTGTGACTTCGCTAGAGTCCAGATGTGTTTGAGGAGCGTGTTGTGACTTCACTAGAGTCCAGATGTGTTTGAGGAGCGTGTTGTGACTTCACTAGAGTCCAGATGTGTTTGAGGAGCGTGTTGTGACTTCACTAGAGTCCAGATGTGTTTGAGGAGCATGTTGTGACTTCACTAGAGTCCAGATGTGTTTGAGGAGCGTGTTGTGACTTCACTAGAGTCCAGATGTGTTTGAGGAGCATGTTGTGACTTCACTAGAGTCCGGATGTGTTTGAGGAGCGTGTTGTGACTTCACTAGAGTCCGGATGTGTTTGAGGAGAGTGTTGTGACTTCACTAGAGTCCGGATGTGTTTGAGGAGCGTGTTGTGACTTCACTAGAGTCCGGATGTGTTTGAGGAGCGTGTTGTGACTTCACTAGAGTCCGGATGTGTTTGAGGAGCGTGTTGTGACTTCACTAGAGTCCAGATGTGTTTCTTTCGGCTCTGGAGTCCATGTGATCCGTGGCTCTGTGGTCGGCTGTGGAGCGCAGCGGGACGGGCAACGTGCTAAAAGCAGAGCAGGCGAACACACACAACACCGTCCCTCTTTAAACGTCACAAAAACCACTCGCGCTGTTGTATCTGGCGGTGAATCATGTGTTCAGCGCATTATTGCCTGTACAAAAGACACTAAACATCAGAACCAGGCAGGTTATCAACTCAAATTACTGGTAAAAAATGAAGATCACTACTTCACGGGTTTCGCCTTTCACGGGTTATTTTTAGACGTAACCCCCGCCATAAACCAGGGAACACTGTAATGAAATACTGAGATATTGAGATACTGGGATACGCTCCATGCACTGTGCTCTGCCCAAAAGCCTTTTCTGTGACTTCTGCACTGATGTTACTTTATCTGGAAAATGCTTCTCCACAATGTGACTGAGACAAAGCTGTGACAAAAAACAACTCTGACTGATGAAAATAATATTCACGATTAATTAAAGAATAATTAAAATTATTTAGACAGAAAGCCTGCAGAACATCAGCTCCTTAAACACAAAGAGTGAAGAGATCAGATGAAATGGGTGAAACATGGACCTTGTAAATATTTCTACAATTGTAAAGAAACCATAGACATATAATTAGTAAACGTGCAGTCCGACTCTGATGCTATCGAACACTTAGCATCTGAGCTACTCTGGAGCGTTCTCCTGTTTGTTTTCCTATAGCCGTTAGCATTAGCCGTTAGCATTAGCCCGCAAAAAAACACAAGTTATGAAAGATCCAGAGAGTTTAACTTCAGTTTGTCACAAACTCTTTAAGTCCTTTTCTCCTTTGTCCAAATTCTCTCAGAGAAACTTCTGAAGGAAAAATAAAGTACGATTATTAAGAAGAAATGTACAATAAAAACCAAAGCAGAATCTTAATTCTTATTTTCCCAAACTTTTGTGTGAGTCTCAGGTTGTTGCAGAAGCTTCAGATGTTTTCTTGTCCTGACGTCACTTTATCTGAAAATAAACTTCAAATCTACATCATGTCAAATCCAAATGATTGTTTGTTCAAATCCTCTAAACATGAGAATAGTTTCAGCAATTATTTAGTTCTGTCAGAAACACTCGTCCAGACAAAGTTTTCAGACATTTTTGGTGCTAAAATCACATTTAAATGAATCAGTGATAAAATAATCAAACAGTTCACTTGTTGTTAGTTAAATAAAAAACAATAAAGGAGATTTATATATTTTGACTCACCAGAGCAGCTCAGATCTCTTCTGTCCAAACAGACTGACTCTCACTCTGACTGTTGAAGTTTTTCTCCCACAATGCATTGTTTTCAGTTAGAAAATACAGACAAACCCGTAGAATATACGAAACAGACAAGTTCATGTAAAACTACAGAGAAAAGTCTTTTTACAAACAGAACTGTTAATAAACATGAAAACGCCAAAAGGAAACTACGGAAGTCCAGAGCTGCCAGTGTGGAGTAAACATTTTTTTCAGCTTTTCTCGTTATAACAACTTTTTATTTACGTTCAAACGACTTTTTTTTACGTTCAAATGAGAATATAATGTCGTTATAACGAGTTTTTATTTACATTAAACAAAATATATTCTCGTTAAAACGACTTTTAATGAAAAATAGACAGCCCTTCCCATGATGCTCCGTTTATTAATCATCACAGATTAAACAGGATTCTTCAGTGTTACTGCTACATATAAGATCTCATGGCTGCTCTTTATAAATACGTGCATCGCTTTGATATAAAATACGCCGACTTTCGTCTTTCCTCATTTCTCCGCTGCTCTCTCTCTCTCTCTCTCTCTCTCTCTCTCTCTCTCTCCCCCGTCTCTTCTCGATCGTCTCTGATTGGCCAGCGCCTCGTCTTTTTAACTTATTCAGAATTCTGGTTCGGATGTAGGAGCAGGTTATGAGTTTGCCGCATGTTGCCATAGAGATCTGCCCCGATAGGAAGTGATTCAGTTTCGTAGGACCAGACCAGGTTTAACCCAGAACTGACCTAAACCCCAAATCTAGCTTCATAGTACAGGCCATGAGTACAGGCTCTGAGCTATACAGCTTGTGGCGCATCATGGGAAGAGCAGTCTGTTTATAATAAAAAAAGTCGTTCGAACGAGAAAATATTGTCGTTTCAACGTAAATAAAAAGTCGTTTGAACATAAATAAAAAGTCGTAATAACGAGAATATTGTCGTTTGAACGTAAATATAAAATCGTTATAACGAGAAAAGCTGGAAAAAATGTTTACTCCACACTGGCAGCTCTGGACTTCCGTAGGAAACAAAATCCGTCAAAATAAACAAGAAACACTCCAGTTTATTTACGGATATTTTTAAGAGTGCACACTCAACATCAGCTTTGTACCTAGAGCCATTATTGAACTGAACTCACAACAATGACTGCATGTTTGAAAAGAATGTTTACAGGGGATTTCACCACAGATGCATAAGCAAAATGTCGTTGCCCTTGTGACAATGACAATAAAGGTGAATTGAATTGAATTGATATAAAATGTGATTCTGTTTTTGTTTTTTTCAGGTGCCAATGGTTACGCGCCGGTGCCTCAAACGTCAAACGGTCGCCAACAATCTTTCAAACTGAACTGTTTCAAGTGATAATAATAATCCAAAAATCCAGATACTTTACGCAGCAGCTTTGCCCAAATCGCAGAGGCTCTTTCACTTCAGCCTCTCGACAGCTGCGTCAGAGTTTTAAATCTGCATCGTCGCCATATTCAATGTAGTAATGTAGGTTTTTAAACATGTCTTCACTCTCCCACGCTCAAACAAACTATAAAAAACACATTATTTTGACGACAGTGTTAGCGCAGAGGGACCAGTCTTCCTTGGATGTTTTATATTCGTCGCAGCTACAATTACAATTTGCTTATTATTGTAGAAAAAGATTTATATTTGGATTGAGTTTTAGAAAATCTTGACATTTCCAGTTTCATTTCAAGTCGTTTTCAGTCTGATTAAAGCTGACTGTTACTTTTATACTGTTGCCCCGCCCACTGGGAGGAGCTAAACCCTGAAACTGTCCTATCGTTTTGTCTGTTTTCTCACCTGTTTAAGTTTGACATTCTCGCCTGTTTAAGTGGGACATTCTCGCCTGTTTAAGTGGGACATTCTCGCCTGTTTAAGTGGAACATTCTCACCTGTTTAAGTGGAACATTCTCACCTGTTTAAGTGGAACATTCTCACCTGTTTAAGTGGAACATTCTCACCTGTTTAAGTGGGACATTCTCACCTGTTTAAGTGGAACATTCTCACCTGTTTAAGTGGAACATTCTCACCTGTTTAAGTGGAACATTCTCACCTGTTTAAGTGGGACATTCTCATCTGTTTAAGTGGGACATTCTCATCTGTTTAAGTGGGACATTCTCATCTGTTTAAGTGGAACATTCTCCCCTGTTTAAGTGGGACATTCTCATCTGTTTAAGTGGGACATTCTCACCTGTTTAAGTGGAACATTCTCATCTGTTTAAGTGGGACATTCTCATCTGTTTAAGTGGAACATTCTCACCTGTTTAAGTGGAACATTCTCATCTGTTTAAGTGGACATTCTCATCTGTTTAAGTGGGACATTCTCATCTGTTAAGTGGAGCATTCTTATCTGTTTAAGTGGAACATTCTCACCTGTTTAAGTGGAACATTCTCACCTGTTTAAGTGGAACATTCTCACCTGTTTGAAGGCCAGCCCACACCACGCACGTCACTTGCCGCGCGCCAGACCCAAGCGTCAACACTCACCAAATGCCGCGACGCTCGGCGTCATTTTTCAACGATCCGCGGTCGTAATGGGTGAGTAATATGAAAATATGTCCTAAATAATGAAAGGCATTCCGCGTTCATCTTTGTAAACGAAATAGCACCGGTAAGTTAACTACTATACATGATTTAAGTCGTAGAAGAAGAAACTACGGGTGCCGGCAGGGTCATTTCCAGGGGCGGCGCCGCGACGGAAACAAACAAAACCAAATCACGACGCGTTGTAAAGCGCCGCCGCGAGCCCAGTGTGTTTACATTCATAGAAATTAATGGAGGCGCCCAATTTGCCGCGCGGCAGAGCGTCCCGGTGTGCGCTGGCCTTAAGTGGGACGTTTCTCACCTGTTTAAGTGGGACATTCTCTTCCGTTACATTTCCGTTCATTCAAAGCTTCAGTTCCTTAGACAAGAGGTTCTCAAGCTTGAATACATGATTTTTTTAAATCTTTTTCGTTGGTTTAGTTGATTCTATCAAATTCATTACATGTTTAACCCCTTGTGTCCCGAGAGTTTTACTTCATTTTTGGCGTTTTTCATTTTTAAATTGTCCACCATTGCTACAGTTTTGGAGATATTTCAATGATTTCTTGTCACAAACCTTAGATCAAGTCATATTTTCAAAAGATCAACTCGCAATTTTGCTAAACCCAGTGTTTCTAATAGAAGACAAAGGGACAAAATGCTCCACAGAACAAGAGAAAGAACTACAAACTGCTTCTGCACAAAAACTACAAAAGAAATCATTGAAATATCTCCAAAACTGTAGCAATGATGGACAATTTAAAAATGACAAAAAATGGAGTAAACTTTCCAAAGTGAACACAAAGGTTAGGATTGTACGTGATTAGAAGTTGTAATATTGAAATGATCAGTATTACAAAAAAAGCTTAGATGACCTTCGATACATTTCCAAGGGTTCGCGGAGCCCACTTTGAGAACCACTGCGAAGTCCAAACGCCGCTGTAAACTCAGGAAAGCTGTAACATTTCTGTTTAACTCGAGGGTTTGGCTTTTTCTCTCTTTTGCCTGGATGCAGAGCCAGGCTTCAGCTCCTGCTCAGAGTGGGTCTGGTCACCACGCCGCCCGCCTGCGCCTCAGATCAAATCTACATCGTACCGGCCAATTAGATTAGTTTATTTGTTTGACACAGATGAAACAAAGAAGCTGATTGGTCGTTTGTCATTTCGACCAGTGTTTCCCAACCAGGGGTACGTGGACCCCAGGGGGTACGCCAGTCATTGGTCAGGGGGTACTAAAGATGATTTAGGATTAAAAGAATGGTAGAATTTAGGGCTGGGTATTGCCAAGAGCCTTCCGATACGATACGTATCCCGATACAGAGGTCACGATACGATATGTATCCCGATACACGTATATGCTGATATAATTTCCTCCATATGTACCTATCAAGTGTCAAATGCAGAGGAATTGTATTTTCTAACTACTCTTTATATTAGATACAAGTGTCTTACAAATAAGCCTTTATTCAGCTCAATAGATTCAGCTTTAAATCTGCAGTCCAGGTTCAAAAGTGTAAATTATATGAATTTAAATATGTCGATACGTATCCCGATACACCTTTTTGTAACGATACGCGTATTGCCAATGAGCTTGTCACGATATATCCTGTATCGATACATTGAGTACAGCCCTAGTAGAATTGCAAGTATTGTAATGCAAAAACAATTATTTGTAGCACATTTTCACAAGTTAAGAGGTAATTTTTTGACATGAAATTTTGACTTGAAATTATTAAAACAATGGTTATAATTGAAAATATATGGTTAAATATAAAATAACCCTAAAAAAACCACGACGGGGGTACTCTATGTTTGAGATCATGATTAGGGGGTACTCAAGACAAAAAAGGTTGGGAAACACTGATGTAGACCAAAAATCTGATTTTTGATTCATTGATTCTGCAGAAATCTGCCATGTTTTTCTTGATTTGTTTTTGTTTTTTTTTCTCATCATATTATGGAATTGATGCGTTTTTTGTTGTTGGTGGTTTTCATACTGGAGACAATGCTTGTCCCTGATTGGCTAATTAATCTGTCAAAGATATTTTTTTCCATGGATATGTCTTTGTTTTGGGGCGTTGCTAAGGAGATAGTAGGAAACACAACCAGGCCGTGCAGAGTAGAGCCGAGTGGGGCCAAGTGGGGCCAATGGAAGCGTGTCATTTTTATAAGTATTACTGTGGATGGTGAGTGGAACTGTCTTTTTTCTGTTAATAACTTTTGTACTTGAAATCTCCAAAAGGACACGTGACACATTTTCAGTCAGAGGTTGTCTACCTGCCTGTTAAAGCCTGATCCCGTCAGATCTCAGAAGCTAAGCAAGTCAGGGCTGGTCAGTATCTGGATGGGAGACTCTGGAACACCAAGAGTGGACTGTCATTGTGTCCTCGGGCAAGACACTTAGCCCACATTGCCTCTGTGTCTGTTACACTGGATGAGCGGAGACTAGATTGTAAAGTGCCTTGAAATATACAAAAGCACTATATAAATTAGGACTGGGGTGAAAAAATATATTCACAATTGTTTTCCTCATATTGATCAATCCATTTTGTTAAACCTTTCAAAAACTTTTTTGAAAGTATATATATCAGTATTCTGCCTCAAAGTTTGGCTTTAATGACCCAGCCCTACTTTATATAGACTACTGTATTTGCCATTTATTAGTGACTAGATCCATTCACTTTTGCAGTAAATAAAGTCCAATAAATCTCAAGTCAAACATGTCCAGATCATGTCAAAGTTCATGTTACATTGTGTTTAATGTTTTTAAAAGGATATGGTTTTGTATATTTATATTTCTTTAGTTTTGCGCTGCACAAGCTGCAGTGATGCTGTTTTTACTCAGGTGTTTTTCAGTAATTAAAGACATGTTCTTTTTCTTTCTTGTTTTGTAAATAACTGGTTTGACTGGTACTTTACCTGTGTTTGTACTCACTCACTGTGTTTGTGGAACTTGACCATCAGATTATCACTAGAAAAGTTTATTTTTCTAGAATCTTCTGCAAAGGTCTGTATCTAAAGCCTGTAGATAGAGACACTTACTGTAGGGGACGTGGAGTTGTGTCAGTTTATTCTTTTCTTTTTTTTTCATCAAGTTCATAATCTGACACTGGACACCAAATAAAATATTTAAAATTCAAAACACAAACTTTGATGATGTATGGCCTACTTTATCTTCCACTAAAGTCTAAGGACACAAAGGCACCGTTTCTGTAGAAAGACCCATTTCTTTGTGGATTAAATTCTGATTAGTTCAGTCGGTGAGATTGACTTTGCTCAGATTCTTTTTATAGACAGTGATCAGTGTCATATTATAAAGTGTATTTTAGCTGCAGCTGCTGTAGTTTATAACGGTCCAGAGGTCACGTGGGTGGTGTGGGAGACGGGTGGTCCTGCTGCGTGTGGAGGTCTGCGGTCGGATCTGAAAGCCTCACACTAGCCTCAGCCCAGCCTGAACCGGGCCAAGCCGCTCCAAACCCGGGTAAACACTGCTCCAGAGCCCGGCACACCTCCACCATGATCCCGCGGAGCCTCTGCCTCCTGCTGGGGCGATCGTGGCCGCAAACTCCGGTAAGATCCACAGACTCTCTCCGCGCTAACATGGATCTACGCAGTCAAAACGAAACTGAAAGTAACTGTTTATTCTCTGCGCAGTTAGCAACAAAACCGGACTAAATTCTGTTCTTTAACTAGTTTAACGTGACTTAAGTGTGTTAATATTGATCAGTTTTAAAGATACAGACGGTGAAGCTTCAAAGAAGGCTAAATATTTTACAGGCTTGTAATTGTTGTCATGAGGTAAAATTCATCGTTTGTGCTAAACTTTTGTGAAATAAAGGCTAATAATAAAAAGTTATGTGTGCACTAACAAGTATTAACATGCTAAAAACGACTCATAAATGTTCTCAATCTAAAAGAAAATAACTTAAAGTGCATATGACAGGTTGCTTGAATGTTATTTTTTTAATATAATCCACTTAGAAATATTGTAGATATAATAAATATTCATTTTGTTCCATAAAAAGTTGCCAAAAATTATAAAAAAAAACTTGATAAAACCATGCACTTTCTTGTGCTGTTTATCTGTTGCTAGGGCGCCCCCTGGAGCCGCGGGGCTGACGTAGACGGAGGGGAGACCTAGTCAGTTCAGGCTGTTTTACATGTAACACTAAGCATTTTTTTTTATCAAATATCTGCACTGTCGCCTGGATTTGTAAAGAGCCGATGGTTATATAGCTAACTTAGATATCAGGGTGCCATTTTGTGTGTTCACCTTTAGTTTTTTTTATATATTTTTTTTTGTTAAAATGGTTAATTATTGTAAGTGGACAGACTAATAAGAGTTTGCTGAGTGGACACATTGTGTATTGTTTTCCAGACCAGAAAAAAGGCTGTAGCTTTTTTAAATGAAGGAATAAAGAACCCAGCCTTCCACACGTGAATACAAGCCCAAACACAGCTTCATCTGTTAATCACATGTCAGAGGAGTGTTATACACCCGAGACATGGAGCGCGGCACAGCTCAAAGCATTTGCACTGGTCAGACGCCCTTCTGCGCTCGCCTCCCGCAAGCCCTTTGCAGCCCCTTTTGTTCTCTGTCTGTGAGCTCTCGATAGTCAACATAGCACATGCATCTGCCAAATTATTACAACAACACAGCCTCCTCCTCCACACTCACAAGAACGCGCCTGGCGTGATTACGCACGTATAATGAGCTTTTCAGGTCAAATTAACTCTTTCAAACAAACTTTTTACTCACCTTGGATGTCTGGCCATGTCCACTGATGTCCAGGTAAAGTTTAATACACATCTGTCTGACAGAGACACGGTGGAAATCCAGCTGTCGTATCCGCCTCAGGGCTCTGCAGATTCGCCAAATCCATTGGCCTCGACGCATTGTCCAAATCCACGCGTTGAATAAATCTAGTCTTCATTTAAGCCTTTGCGTTGTTCTGGGAGTCTGCGAGCCGCTGTCAAACACATGCTCCAGTGCAGAAAACAGCCGTGAAGTCCGCCTGTAGTGCCGCACCCGCGCTGCAGACATAATCTTATCCTTTTAAGCACTACGAAAACAACTTTATCTCCCAAAATCGGTCCAGTAAAGTTGACATTTCCCTGTTTGACAACTTAAGTCCCGCTCCAGAAATCCACGTGATCAGAACAGAACATGCATGTGAGACGCTGAGAGGAGAAGAGGAGGAGGAGCTGCACAGCTGCTGTGTGATAAAAGTTCTCTACTCATTTATTTAACACACATAAACACATTTCAAGCAATTGTGTTGATAAATGACAGTGTAGCCTAAATACTGAGGAAGGTGGAAATGTCCTGGCAGGAGCAGTAAGACTGGGAAACACCAATGTTTAGAACATAATATTACATTCAAGTCAATGGCGAATACTCAAGCTTCCCCTCCGCCTACGTCACCTTCCACGTCCGTGTTCAAGGCGGAAGAGATTTGAAATTTCACAATAAAATCGTATTTTACTGCTAAACAATAAATTATTTCATGAAACAAAGACTAATATCTTGGTAAGCATTGCTGTTGCTATGGTTTCTTGAAAAGGGTGGCTAATCTGTCATACGCACTTTAAACAGCTCAGAGACACAGATCAGCAGCTGGAGCGGGCCTTAATGGAGCTCAACAGTGACCGCCCACTTCCTGGTTCCTAAATCTCGAACCCCATGTTAAATTGCCATAGGGAATTCGATAAAACATTATATTAAAAGTTTGAAAACGTCCTTGGGGCTAAGCAGCTATGTGGTGAGTCACGAGTATAAGACCTACATTTTTGTTTAAAAACTGTTTTTTCAGCTTTGTAAACTACGAAGTTATTACGACATTTTGCCGAATTTTAAGTTCTAGATGTGCTTTTTAGACTGAAAACAACCGCGCTGTGGATCTGAGTTAGCACATAGCTGGATTGCCCGCAATATGTCTTTAAACTCTTAATATTTGAATTCTTCGAAAAGCCTATGGCACTATAACATGGGGCAAAACTCTTCCGGGGCGGTCTTTCACTGTGCAGCTCCATTTGAGCCTATTTAAGGAACTCATTTGTTGTTTCTCTTTTTTAAATGTCAATAATATAATATTGTGACAACCTGGTTGCACCTCATTCTGTGCGCTCCTTCTCAACACCCTTCAATCTCACAAACCCCTGGAAAAATACAGCACAGCCCCAAAATCCCCCCCACACACTAAATTATGCAGGCATGCCCGTCCCTCTGCTCACTAAAGGCTGATTGTATCCGCCGCTCCAGACCCGGAGGTGCCCCGGACGCCGGGTGGTTACATCATCGCGCTATACGTCTTCATTTGACCGTCTCTTATGCTGCAATCATGTTCCCCGGGAAACTCAGAAGTATCTACGTAACAATCGGACCTCCCAAAATCAGAGCGTTCGTCTGGAGCAGTGACACTAACAAACATTTGCATAACATCATCTGGATTTTCTTTGCAGATTCGTGGAAAAAGTCACATGGAAACTCTTATTGTTGTAACTCATGAACTTACTGAGGAGCTGTATCTTTTCTTGTTGGTAAAAGGTTGATAAATAAATGATTTGGGACATTACCTGTAAAGGTGCATTGATGTAAACTCATTTAGTCTGTGTTAAGGTTTTAAATGTGTTTTACTGAAGCAGAACTCTCATAGAAAACTAAATCCCTGTCATTTTGAGCCAGTCTCTGCTCCAGTCTCATGGTCCTGCCTCTGGTCCTGCTCTGGTCCTGCCCAGGCTCTTGTCATTTGACGCAAACTCAGCAACTCGGCCGCCAACACTTCCGCACTAGTTTCCGAGCTGAAATTCTGTCCCGAGCAGTGTTCAAACACGTTTTTCCCAGTCGGAGCTCGGAACTTCACAGTTTCCGAGAGAACATGAATGCAGCATGTGCCCTGGCTGTACCCTGCATCTGAGCTGTACACTCAAACATCTGTTCCTTTAGCTGTGGAGTACAATTTTGGGGGGAATGAAAACTCACGAAAAAAGAAAAGGACTGTTTTCATAAACTGAAAATACAAGGGGAAAAAACTAACTCTATTTTTGCCTGTTTTGTTTAAAACTTGTATTTTATTGAAGGGTGTATGCCTTGTCACATACATCCTTGTGTGACTGTTAGAACAAAACAAAAAATACACCTCACTAAACAAACAGCTCAAAAAATAACAAAAATAAAACATCCTAAATGTCAGGAGGGAGACCTGACTGGTACCCCAGATATTATATAACCCTAACAATATAACGAACCTTGCAACATTTATTAATCATCTAAAAACAGTAAAACCGTCACAATATAAAATCCCATTTTTGATTGATGTTGGCAATAAGACACACACAAATGAATTCTAAATTATGGAACTAAGTTACTTACTTGGGCGGAAGGGGAGACCGGGGCATGTTGTCACACTTTTTAGATTCATGTCCATATCTTTGGATCTGTATGTCATATATTTATAAAAAATTATACCAAATGAAAGAGACATGTCTTGGCTTCAAAATGTCTATTCATGTAATTTTTGTAGGAAACTCAGTAAAGACATACAAGCTGTTAAATAGGTACTGTGACCTTGTGACAGCATGTGGGGCAGTATTATTTGGATGAACGCAAAGGGAAAACATACTCAGACGACTGTTGAGGATGTTCTGAAGAACCAAAGGCTGCGCGATTTTAACATGTCTGAGGTTATGACCTCGTGTGGAGGTCATAAAAGGGGAAATTGACCTTTGGCCGAGCCCCGCCCCCTTAGTTACTGTTGCTACGCCTGTCAAATATGACAATGTGCCATAGACTTCAATGACAGAAAGAAGTACAATATTTCGGGGTATCTGTGGTCAAATTTACATAAACCGTTGACACATCACTTCAACATCTTGCTTTGAGCTCAAGATATGACGGACCATATTTACATAGCAACAGTTGCTTCGATGTTTGATTGGACAATAGCTGTTTTGGGGCGGGGCTCGGCGAAAGGTCAATTGAAGAATAAAAGTTTTTTTATTTGCTCACACACACTTTCATATAAACAATAGAGTCAGATGTATTTGCTATATTAATCATTGAAGTAATGTATTTGTTTTAATAAATACTCACATTGACATTGAACTCATTTATTGAGTTTCAACACTGAAGGCACATCTTATAATGCTTATCTACATTGTAGCTGTATTCCAATGGGGGAGTTTTGAGAGCCGATGTGTGTTTGTGCCTTGTGAGCAGGTGATGGAGGGAACTCCGAGACAACTTCAGCGTGAATGAGTTGAATTATGGCGGATGTGAGGGAGACCTTGAAGGCTGTATTCACCCCTGCAACATAAGCCACGAGATCCAATGGCATCATCGTTATCATTTGCATATTCATATCGAATGTTTTATCTGGCCCGAGGGAAAAGCGAGCGGTAAGATTGTTTCATTTCGCTTTGCAACAATAATACAAACTTATACACTGCTGGGTGATTTACAAAATACTTCGGTAAATATTTATCTCTACACAGCACAACATCACTGTTGGAGCATTTAAACATTAAATGAAACTCATCACCCACATGTTACCAGTACAAAGATTACAAAAACCTAAATGTCTGTCTAGGCCTTTATAACGGCCAATGATCTTTGACAGTCTGTTATTTACAGTTCTTAGATTACAAAGAGACTGCCTGACTGTGTTGTTCTCACATAACAGATATTTTTCCAGCTTAAAGACATTTTTAAAACTTATGTATACGTGACATGATGTCATACTCTGGCCACTTCTGTATGAACTGATCCTTCAGAGTCTGTTCTACTGTGAGCTTCATTAACATTGGTGACTTCCTGATTTGTCCAGACGTAAGAAAGACCGCAGTCGTCTAAAATTTGTTTTACCTGCAATAGCCATGGAGAAGTATATTCTCCAATATGGAAGAAATCAAATAACAGGTTATACATATTTTTGCTAAACGTAACATCATTTGATTGCATCAGCCTGCCCCAAAATCCAATCATTGTTTTCTTTATAGTTATAGAAAGTGGATACCGGGAGAGAGGTGGACATCTTTACCTTCCTTTAGTAAATACTTCAGAAATCCTAGCTGCAACTTTTCCAATAATTCTATTCTTTGATAACCCCACACCTCGCATGCATACAGCATTATTGGAGAAACTAATTTGTCAAATAAATCCACAGAGGTATCTATTGATAAATCAAGATTTCTAATTTTTGTAAAACGGCAAACATTGCTCTTGTAGCTTGGGTATGCAACTCAGCAATCGCACTCTTAAAAGAACCGTTGTAGTTAAAGAGAACACCTAAATGTTCTTCCAGATCATTCACATACAAGTATGTATACGCCTGGTGTGAGTCTCGCATAGTCGCATGTGAGCTCCAGGGAAAGTTTGACCCAGACATGTATTAGACTTTTTGTATTTTTTGGGATGTCTTAGTCATCTTTAGAATAACATGCACTCATATTCAACACTGTCCACAGAATCTCACAGTCCTCTCTCTCCACAGAACTTCTTGATGTCCACATATTTACCAGCCCGGCGCGGCACAAGTCCAGTGTGTGTCTGAACTGCATGGCCTACGGCTTCTATCCGCCCGACATCGTCATAAACCTTCTGAGAAACGGACTAGTCCTGCAAGATGACCTGTACCATATGTACCACCGCCCAGACTACATCGAGATCTTGGGGACTAACCGGGGACAGTACAGCTGTGACGTCTTCTACGATGCCACCAACGCCAACGGCAGCATCAGCATCGAGAAGACGCGGGGAGGGAGCAAGATCCGGTGTAAGAGAGAAACACAGATACACAGACCCGTCTTTGGCCCGTCTGTGTCGCCGCTGTGTCCTGCCTGTCTCTCATCTGTGTCTCTCGTCTGTGTCCCTCAGTTTTTCCCCTTCCTTGCTGTCCTGGGGATATGGACTATGAAGGCATGGTGGATGACAGGGCAGGTGGAGTTGTAGATGGAGCTGTAGGTGGAGCTGTAGGTGGAGCTGTAGGTGTAGTTCTGCTGCTGGTCGCTGTGATCGTGGGAGTTCTGCTTTATAAGACACACCGGGACAGTGAGTCACGTGTTTTTATTTTAATTTAACAGACCTTTATTTAACTGTCAAATTACTCTTTAGTCCGTGTTCTTCACTTGAATCGAAAACGCTCTGTTCCACCTCGTGATGTCACTGCGTTTTAACACCAGACCTGCTTCAGTCTGCTCGTCCGTCCGAGCCACGTGAGCGATGATGTCACCACAGCTGCAGGAGACATAATGACCTCTGACTCTACTGGATTTAAGAACAGATAATGACGACTTTTAGGCCTTGACTGTTAAATATAGCTGTTTAAGACTCTAACAAACCCACAGTGCAGATAAACACAGACACATTTAAACTTAGAATTGTATTTGGCCGTAGAGAGTCCGAATTCTCTCACAATCAGAGCTGTGAGGCAAACGAAGGCTTCTCTCAACTTAACTCACTAAAAGCACTCGTGTTTGCATAATTCTCTTTCTCGATGATTAAAAGACAAAGTACTTGAATAAAGTCATTGTCGTGCAGGTTAATCAGGAGAGTCGGGACGTTTCCCAGTGGGCCGCATGACTTTTGGGCCGGTGTCCTCTGTGGTTTGAGAGAGAGAAAGAATAAGAGAGAAACACAGACAGACAGAGAGAGCAAGAGCGAGAGGCCCGGCTCATAATCAAAGACTCTTGACACATTTTGGAACCAAAAACGCGCTCCACATCCCATAAACTCTCAGCCAAACTTTGTTTCAAGTAAATCCATTGTTTATTTTCTGAGATATATGAGCAAAAACGACAGATGAAGGAACACTTCTGCAGATTTAAATGTATGAATCACCGCAGTGGAGTGGTGGACTGACTCACAAACCTAACAGACAAAATGATGCGATTAATGATGACGTTTATTATAACAGGTTGGTTTGGAGCTTAAGCCCCAGCAGTAAACACTTTGAGCATGTGATAAATGATGAGCAGTTGGAGTAGGAGCCTAGACACTGGTGATGGTGGAGAGGTACAAGGTGGAAGTTGAGGTGGAGATGGGGTGGAGTAGGGTTGCGATGAGACGAAAGACTCTTGCGAGAGCTAAAGCCAAGAGCGAAGGTTGAGCTGCTCTTTTGAATGTGGCTCTGACGCTCTGATAGGCTGAGAAGGAGGAGGAGTAGATGAGAGCTGACACTGATTGGACGAGCTGCACAGAGCGAAACATGATTGGATCTGGGATGAAGCGCAGGTGTGCTGGTTACTGAGGCAGAAGCTGGTATTCGCTCCTTAGCAGCATTTCCACACCTAACCCTAAGTCCTGCTAGCAGAACTTGACAAAAAAGTTTGTCGATTTATGTGTGTGTATAAGAACGCTCACTGCTGTGGAGCAGAGGAGAGTCAGGAGAAGAGAGTCCAAACGATGTTGTGAATAAAACTAAGTAGAAGAGAATGTATGAGATATTGGTTAAAAGATCAAATTTAAAAAAAATCGAGAGGTAGACCTAGCTGGACTCGAACGTGGGTGGAGAAAGGAAATAGTTTTAATGAGCAGTTCTTAAAAACCCAACTACCTGCTGAGACACATGAAACAACAAACAAATGGGCCGATCTAAGATCTAATGTTCCTGAGCTGAAAAATGATCCCATCACTGTCCACTGGTGCACACGCTGCAGGAACGCGCCTGCTCATGTGTGTCTGCGCAGGTCTGAGTGAGAGCCTCATGTGTGTCTGCGCAGGTCTGAGTGAGAGCCTCGTGTGTGTGTCTGCGCAGGTCTGAGTGAGAGCCTCATGTGTGTCTGCGCAGGTCTGAGTGAGAGCCTCATGTGTGTCTGCGCAGGTCTGAGTGAGAGCCTCGTGTGTGTCTGCGCAGGTCTGAGTGAGAGCCTCGTGTGTGTGTCTGCGCAGGTCTGAGTGAGAGCCTCATGTGTGTCTGCGCAGGTCTGAGTGAGAGCCTCGTGTGTGTGTCTGCGCAGGTCTGAGTGAGAGCCTCATGTGTGTCTGCGCAGGTCTGAGTGAGAGCTCGTGTGTGTCTGCGCAGGTCTGAGTGAGAGCCTCGTGTGTGTGTCTGCGCAGGTCTGAGTGAGAGCCTCATGTGTGTCTGCGCAGGTCTGAGTGAGAGCCTCGTGGTGTGTCTGCGCAGGTCTGAGTGAGAGCTCATGTGTGTCTGCGCAGGTCTGAGTGAGAGCCTCGTGTGTGTCTGCGCAGGTCTGAGTGAGAGCCTCGTGTGTGTGTCTGCGCAGGTCTGAGTGAGAGCCTCATGTGTGTCTGCGCAGGTCTGAGTGAGAGCCTCGTGTGTGTGTCTGCGCAGGTCTGAGTGAGAGCCTCATGTGTGTCTGCGCAGGTCTGAGTGAGAGCCTCGTGTGTGTCTGCGCAGGTCTGAGTGAGAGCCTCGTGTGTGTGTCTGCGCAGGTCTGAGTGAGAGCCTCATGTGTGTGTCTGCGCAGGTCTGAGTGAGAGCCTCGTGTGTGTCTGCGCAGGTCTGAGTGAGAGCCTCGTGCGCTGGTTCCAACGGCAGATTTGTCTTACTCATTTCAGGTAGAATTAATCTGTTTTAAGTCGTTTAGGTGGTTTGTTCCAGTTTGATGACATCACAAGGTGGAGCAGAGAGTTTTTAGATTCGTAGATGTAAAACGTAGAGTTCCTCACACATTTGTGATAAAACTCTTTAACTCTTCCTCTCTGAACCTGTTTCCTTTTGTTTCACAGAGAAGCGGGCGTCTTTAGGTAAGTGTGTGTGTGTGAGGCTGGGAGGGCATCTGACGCACTGGAAGAATAATCTCGTTTGTTTGTCCAGGGCGGCCCACGCTCTCCAAGAGTAAGGATGTGATTACGGATTTCTGACGGTTCCAGCTGCAACAGAAGTTTGGACTGAAGCAAGTTTCAGCGTCGAAAACCTTCAGAAGGATTTAAAACAGATAAGTTTAGGGTTTAAAGCTGCACTGTGTAGCTTTATCTGTCTCCATGGTGATGTTGATGCTTTGCGACCTGTTTAAATCCGAGCATTGGCGTGTTTTGAGAAACAGAAATGTAGAGCTCTGTTTCCATCGGCTCGTTTTGTCTCTGAACAGAAGAAATGTGTCCCGTTATAAAAAAGTTCCTAATCTCCCGTTTAGCGCCTTTTTACTCCACTGTTTTGACCCATGTTGTTTGGATGATTTTGTAGTTTTTGTGCAGAAGCAGTTTGTAGTTTTTTCTGTCTCTGGTGAAACTGTGTCTTACCCGGAGTTGACACCAGGAGCTGCAGCAGCACGTCATACACACGTATTTTCAAAAGCTTCAATCTCCACTAGACGCGTCAGTGCTGCTCCAACAACATGAGCCTGAACATCTACTCACACGAATAAACCAAAAAACTGATCACAGTTTATGAACTGGTCAGGTGAGGAAGAGTTAAAACTGTGAATCAGAGGCGTGAGCTTTTCAACAACCCGCGGCTGCTGCATTTGTAGATTTTACATCAGGGTTTTTTGCCTTCTTCACATTGTACTAAGAACCTTAATTTTTCTTCAATTTTTAACCCCGTCCCGCAATTAATAGTGAAGGATTCAGACAATCTCTCGCTCTCTCATCCACGTGCATGAGTATTGGCGCACAAACAGGCAGCGCAGCACCGAGGAGAACAGCTGGTAGAGGATGAAAACAGACCCAGGTAGGACTAAAACGTCTCATATAAAGCGATTGTGAACAGAGGGAACAGCGTTGTTTTCACAAACACGTTCGTTACAAGTTCAGCTGTAAAATGATGTGGTTTATAACAGTCCGACTCATATTCAGGAGAAAAGAGCCTTGTAAGGACGTGATTTAAAGTTGGTGTTTAAAGTTGTAAAGTTTTCAGTGTTCACGGTCGTTCACGGACACTTACATCAAAGATTACGACACAAATATTTTCTGAACATTGCATTTCCACCAACGCCGAAAACAAAAGTTATTTTTCTGACTCCAGCCGGTTAAAAAAACAGTTTTTACCAGACCCTGCGCTCATCCACGCAGCGGTGCTTTGGCCCTAAAACGCCCCAGACAGCGAGCTTCTGTTGGGCTTCTGCGGGGAGCGAAACAGCGTCTGGAAAAGGGCTTAAAAAACAGTGAGAAAAAGACGATTACTGAAACGCGACGGGAGGCAGAGCAGATCCACAGCGAGCCGGGCTTTCTAATGTAAAAGCTCCAGGCGCTATTGTTAATTTTGGACGGTCATGCCAATAAAGAGCCTTTGAACTGGGAGAAAGAGAAAGAAACACAGCCAAACACGCACCAGTCAGTATAATGTTTGTCTATATCTTTGCTTTTCTCACATTCTTTCAGTTTATCCACCCTTTTATGTTTCTCTTTCATAGGATTTGGCCCTCTCTTTTTCTCCCCTTTGCCTCTCTTTCTCTCTCTCTCTCTCTCCGATCTAATTTGAACGACGCGCGTCTCACACTTCTGGTGTAAATTGTTAGAACAAAATCAGACTTGATTCCATTACAAGCGACTCCTGCGCGTATGACGGCCGTACGACGTGCTGCTGCAGTTACGCGCTGCTACTGCTTTGGTGTAAATTGTGTTACTCTTCACAGGCCTGTTTCAATGGGAAATTCACACAATTCATCATCGAGTCTAAAAACGACACATTTCAGCTCTTCTGAAAAAGAACAAACACTAAAGTTTGGAAATCACACTTTTCTAGAGGATTTTCAGTGTTTCTAATGGAAGTTATTAGACATATGTTCTGGACGGTTACCCTCAGTATTTAATGAGGATGTTCATTTATTAAAGTTAAGTGTTTTTTCACATACTGATGCGGTTGTGTTTGCTATCGACCTGCTGTTTGTGCTAAGCTTTTAGGTTATATTTCTATTTTATTTTTGTTCTTATTTGTATGTCTTTGTCTGTTTTGTCACTAAATGCCAGGGGGTTATGAAGCAACGTTAAGCGTAAAGCCCTGTTTTTATTCGCTAAACAACAAAAAAACTGACTTTGTTTTTTTTTCAGGAATCTCATTCACTTGCCACAGATGTTAATTTTGGAAGGCTCAATGGGGGAATGATTTATGGTACTCACATGGTACAGAATTTTCTGCTGGAGTGTGTTGCTTGAAAAATAATTTCAAAATTCTTGGCTCTGACTGTGACTCTTATGGTCACTTTGTCATTCTAATTGCTATGATTGATGACTGCATAAGTATATTAGTAAATGTCTATGGATACAATTCTAATCGTGATAATAATGCGCTTATAGACACTATAGATGAAAAACTAGTACTATGGACTTCCAAATGCAAAGTTAATATTAGGAGGAGATTGAACACAGTGATGGATTCAAGCTTAGATAGATGGCCTCCAAGTCATCCACCAAAATCAAACTCTAGGTTGAAAAAATGAATGAATAAGCACGACCTCTCTGATGTATGGAGAGACAAGTTTACTTTTAGAATTGAATTTACGTGGAGCAATAAAAATGGGTCCAGAAAATCTCGGTTAGACTTTTGGCTAATTTCCAAAACAGTAAAAAAGAATTGGTAAACGTTATTATATTACCGACACCACTGACTGACCACAAAATGAACTTAGTACAAAGTGAAAGTGAACAAAGAAAATATAGTTATTGGAAAATGAACTGTTCCTTATTAAATCATAAATGTGTGGAACTAGAAGCAGAGAAGATAATACAAACTTACTGGGTCAAAGCCAGAGTTGGCAAGTAACTAAGTATTTTTACTCAAGTACTGTACTTAAGTAGTTTTCTAGAGTATCTGTACTTTACTTGAGTATCACAAAATCTGGTGACTTTTTACTTTTACTTCTTACATTTTTCAAGACGTATCTGTACTTTCTACTCCTACATTTTATAATCAGGTGAGTTACTTTATGAGCCCATAAACATTTGTTTTTCCTTTTAAAACTGCTGCTGCTGTGTATCAGAGCTTTGTGAACAAATTAACAAGTGAAAATCACTAAAAACGTTATAATTCCTAATGAAAAGTACATGCTTGTCACATGATAAAAGTCAGATGAATTATAATTAATAATTCATCTTCACTCACGACAACACAAACAACTTTATGCTCTGCAAAAATACATTTCGAGATTGGTTAAAATGTTTTAAAACCTGGATTTTCTGTATTTTTTCTAGTCCAAATGGTTTTATTTGATGTGCTTAGATTATATGATTTGTTTTGTTGAGTTTTCTGCCTTGTTTCAATATATTTCTTCTTGTTTCAAGTTCAATGAAATAGAACATTTATACTGACGACATTGGCCAATTTGATCCAGGCTCAAATCTCTTGAAAACATCAGAAATGTCTTGAAACAAGTAAATTAAACTGACACATTTTTAGTAACCTAAAAGTTTTAATCGAGACTAGAGAATAACCTTTGGCAGGGTGTGATACTTTTTACTTTTTGTACTTAAGTAAATTTACACACGTTTACTTTTATACTTTTACTCAAGTAGCAAAGTTCCACAAGGACTTTGACTTTTACCAGAGTCATTTTTTACACAAGCAACTGCACTTTTACTTGAGTAGTGAACTTCAGTACTTTTGCCATCTCTGGTCAAAGCTCAACAGGAAAATGTACACATGGCTCTAATTGGGAGCTTCTCAAATATGAAATGTCTATTAACTTGAGAAAATATGGCAGCCTCCAGGCTAAATCCAAACGGTTGAATGAGGAAAATGTAATTTCAGAAATTACAACACTCGCAAGTTTACCTCCAGGAAGCTTGAATGAGGAAGACAATTTAAAGCTAATAGAATTACAAAATAAGTTGGATGAAATTTATAAAACCAAGGCGGAAGGAGCATTCATAAGATCGCGTCAAAAATGGTTTGAACAGGGAGAACAAATCACAGCTTATTTTTTTAAACTTGAAAATTGCAGGCTAAATTCAATTCTCTTACACAACTAAATATTGATGGAACTGTTACTAGTTGTCTAGTTATTAGCACCATTTTTATTGAATGTTTACAAAGAAAGTATTTCTAATATGTATCTTCCAGCTACTATGACTCAAAGTGTGATCTCTCTTATACCTAAGCCGGAAAAGGATCATTCAATTTTAGACAATTGGCGACCTATAAGCTTATTAAAGAGTGATTATAACATTTTTGCAGTGGTTTAAGCAAATCAATTAAAGAATGTTTGACATACAATTATAGATGAAAATCAAACAGGTTTTATGAAAAATAGATGTATATCAAATAATATAAGATTAATCTTTGATTATCACAGACGAAAGCCTTATACTTTTTCTTGATTTTTTTAAGGCATTTGATACTGTCGAACATCCATTTATATTTTACTGCCTTGAAAAGTTAGGGTTTGGAAAGAACATGTGCAATGCCATCAAAACATTATATGCAAATGGGAATGCCTCTGTAAAATTAAGTAATGGCACCACCCACAGGTTCGTCCTGGAAAGAGGAAATCGCCAGGGCTGCCCCGTCTCTGTATATCTTTTTCTATGGTAGCTCAAATTTTTTGTTGATAAATGAAATCTAGTAGTATAGAAGGTATCTCTATTGTAGGTAAAGAGGTTCTCCTAAGTCAGCTGGCAGATGACACTGCATTGTTTTTAAAAAACTCTGCTCAAGTTCCCAAAGTTCTTCAAATAATTGAAACTTTTCTAAAGCCTTCATCTAAATCTAAAAAAGTGCGAGATCTTTCCTCTTAAAAATTGTGATCAACCTTCAATGTGTAACATTTCTGTTAAGAATACGATAAAGTATTTAGGTATGCAAATAACAAGAAACCAGCAAGACAGAGAACATTTAAATTTCAACCCTATGATTAAAAAGACGAATCATCTATGTGGAATTTTATTCCAAAATGTATGTTTGATACTGTTGGAGGATTGCCCTTTTTGCTGCTTTGCAACAATAAATTAACCAAAATACCTGTAAAACTCTCAAATTTCCACAAGCAGGTCTTATTAGCATGGAGCTTGATCTATAAACATAACTTTTGGCCTCAGCGGTGTTATTTATGGAACAAATTGAAAAAGCATTAAACAAAACAAAAGCATTTTTCTGAAAACATGGTTTGATAACAATATTATTCTAGTGAAACAGCTTATTACTGAGCATGGTAACCTCATGTCATATAATAAGTTCTGTTCCATATATAATACTCTGTCTGTAACATCTACTGAATTGAACATGGTGACAAGAGCTATACCCAGTGGTGTTAAATGTTGTGTAATGGCTCCTCTCATCATGATGCTTTTACTCCACCAAAATTGAGTGATACTTCTTGTGGGAAAATATGTTGTCTAGAACATATAGAAATAATAGAACCTTACGAACACTTTCACAAAATGAACTTGTTACAAAACCACATATTTTTTTCTACTGGGCTAAATATGTTTCCAAAATAAGATGGGATAAAGTCTGGACCTTGCCTAACACATTTTGTATTAATAATAAATGAAAGCAATTTCATTCAAGATCATTCACAAAATTTACCCTGTAAAACACTTTTTATGCAAATTTTAAAAAGACATTGATGTTAATTGCTCTTTTTGTGCTTCCCATTAGAGACCTGCATCGGGCGGGAATTCCCGCGGGACCCGTGAGCAAACCCTCGGGATCGGGCGGTTTTAAGGTTTCCTCGGGCGGAAACGGGGGGTTAGGCTAAACACTTCGGGTCCCGACCGGACTCGCGATCTCTCCGCTGTCTTAAAAATATTACATAGCAAGAAAGAAATACCGCTTTTGCGCGCTGCTGTTTAACAGAGAGACACTACACTGGCGCTGCTGCATTCCTAGTCTAGCGTGCGTATATCTGTGCGTCTTCGCGCCAGCAGCAGCCGCAGCACGGGCGAAAACTTTCCCAGAGGAATGAATGAAGGATTGGCTTTTACGCACGGGGAAATGGAAGTAATACACATGGAGTTTGGGCAAATAAAGTGTTTGTTTAGCAGGAATCGAACCCGCGACCTTCTTGCTGTGAGGCAAGAGCGCTAACTATTGTTCTTGATTGACTCAGCCCCCTTCTGAGAGTTACCTAACTTCTCCTCCTTGCGCTCCTGATCTCTCCTCTTTCTGCTCAGAAGAATATTGAATTTCTTGATTTGCCGCTCCTTGCTCTTACTATGTTGTGCTAGTTGTGCTGTTTGTATGAAGTTCTTCACTCTATTTCCTATCTCTTCAGGGATAATGTTGGAAAGTTTATCTTTCAGAAATTCTGCTCTGTTCTAAATTTCTTGATACTTACGTTGTTTTCCCTGAGGTCTGCTCTGCGACCTTTCACTGGTGGTTTAATCTGTAAGCTTTTCGGTATGATGCTGCTCTGCCTGCACCTGAGGTTAAAGCGAAGGTGGTTTCTATGGTCTGCTAATTTCCTGATGGTGTTCTCCAAGTCTCGAATCAACTTCAGTGTTTTCTCCCCAAAGTTCTTGGCAACAAGACGGTGTAGTCCCTCATTCATCCAGGAGTGATCCATAGTAGAAGTCTTCAAAGTTTCATCTGGACAGTGTTTCTGAAGATCAAGACGTTTCGACTCTCATCCGAAAGTCATTTTCAATCTGATGGCTGTATTTATACTAAGTTAAACCCTCCCTCTAGGAGGTGTATATTATGTTTATTATATAGCCTATGTGTGTGTATGTTTATGTACGTGTGTATGTATGCATTGTTTTGTTTTCTGTTTGTTTGTCTTTTGTTGTATTTCTATTATTGTTATGCTTATTATCATTATTATTATTATTTTCTTTGTTTGTCTTCTGTTGTTTTTGTCTGGGGTTTTACGTTTATGTTTGCCGATGTTTATTCTATTGTTGTTTGTTTGTTTGTTTGTTTATTATCTTGTTTTTGTCTTCCCCTGTCCTCCATTGTCCTTGTCTTTTACTGTAGTATTTTAAATACACTGATATTCATTAATAAAGAAAATAATTTTAAAAAAAGAAAATGAGCATATTGATAAGTGGGACACAAACATTCAATATTTTATATAAATAACACAATTTTAATAGTTTACTAATGCATTTTTCAATTTACAATTAAAAACATAGAAATATGAATTATTACATTAAATAGCTTTCATACACAGATAACAAAGCAGTAACTTATACATAAATAAAAAAATTATACTTTTGTTCATTAAATGACAGTTTTTCTACTTGCAATGGAAGAACATGGGAATGTCAGATAATGTTTTAGATGAAGAAATATCCAATATTATAAGCAGTATAAGCAGAAATGGACTACAAATACATATAACCTACTTCAGATTAAAAATAAATTACTCTGTTGTCAAACTCACATTTAACTGTTCAGATACAATAATAGAGGTTCTGCACTGGCATCATTTTATTCCAAAAATGCTTAGCAACATTTAGAATGAGGCAGTTCTTCAATGTATTTCTTTGTTGTCGTGGCAACGGCTTGTTTGTAACAACAGTTGATGATTTAGGACATTTTAACTGCAACAAACTGACTCAAAAACACATTTTTAAGAAGAAAAAGGTCATAAGTTCAACTGTGTGTGATTTCAATGTCTGATAAATGTGAGAAGCTAAAGTCTTGTTGTTTATCTGCTTTGCTACAACTGTTTTTACATGACAGTTACAAACCCAGTGTCAGTAGACATGTTGTGGTAGTTTATTTGTCCTGTTTTATCTGTTTATTGAACTCTTACAAGAGAAAATGTCCTTTCTCTCCATTAAAGGTGGGGTAGCTAACTTTTTTAGTTGTAAATTAGTAAACTTTGTGCTTTCCACTAAAAAGTATGTAGTAAATGCAGCACTTTGTGAAAAAATGAGACCTCTGAATACTGTCTGAGCTGAATAATAAAGAATTTTAGTTCTAATCAGGAGCTGAATGCTGCTCTCTGATTGGCTGAACTTGGGGCGGTCACTCCAGTTTCACTTTGTTGTTTGTAAAAAGACGTTTATAAGCCATAAATGCAATCAAAATTAATACATGTCGATATGAACCATGTGCCGAAGGATTTAAGGGAGGAATTCAGTCAGATTTAAAACCTAAATTGTGTTTGCTGTGAAAAAAATCACCTTCTCTATTAAAAAAACTTGATCATAGAAATGTTACTTTTAAGTGCAATTTTTTTTTTTTTATTTTGCTTAAATGTCCATTTCTCTCTCTCTCTCTCTCTTTTTTTTTTTTTTTTTTGCTCCTGTTTTTACAGAATGAGTGAAATGGTGAAAGTGAAAGTTTTCTCATTTCTTCTATGCTTCTTTAGAAACTTGCATTAATCCCCGCACTCTCCCCTAAACTATATTGGGACTATTTGGACTTAAACATTGTAAATGTGACATTTATTTGTCGATTAATGTCTGATGTTTAGTCGGTTAAATGTATTTTGCTCAGATTCTTTTCATAAACAGTGATCAGACTTTGTGTCATAATATAAAGTGTATTTAAGCTGCAGCTGTAGTTTATAACGGTCCTGAGGTCACGTGGGTGCTGTGGGAGACGGTCACGTGACGAGTGGTCCTGCTGCGTGTGGAGGTCTGCGGTCGGATCCGAAAGCCTCACACTAGCCTCAGCCCAGCCTGAACCGGGCCAAAGCCGCTCCAAACCCGGGTAAACACGGCTCCAGAGCCCGGCACACCTCCGCCATGACCCCGCGGTGCCTCTGCCTCCTGCTGGGGCGATCGTGGCCGCAAACTCCGGTAAGATCCACGGACTCTCACCGCCGCTAACATGATCTACGCAGTCAAAACGAAACTGAAAGTAACTGTTTATTCTCTGCGCAGTTAGCAACAAAACCGACTAAATTCTGTTCTTAACGAGTTTAACGTGACTTAGATGTGTAATATTTACGTTGAAGCTTAGAAATAGGCTAAATATTTTACAGGCTTGTAATTGTTGTCATGAGGTATTCATATTTTGTGCTAAACGTTTGTGCTTTCCAGATGAAATAAAGGCTAATAATAAAAAGTTATGTGTGCACTAACAAGTATTAAGATGCTAAAAACGACTCAGAAGTGTTCCTTAAATAATGTAAAAGAAAATAACTTAAGCCTTGTTTTGTCAGAAACGCGTGAAACAAAAGTTATTAATAGATATCTGACAAAATCAAAAGGTTCGTTTGGACCAATGGAGATTTGAATTTGCTGAAAACTAAAAATAGAGTTTTTTAAAGCATGTTCTGACAAGAACATGCAGAGTGAAAGATAAACTTATCAGTGAGCGTTGGGTGTAATTTAGGCCTACTGTAGCCTATTATTTGTGAGATTGGATGGAACATATGATGATAATTAATTTGAGCCTATTTAAGGAGCTCATTTGTTGTTTCTCTTTTTTAAAATGTCAATAATATAACATAAAATCCCATTTTTGATCGATGTGGCACACACAAATTAATCCCAAATTAATGTAACTAAGTTACTTTCTTGAGGCAGTAACTGTCAGTGACACAGCAGTTCATTTGGTTGTTCTGCGGTTGTTTTTTTCACTTGTTTAAATTGTTTTGGCTGATGTTTTCATGTGTAAGTTTTGTAAACGTGACAAGAAACATGATTAGAGCTGCAACTAACAATTATTTTGCCACTCCATTAGTTGGGAGATTATCCTTTAGATGAATGTTTAGTCTTTTAGAACGTAGAGCATGTTGGGAGTAACTAGTTACTGTAATATATTCCACCTTTCAGTAACTCAGTAGTGTAACTCATACTTATAAAAATGTTGATAATATATTACTAGTTACATGCTGAGTAACTCAAGTTACTTTCATATAAATTAATTGCTTTATATTCTATTGAAAACAACACTTCAGGACCAAAACATCACTAAGCAGTAATCAGGTGTAAATGTAACAGGATTAGCAATGTACAATGTCTTAACACATGTGTGGTGAGCTCACAGTAACTCACAGTAACTCACAGTAGTGTAACTCAGTTACATTTTTCAGACAATAATATTGTAATACAAATGATTACATTTTTCTCCCTGTAACTAGTAATATTATGTATTACAATTTACAGTAACTTACCCAACACTGTGTAAGAGTCACTTGAAAACAGAAATTTGACAAATCTGAGCTGAGGTGAACTAGAAGAATGTACCATTAGGCTATAATAGATAATAAAGCGCTGGAAATGTAATTTGTTCTAATTTGGTCGTCTTAAGATTTGATTTGCAAATAGAAAAAAATATATATAAAATTGACAGTTTTACTTTGAAAAGAAAATGCTAAGTAGTTCTCCATTGAAAACAGACAAAAAAAAGTAATTTAACTTCAAATAAAATAAAACTAACTTGTTCTATTAGAAATCTTAGAGGAAGTCAAAGTTATTATAAAACAAAATACATTTTACCTAATTCAGGCACTTTTTTATGTATTATTTAATTTGTAGTTTTCTCAGTGTAACACATTTGGAAACATCCTGGAGATGTAGAAATAGGTGTTTACATCACAAAAACAATATATAAACATATTTTTTATGCTCATCATCAGTTCTGTTCAATCTGAGTTTTTTTTTCTGTGAGTGGCTTGTTTGAAATCTAAATATAACCTGTGAGCGATTATTTGAGTACTAAAAATAGCTGGATTGAGCCTTATTACAGACTATAATTATTCCACTGAAATTGTGATTCACACTTTACTGATGATTTTCCCAGTTTAATGTTAATAAAGTTCTTAAACACACCGTAGAGCTGGAGAAAATACATCGTGTAAAAGCTAACCGCTTAGCAACAGAACTGTACGTTAGCTTCATGAAATCTCCTAATTACGTCTCAATTAACTGTCTTTTTAGCACAAAAACACAATAACGTTCACACTAGTAACACTAAATATTACATTAGTGCTTGTGTTGAACCGAAAATGTGCTTCTTTAAAGGAACAGCTACAAAAACAGGTTTATTTCGCTCCGTCTTTTACCGTTTTTAGCGTCTTTTTGCTGTGTCAAGCTAATCCGCGGCTAAGGGCTAACAGGAAGTAGCTCTTCAAAATAAAGCAAAAACGGAAGTTAACTGCTGCATGAATGAAAAAATTTACAGCTTATGACGAAGGAAATAACACAAATAAACTAAATAGTTTAGTTTGGACCATTAAAAATTATATTTAATGAAGAAGCTAAAAAATAGTTTTCTGTGGTTTAAGACAATTCTGGTGAATTTTGTTTTTGTGACAAGCAGTAACTTTTCTGTTTTTGATTTATTTATTTTTCTATTTTGTGACTAAGTTTATGAATTTATGAATCTGAAATGTGAAAAGTGCTTTGCTTGGATCAGTAATGGAGCTGATCACTGATAGTAAGAGACAGTTTCATTGAAAAAGTGAGTATGACATCACAAGGCTCGAAAAGCTCAGAGACACACATTAATTACACAACATTACCAACCTTGTTTGTGAAACCGTGTGTGTTTGTCTCCACAGAAATCCACTCTCTGACTACATCTACACGGCTCTGTCCAAACCCGTGTCCAACCCTGGGATCCATGAGTTCACGGCCATGGGGCTGATGGACAGGAAGATGATGACTACTTTGACTCGACGGCAGAGAAAGTCCCAAACAGGCCTGGATGAAGGAGAGACTGAACAAAGACTACTGGGACAAAGGAACTCAGTCCAGGAAGAGCAAACAGCAGTGGTTTAAGGTGAACCTGGACATCCTGAAGAACCGCAAGAACCAGACCGACGACGGTGAGTCAGAACACTTTCTTCACAACATAACATATTAGAAACATAAACTTTACTAAAAACGTTTAATTCCTGGTTTGTCAATAAAACAATCTGTGACTTTAGAGAAGTTTATTTGTCCGAGTGTAAAGGCCACGGCCTGATGTGACATCGACATTTATAATCAGGAACAACATTTAAATCACATGATCATGTTTGTCTCAGATGTTCTAACAGTTGAACTGAAGACTTGTGTCTCACATGATCATGTTTGTCTCAGATGTCTACAGTTGAACTGAAGACTTGTGTCTCACATGATCATGTTTGTCTCAGATGTTACTACAGTTGAACTGAAGACTTGTGTCTCACATGATCATGTTTGTCTCAGATGTTCATGTTCTTCAGTGGATGCACGGCTGTGAAGCAGAGCTTAACTCTGAGGGGAAGCTTGATTTTGTTCGTGGGATCGATCAGTACAGCTACGACGGAGACAGCTTCCTGTATTTTGACGACGCGGTGTCCGTTTGGGTTGCCGCGGCGACAGAGGCGGAGCCGACCAAGAGGAAGTGGGACGAGGTGCAGGTGCTGAAGGACTACACCAAAGGATACCTGGAGAGAGAGTGTCTGGACTGGCTCACAAAGTTCATGGACTACGGCAAACAGCAGCTCATTCATGCAAGTAAGTCCTATTGTTATAAGTGTAACACTGTTATTACAGTGATTATGACTCTGATGGAGGTTTGTGTCGGGGTAATCACTGAGGAACATCAGCTGCACAAGAACATCGTCATATTCCAAATGTCACTGGTAATTACAACGAACAAAAAGTCCTCTCTCTCTCAGTAGAACCTCACAGTCCTCTCCTCTCTCAGTAGAACCTCACGGACCTTCTCTCTCCACAGAACCTCCTGATGTCTACATGTTTGCCAGCCCGGCGCGGCACAAGTCCAGTGTGCGTCTGAACTGCATGGCCACCGGCTTCTATCCGCCCGACATCGTCATAAACCTTCTGAGAAACGGACGAGTCCTGAAAGACGACATCATCCAACTGGAATCAGACCAAACCAAGACGACACGTACCAGCGCCGAGACTCCATCGAGATCGTGAGGACGGACCAGGGAAGTACAGCTGTGAGGTCCTCCACGCTGCCACCAACGTCAGGATCTGAAGAAGTGGGGTAAGAGAGAGGAACACTTCAGACCCGTCTATGTCCTGCCTGTCTCTCATCTGTGTCTCTCGTCTGTGTCCCTCAGACGGGTCCCTCCCTCGCTCTCCTGAGGCCGTAGAAGGTGGAGTCCTGGTGGAGGCCGTGGCAGGTGCAGCTGTGGGTGACTTCTGCTGCTGGTCGCTGTGATCGTGGGAGTTCTGCTTTATAAGAGACACCAGGACAGTGAGTCACGCGTCTCTTTACTCTCTAGTCTGTGTTCTTCACTTGAATCTAAAACGCTCTGTTCCACCTCGTGATGTCACCACAGCTGCAGGAGACACACTTAACTCTGACTCTACTGGATTTAAGAACAGATCATCACGACTTTTAGACCTCGACTGTTAAATATTTGTTTGTGATCATTATAAAGTTGTTTAAAACCACTTCTAATTCCGGTGTCCCTTCAAAGGGCCGTCCCACTTTCTTGCTAAATTCCTTTTTGTTCAGTATCACATAAAACAAACGATGAACATCTGGAAATGTTAAAGATAAAAATCACATTGTGTCTCTCAAATTTAGAGTCAAATAAGCCTCTGGAACGAGTCAGACTTTTTCTACTGGAAACTCCAAAGAAAAAAATTCCCCAAAATTTCTACATTTTTAATTGGACTTTTGTATTGGCTCCGCCTACATTTTTTTAAAGTGAGCTAAACACGCTTTCAGAGACTAACTCCGCCCACAACTGAACCTCAAACAGACTCGCAAAAGTGGGAGATGCCGGAGGCCTTTTAAGAGACGCCCAGTGGGTGTGAACAGACTTTGATTGACAGCACCAAATATGAACAGAGAGCTTGGTAAATGTGAGTTTAGTGTCGGAGCCGTCCTGGTCCTGGTCCTGGCCGGTCCGGGTCCTGACGTGAGATTTGCAGCAGAGGGAGCTGTACAGCAACAGCACCAAGTCTTTACTTACTTGCACGTAAAGATTTATTTTATATTTGCTTTGCAAAACATACGTATGAAACCTTTGCTTTAGTCTACATAAACACATGACCTGTTATGTGAGTATTTTCTAAAAATGAAAGTCGAAATGAAAAACACAGGGACGAGTTTCAAACCAGGTCATCGTTGAACTAGTGATGGCTCAACGCACCACTCACTCAACAAACTGAGCCACATGAGGCTGATGTCATTACTCAGCAGGTGATCTGTTTCCAACTCTCCACAGCAGCGGTGTCAGAAGGAGGAGTTTAGATAAACCATCTGGGCGGCTCGTCTGTCGCGTCAATCACTGTGACGTCAGTGAACTGAAAATGCACTGACAGCGTTTGCCCTGCGGGCAGTACAGCCGCGGTTTTCCACACATAACTGCAAAATGAATGAGTTTGCACAAAAATGTCCAAAAAGGCTGTAAACAGTAGATAATTCAATTTTGACCCCAAATACACAGTCTGACAGTGAAAAAAGTGATTCTGAGTTTAGTTTCTCTTTAAAGTAATTTTAGGTTCTAAGTAGGGCTGGGCCATTAATCAAAAATCGACAGATCAAAATCGAATCAAACTGAATGTCATTATTGGTGGCAGGTTTTGAATCGAAAGATCAGAAAACAATATTTTGTCAGTGAATGTGTAGTTTGGAACAATCCAATCCACTTATTTATATAGCACATTTTACAAACAAACAGTTTCCAAAGTGCTGCACACACACAGAATGACAATCATAAAAGTAAACGATAAAAAAGAATAAGTGCTCAATACAATTTACTAATTTACAAAAATTAAAACCAGTAAAATCCAATAAGAGCAGATAAATATATAGTTTAAATGAAATAAAATAAAAATGCACAGAGGACCACACAACTCACGCGGTGTTAAAAGCCAGAGAGTAAAAGTGGGTCTTAAGACGAGACTTAAAACACTCTACAGTGGAGGCAGATCGAACATGGAGGGCAGAGCGTTCCAGAGCTTAGGGCCCACCACAGAAAACGCTCTGTCCCTCTGGTTTAAGTCTCGTCTTAGGCACCACGAGCTGGAACTGGCCCTCGAACCTCAGCGCGCGTCCTGGTGTGTAAATTTGGATGAGGTCCGAGATGTATTTTGGAGCCAGTCCATTCAGAGCTTTAAAAACAAACAATAAAATCTTAAAATCAATTCTAAAATTAACAGGAAGCCAGTGCAAAGATGCAAGAATTGGTGTGATATGGTCATGTTTTTTGGTTCCTGTTAAAAGTCGTGCAGCAGAGTTCTGGACTAACTGTAATCGATAAAGTGCATTTTGCGAAATACCAGAATAAAGTGCGTTACAGTAGTCCAGGCGTGAAGAAATAAAAGCACGCACAACTTGTTCAAAAAGTGTAAAAGATAAAAAAGGTTTCACTTTGGATAAAAGCCGCAAATGATAAAAACTAGATTTTAAAACGCTGCTGATCTGCTTATCGAATTTAAAATGGCTGTCTATGGTGACGCCAGGGTTGGTGACTGTGGGACGCACATTTGAAGTGGTCCCACATCAATGAGGTACTGCCAGAGCCAAACAGTATCACCTCAGTCTTTTCTTCGTTAAGTTTTAAAAGGTTTTGGGCCAACCAAACCTTGACATCACATAGACAGTCGAGTAGGGCTTCAAAAGTTGAACAAAAGTCAAACTTTGAGGCAGAATATTGATATATAGTTAAACATATCTATAAATCTAATAAAGAGGACATAGTTTTGTATTATTTATGTTCATAAATGTCATTTTTCATTTGTTAAACAAAATCGATTTGAAAAACGAGATCGATCAATATGAGAAAAAAAATGGTGATTATATTTTTTCCCAGATCGCCCAGGCCTAGTATTAAAATTCATTTTGACCTCAGTGACCTTCAGCTTTTGCAGAGGAATTGTAAAAACCCCAAATCTGCCAAATCCTTTATCAATCCTTATATTTACTGTTACGGCCCGCTATGCAGCCCTTCTGCCGCCGCCTCTCCCTCTTTGTCTGTGCAGGTCCTTTTATTCCTGGCTCCGCCCACTGCAGGCCGCGCCTTTAAAGGACTGTACTCGATTTTTTGCAACAAGATAACTTAAAAGCAATTTCCCTCTAGCACTGATGCCTTGTTAATGTATCTAATCAGGTGGAAATTAGTCCCCAAAGTCCTGTCTATGTCTAATAAAATCCCGTTTGTGTGCAGCTTTTCTGTTTTTGTTTTTAGCATTGTGGCTAACTGTTGTTAGCATAGTGACTCACCTCGCTGTTAAAAGCTGTGAAAAAACATTAAAACTCATCATGATGAACAATTCTGAAGCTCAGAATGCATTAGCTACGTGAGGAAATCATGTAGCCTGAAGGAAAGAGGTTAAAATTAATTATTTCTGTTTGTTTACATTTTTAGGATGCAAAAATCAGGTACAGTCCCTTTAAAATGTGAGCGGAAATGGAGGACGCTCTCTCTCTCATTCAGCAGCCACGCCACTCGCCTTCGCCTTTGTTCTTTTTTTCACTTATACACGCACCTCAACACCATGCACTGCACCGCACTGGTTGTCTTACTGACTTACACTCACACCACACGCACTACAGCACACTCTTCATATACTGACATTTATTATTGTTTATATAATTAAAAGACCCGTTGGGCAAAATAAAAAGACCCGTTGGGCACTAAAATAAAGTATCCAAACTTTGCTCTTGTGTCGTCCCCACCTTTGTTGCACCTTTTGAGCCACGAGGTTGTAACAATTACCAAAAATAGTTTAGGCAGAAATTAGCTTGTGTTACAGCTTCACAAAGACTCCAGACATTTGTTTCTGTCCAAAGCATCAGAAACAGTTTTAGTTTGAATTTTTACAGATAGGCCGGAATGTGAAGAGGTTCACTTAAGGCTCTGACAAACCCACAGTGAAGATTAAAGCTGCCCACACACTACACGACTGTTTGCTCATTTTCCCATGTTAATTTCAGTCGCACTTAGTCGAAGCTAGTTGAAGCTAGTCGCAGTTGTGTCACTCGTGTAGTGTGTGAGTGTCCGCGACTGGACTGGCGTTCCAATCGTGTAGTTTGTGGCAGGTCTAGACTAGACTAGACTGCAGTCGCAGGTTTTTAAACATGTTGGAATTATAAGCCCGATTTTTGTCTTGCTCCCGGTGCTGTTCGTCGTTTCTGACGCTCAGTTGGGCAAACACGGAGCCCAGCGCTAATGAAACAGCCGAGGAGGCACTGGAAACAGCGTGTGAGGTTAAACTTTCTGTTTACGTCTTTTCTGACGGAACAAGCGCAAAAAACAGCGGTAACAGCGATGCACAGAGTGAAAGCTCCATACATGTCAACTGGACCGTGTTCAAAATGCACACACGCCTCTGATGACCAAAACAACAACAACAGCGCACCATAGACACATGTATCAGCGCACTCACCCTCTCTCCTCCTCTCTCTCCTCTCCCTCCTCTCTCCACGAGGCGCTGCGGACGTCCTCCTCACTCCAACAACACAAGTTTTATTCAGATAAAATCTCATAAAAGTAACGCATCCACGTAAATCCAAAGGGGAAAAATGTCCAACTTCGTCACCTCCTTCGCCATTTCTAGTGTGATTTTAAGAGAGCTAGCTAACTAGCGTGTTTGTACCGGTGTTATGGTTATTTCAGCATCCCGTCAGGACGTGCAGGGGCACATGACCTGTTTAACCAATGAAAAGTGTTTGCTTATGGCAAAAATAAATAAATAATAATTACGCTAAAACAAAACTTTTTTTCTGTTGTAGAAATTATTAATCAAAGACCAAAAAAAAAAAAAAAAAAAAAAAAAGTTAATCAAAAATCAATAAAAAAATAAATTGAAGCACTAAACTCTTTTATAAACTGTGTTGCATTGTTGTTTTGTGCATTATTGTTCTGCTGATGGAGTAATCCTGTTTTCAGTTGCCAGTCTCAGTTGTGTAGTTTGTGGTCTCAGTCTTGTAGTGTGTGGTCTCAGGTGTGTAGTTTGTGGTCTCAGTCTTGTAGTGTGTGGTCTCAGGTGTGTAGTTGTGGTCTCAGTCTTGTAGTGTGTGGTCTCAGGTGTGTAGTTTGTGGTCTCAGTTGTGTAGTGTGTGGTCTCAAACGTTCTAGAATCACTCTCAGTCCAGTCTTGTAGTGTGTGGGCAAAACTCGCATTCTAATTACTCACAACTGGAAAGTTGTGTAGTGTGTGGCCAGCTTAACACAGATTTGTTCCAGTTTGATGACATCACAAGGTGGATCAGAGCGTTTTCAGACTCGTAGATGTTAAATGTAGAGTGACTCAGACATTTGTGATAAAACTCTGAACCTGTTTCCTTTTGTTTCACAGAGAAGCGGTCGTCTTTAGGTAAGTGTGTGTGTGTGTGTGTGTGTGTGTGGGGCTGGGAGGGCATCTGACGCACCGGGAGGAGGAATAATCCCGTTTGTTTGTCCGTCCAGGCCTGCCCTCGGTCTCCGGGACGATGAATCTGGAAAAGTGTTGTGTCTCTGACGGTTCTGACGGTTCCAGCTCCAACAGAAGTTTGGACTGAAGCATCAGAGTCGAAAACCTTCAGAAGGATTCAAACTGGCAGATAAGTTTAGGGTTTTAAAGATGCTTTGTGTAGCTTTAACCCTTGTGTCTCGTTAGAAAAATCTCCTGTTTAGTGACCTTTTACACTTTTTCTGATGGCTCTAAAATTAAAGTAAAAAATATATCTTTTTTTCAAACATTTTTTGCTTAAAGGTGCATTGTGTAAGTTAAAATGTTCAATATTGCGATATATCAAATGACAGTCCACTAGGGTGACCACCTGTCCCGCTTTTGGTTGTACCGTCCCGCTTTTTAGGCTTGTGTCCCGCGTCCCGCAGATCACGGCCGTGTCCCGCTTTTTCATTGGTGATCGAACATAGTGAATATAACACTTATAGCGCCGTGTTTAAACTGGTTCTGGCATCTGCCTGATCTCTGTTCGTGCGCGTCCGTGTGATAAGCAGCATCGCACGTCAATCAACAGTCTGCACGCCGCTGGTCCCGCCCACATTTATGAGGAAAACTCAAGCGGCGTCAGCGAAGGAGAAAGACAAACGCGTATGAGGGAGACGAAACAGTCGCCAGCGAGGCAAAGAAAAGGAGAGTTTGCAGGTACAATCACTGAAGGAGACGCTGAAAGAGACCAGAGCTGTGCAGTTACGGAGGGAAATCTGACTAAAACAACAGGCCTCACGCGAAGCTCATCAAATAGGCTCAACATCAAGAAACGTCTTAATCAATGTAAACAATCAGGCCAATCTTAAACCAAAAAACACTACCTGTTCTAAATAGCCTAATATATTATCTATGTAGGCTAATACCTTATTACACTGCAAAAAAGGAAAATGTAACTTAGATAAAAGGACTTAAATTAAGCATATTTTTCTTAAAAGACAAATTTAAGATGTTTTCACCAAGTCTTACTCAGATTATTTGACTTGTTTTAATATTTAATGATATTCTATTCTCTATTCTATTCTATTCCTTATCTAGATATAAAAACTTTTTTTAAGCAAATTTGTATCTGTTTTAAGCCACAATTGCTTGAATCAAGAAAAGAATTGCTTAAAAATTCTGTCAAGAGAACTTAGTCAAATGTTCTTCCTGCACTGGCAGATTATTTACCTTGAAATAAGACATTTTACCTCAAATAAGAAAACATTTCTTATTTTCTGAATAGCCTTTTTTGGCAGTGCAGAAAACTTGTTATACAGTTTAAAATATCCTCTATGCATCTGTATATTATCTTTTAGTTCAAAACAGGCTTAGTATAAAAAATAATATTATTTGTCGAGTCCGTCCCACCAAATCCCCGAACCTGTCCCACTTTTTGGAGTTTTTGAGGTGGTCACCCTACAGTCCACTGACACAGGCCTGGATGTGTCCATGATGTTTAGTAAACTTACTGAGGTTCCTCTGTAAGAGCAGACAGACTCATAAATGTGAGTGGAGCTGGTCCTAGTCCTCCTTCACTGGTTTATTGTCAGTATTTATATTTATTTTGCAAAAACTCGATTTTATACAACAGACCAATGTTGTAAAGACTGTTTAATAAAAAAATTAAATAAATAATCAGTGGTAAATACTGCCATCTAGCTTCTGAACACCCACAACACAAGAATTATCAAAACAACTACCGCACCGTAACTGAGCAGGGCTGATAGCACTCGTGTTTCTGAGAGAGAAGAACTGTACATCCACATTTAGACACAGTTTAGTGGTTTAGCTGTTTGTCTCGGTAAGGTTTATGTTTTATTAAAGTAATAACCCTTTCCTTGTGTAACTTTTGGAGTTTGCAAACTGATCATTCAGTCAAAAGAACAAATAAAATAATCAGCATCTACTTTTTATAGAAAAGCCTTTGTCTTCTTAACCAAGAAAATATTTAGCAGAAAATAACGATGTGTCAAAAGAATCTTTTTAGCCTAAAATACGTCTTTATCTGAAGATGGTAGGGTGGGTGCAGTGCCATAAAATACCAAAGATGGCGCCCATGTTCAAAACCTTTGCCACTTACTCCAGTGGTTCCCAACCTTTTTCGTCTTGCGTACCCCCTAATAATGATCTCACACACGGAGTACCCCCTATGTCATCTGTTGTTTAGGTCTTTTTTATCTTTACTCCTATATTTTTCTTTATAACCATTGTATTTTATTGTTTTAATGTATTTCATGTCAAACTGTTGCCCTTAACATGTCAAATGTGCTGCAAATAACATTTTTTCACATTAGAAAACTTGCAATTCTACTTTTCTTTTAAATCTGCAATCATCCCAAGGACCCCCTGGTGTCCACGTACCCCTGGTTGGGAAACACTGACTTACGCCATGCACCTTTAAATCTGTGAATCTACTGCTGTTCTGACTAAAGATGCCACATTTGAAAAAACTTCTCAAGCAAATCCAGTTTAGATTCACATTTTCACCTCTGACAATCTGCTTTTTACAAGTCTGGACAAAGAATCAAACCAAGAGCAGTTTTATGACAACACAAGTGGAAGTTTGAAAAATAAACATTTTACTCTTATTTTACAGTCGTCAGAAAAAGTGGAGTAAAAGGCTCTAACAGAACATAAAGACAACACATGTGTAAATGACAAGACTCTGGGTTTAGTGAAACTGTGAGTTGATCTTTTGAAAATCTGACTCGATCTAAAGTTTGTAACAAGAAAGCATTGAAATCTCTCCAAAACTGCAGCAACTGTGGACAATTTAAACATGAAAAACTTAAAGGAACCGTATGTAAGATTTTAATGTCAGATTTCATAAACATGACTTATATGTGCCCAAAGAGACAAGGTCAACAAGTCCAAATATACTATTATTCTTACTGAAAGTCAATGTAATTCTGAGTTATTCTTAATTAAAAAAGCAATGGACATGATGTCACTTTGTTGATGTTACATTTATTATCCAATCAGAAAGCAGAATGAGCCTCACATGACTCTCTCATTTGGGTTGCCAGTTTGGTCTCTTAGAAGCTGAAGTTAATTTTGAATCAGTAATCAGTAGCTTTCTATCTTCAATGTATGAGCCATTTCACAATCTGGCAACCCATGTTCATTTGTGATTGTTATACCTTTCTAAAAACACTAGTTGTGCATCTTACATACGGTTCCTTTAACGAGACACAAGGTTTAATAGTGTTTCTATAAAAGTGTTACATTGAAGGATTTGGTGTGAAGCTTTTGTTTTGTTGTTGTGTTTTTGACAGAATGTGTTTTTACTTTTTGCACTTGTTCGTGGTTGAGTTGAAGCACAAGTCACGTGTGTTTACGACAGAGACAGTTTTTATTCATTTTAAAAACAAAATAATCTTATTTAGTTTGACCTGCTGTTCTCACGTTTCAAACACATCAGGATTTTGTTTGTTCCTGGGTTTGTGAGAGACACTAGTCGTGTTCAAGATGGTCAGGTGGTGCAGTCGGCTCGAGGCGTTAAGGGGGGTCGGGTCAGATGACAGCGCGAGAGATCAATCAGCGCTACGGACAGTGCTGTAGTTAGACCCGACCCCTCTTAGCGCCTCGAGCCGACTGCACCGCCTTGACCATCTTGAACAGACTATTGTGTGTGGAGCAGACCAGAGCAGGAAGTAAAAGCAAAAAGTTTATGTTCTGGGCTGCGTGTTTAGTTTTCCCAGCGGAGTTCTGCCACTACTCGGGTTAGCAGACCTTTCCCAAATCCTTAAATTTAGCCAAATTAACTTAATCTAAGCCTAACCCTAATCCTAACTCTAACCTGTTGAGAAACTAAAAATCCCTCTATTGCTGGGTTTCAGATGACATCACCACATTCCACAGGCCACTGTTATTTCAATCAGACTGGGGGCAGGTAAAATGAGGTTTGTTTAAATTAAGTTTATTTTTGCAATGTAAAAGTAAAATGGGTCCAGTCAGCCCAGAAATCACCACTTTTTCAATTTGTTAAATATTTTTGAAATATTTCATGTCAAATGTTACTAATAGACTCTTGCCCCCAACCGGAACCTTTAACTGCCAAGAATTCTAGAATGTGAACTCAGCTATCCAGCGTGAGAAAGGACGGTGCGTGTTTGATGCGCAGAGTGAGGGGAAAGAGAGAGAGAGAGAGACGAGGCTTGTGTTGTCAGTCTGACAGGAGCAGAGCAAGTAAAAGAGAAGAGGAGAGAAGGAGTGTGTATGTTACGCGGCGCACAAGACGAGAGAGAGAAAGTCCGTGCACAGACCAGAAGAAGAGTGAGCACTTGGGGCAGTAACACTTTGGCTCTTGTATAATTACAGTTTATTTTGTGGATATTTCATTTGTAGAATCATCTAAAAAAAACTAAACAAACTATTACATAAATGCAAGCCAAAGCATGAACTTACAAGGGCTTAAAAGTGAAGGTGCTGCTTACAGGAATACAAAGACACTAACATAAACTTAAAAAGTGCCTGTTCCAGATGAGGTTTTTACAGGAAACACTAGATCTGTCCCTCGTCCGATGTCCATCACATTTGGAGGTCCAGTAGCTCACCAATTGACTTTAGAATCATACAAGTTATGCTTTATTACTCAAAATGTTTTCTATTACATGCTTAATTCTACTGTGAATGTATCTTTAGATGCCTTTGTGTCCACTTCTAAACAGATTTTGGTTAAGTTTTCATCTAGGCCTCTAAATTTTGTGGCCATCACTAACAGTAGCAGCTCAAAGCCAGTTTTCTTTTGCAAAAGCAGCTCAGACCTCTGCTCTTTTGTGTGACGTAATTTCCGGTCAGCTGTTTGCAGAAACATGAGGAAATCAGAATGACAATGCTCATATTTAAAATCTAAGCTTTACAAATCCAAGTCTGTACAGCAGACACAAAACACAAGTGACTGAGGACATTTTGAATCTTCAGCATCTTGCTTTAATAGTCGTAATTCAGAAATGTTTAAGTAACAATAAGTGTTGATATTCATATTTTGACAGCTCTACTTTCCTCTTCATGCTTTATTTTATTTTTACTCACAAAGACATTTAATTCGACTCCAGAAACACAAAAGTCATTTAAAAATCATTTAAATTCATCTGTCCCGCCTCACGTGACTTGTGCTTCTGGTGTGTTTTTGCCACTCGCTGACTGAGCTCAGACTGTGTGACGTGTTAGAATCTCACAGAGTCGGGAAAGTCTATAAATACTTAATAATACTACATAATACTAATGTAGAAGAACTGACAAAACAAAAACAGCTTCAACAGAGAAACTTGTGCAATTTATCGTCTGTAATTATGACTCATGTTTTATTTTCTTACAAACAACAACAAACAAACTGTGAATAAAAAGAATAAGAGGTTTAATGTTAAAGTGCACTGACAGGTCGAAGTTAAGTCAGAAATCTACTTCCTTTTCAACAGATTTCAAACTTTCTTCATAAACTTGTTCTTGATTCATTTATATTTACAATAAGTATTAAACCACTGAAATAAGCTAAATTTAATGTATAATCTGCACCTTAAGTCATGTTTTACAGTTTATTATAACATATTTCAGTGTTACTCTGTCTGAATGTTTTACAAACATATTTTACTGCAGTTTTCTGTTTCAGGTCATCATTATTACAGTTTTTCTCAATCGCTTTGACACATTTTTTGAAACTTGGTTTAGTTTGATCACTTGTTCCAACATTTATCTGAAGAAAGGTTGAGATACACAGAACATTTGCCACAATTTTCATTCATTCCCACAGTTTCAGACTCTTTCTCAGAACAGCTCACACAGCTCTCATTCTAAAACTCACATGTTCAGTGAGTTTAGTTTGTTTCTCCAGCACTACAGACCTGTTCACAGGTGGTAAAGAACCTTTGTCATAACACTGTTAGTTTTTATCTACAAACTCACACATCACAGCAAAATCTAAAATCACATGAGCAGAAAGATTAAACAACAAAGAATGAAACACATGAATCAAACAGGACAATGTCTGAGCAGAAAACATGTTGATATAAACGGTTTGTCATAGAGACATTGTGTTTCTGTTTGGCGTCTCTGAACTATCTTTAGCAAAAAGTAACTATATAAATATATAAAATTATTTCACAATTCAAAATTTACAGTAAATGTGTATTTTTCATCTTGGTTTTTCTTGCCCAGTAAGAAAAAAACACAACTTATTCAGATACAGAACCTTTTGTGTGAAGTGTGAATCCCAATGACAGACTGAACTGAACCTTTGGTGATTTTGTGTCTGAGATCAGAACTAAAGCTTCTGAGCTGTAAAGTCAAATGAATGATGAAACACATGAGAACACCTGAAGAATGTGTGAGAGTTTTGATGATAAACTTGCTTCTGAGGGGTAAAGTTAACTGTTTGAATGTAAAACTAAATTTAGCTAGAGACGAAATTGAGTTTTGAGAAACTGAAGCTCCGTTTAGGATTCTGTGTGAGCTGTTTTGCAAATTAACTTTTAGAATGGACAAGTGTGTCAAAGCAGTTGAGAAAAACTGTAATTCAGTGCAACAAATACAAACATCCTTTAAGTCACTTTAGCTGCAAACACCACACTCCCTGTAGAATGTTGTGATGTGAACACAACTTATTACAAATAGTTTTACTGTTGTTACTTAAAGTTGTAACTAGTTAAAGGAGAGCTGTCCGGCAAAATCTACTTTTCTGAGTTTTTAGCCTTGTTACAACAGTGTCTATCCTCATTAGTTTTACAAAGTTGTATTTGCTGACTTTTTTTTAATTAAAGGGGTCCTATTATGTAAAATGTTTTATTGAAATATTTTAATCTTGTTATAACGGCCTTCCTTCACTATTAGTTTCCTCAAAGTTATATTTGATTTGATACATGCATGTTTGAGTAATCTTGTTTTGTTCTTCTGCTCAAGTGCATAGAAAATCTCTGTTTCTCACCTACCACCTAGCCCCTCCCACTTGTCTGTATTTACTAGATATAATTCAAAAGATTAATACTCAAAGTGAAGCTTATATGATTCAAAACGGTCTCACTTTACAATAATAAAGATTAGTTATTTAAAATATTCTTCAGTTAAATGTTAAAATGAAGAGGCGGGGCTTAAGCTCTCTGCAGTTTTGAACAGGTAGTCAGTAGAGCTGTTTATATCTCTAAGCTATTTAACTTATTTTTGTGTTTTTCAATGAAGAAAACGTGCATTACTGAGATCTAAAATAGAATCCCCCAAAATAGACAAGTTACTCACAACAACTGACAGCTTTTTCAAAGTTTGAACAATAATAACACAATAAAAGTAAAGTTAACAGGTCATTTTATTTGTTAATTTATTTTCATTTACGCTTCACGTTTAAAACAGCCACTACGTTTAAACAAAATCACGTTCAGTGCGTTTTAAAAGTATAAAAAGTGTGTTTTCATGTGTCACGTGCGCTCAAAGCTGTTTTATTGTGAAAGTCTTGTTTTGTGACTGTTTCCGGTGAGTTTGTCTGGAGTTTGTCCACGTGACTGTTTCTGTTTAGGGCGGTTTTCTCCAAGGACGCGGAGCTGCAGCTGTGTTTTTACCTCTAAACTTTACTCTTTCTGCTCAGTCTGAGAGTTTAAACCGGAATAAAAAACCTCCGCGGAGAGAGAGAAGAGCAGCGGGGAGAGGAGACACTTCGACCCGGGCTGGAGCGTCTGCGGAGCGGCCACACTTTTCACAAACTCCGCTCTCCAGAACCCGGTTTATTTTTAGCTTTTACGCTTTTATTTATTTTTACCTCAGAGGTCGTTTTAAGGACGCTGTTGCTGTGTGTTTAAGTTGGACGTTTAGTGAAATAAAAGTGTAAAAAAAGAGCCAAAGCGACACCGACACGCGGGGAAAGTTCAGGCCGAGCTGCAGCGGCTGTGGAGCGGCCACACGTCCGCGCAGCTCCCGGTGGTGACTCCCGGAGGACGTAAAGGGCACGTGCCATGTTCTGTTTAAAGGACGTGACTTTGGACTGAAGCGTAAGTAATGTCACACTGTGTTCTTCTAATATACTGTAAAATACGTTTATAAATGTAGTTTAATATAATCTGTGAGTTTAGTGTTTCTGCAGAAGAACTGATAAGACCCGCCTCTTTTACTGTAATAATGATAAAACTGTGACAGATATTTCACTGTAATATTGTCATTTATGTGTTTTATTAAAGAAAAGTAAGGTAAGGTCATGTTTATCAGGACAATGTACAGTTGAAGCACAAAAGCAGAGTTTCTTGTTCCAGATTCCTGCTTTACAGCTCATTTCCAGAGGGGCCACATAACCACAACAGTAACTTAATTAGTTTAATAATAAATTTGGCTTATCATCTTTTTTTTTTTTTTTTTTTTTTTTTACAAATGGAGAGCGTTTGAAAAAATACTTTTCTCCTCTAAACAGCTGAGTGAGTCAGGAAAAACACAAGTGTCACTTTGTGCTCAGACACGAGTCAAACAACATATTTACCAAACTCACGCTGTTATTAAGACTTTACAAACACGTGGATGCTTCATAACTAGTGAACTCATAAATATTTATGAAACTACAGATGAAAAACAGCCGCCTGGCTAATTCTGGCTTATTTACATGTAAATGTTAATTAATACGCATCGTTTCTTTAATCAATAAATAAAAAGGTAGGCCTATTATAGCTGCACTTCCATGAGAAGAGAAGGTTCACCAAACTCAGGTCTTTTCACAGCTCTGTAAAATACAAACTAGGGATATGAAGATTATTAGATTACTCGATTATTGTGATTATTCAAGCCACAATATATTCGCAAGAACAAAAGAACAATAATCGTGACAGTTTTAGAAGCAAAATCAATCACCTTTTTTGTTTAGTTTAGAAGCATAAGCAAAAATATTAGTTTCAGCTTAAGGCGAAGTAGTACCGTAGTAAAAATATGAATACATTAAGTACATTTGTGATTTTGCCTTGTTATGGCTGTTATTTGTTGCCACAGCAGTATTGGTTCAACCCAACCTTAAATAAGTAAATGCTAATTCAGAAACAAAATTCAGTTTTTTAACTTTAAAGATTAGAAGCAAAATCAAGTCATTGAATAATCTCTATTAAAGCCAGGGCATCTAAATGTTTCTGTCACATTCACATGTTTGGCATTCAGACATTTTATTTCACAAAACTGGTCAAAATCTTGAGGTAAAAAAAGCGAAATTGTGATGTTTTGTCTCAATAACAAAATGTGAAATCGTGACATCCTTGCTCCAAACTTACATGGTTTTTCTTCAGCTGCTGTTAGTTTTTACCTCCATCACAAAAACTCAACAAAAATGAACATTTATTCCTAAAATCCACTTGTTTATTGTTGTTTTCTTCTTCGGTACATGCTGTTAAAAAGACGCTGTACACAGCACATGACGATCTGAACCAATGAGAATCTTAGACCCGCCCAGCGCTGCTTGTGATTGGTCAAACTAACTGTCAGTCTCTTTTAGTAGCCAATGATGTGTTTTGGGCTAAACAGAACCAGCCCTGCTGCTGAACTTTACTGTGGCAACAGAACAGGGGCGGGACAAGCACCTGTCAATCATCCTCCATTGACTAGACCAGTTTGTACTGAGCTGCTGCTGCTGGAGAAAACTAGACCTGCTTTCTTTTTTTAGGACATTTTCAGCAAAAACATGAATCCCAGGGTTGTGCCCTTTCGCCTCTCCTTTTTGGAGATCGATTTTAGCCGAAATGCTACACATGGTGTTAGTGTCATTAATGGTGAGAAGTACAAATACTTGGGCAATTTAATTGACAACAAATTGAAGTTTGACCTAAAAAAGGGCAACGGAGAATCTACCTGCTGAGGAAGTTAAACTAAATGTAATGTAAATCAAAGTATTTTAAAAAACTTTGTTTGGTTTGTCTTTGAAGGACAGAAACAAACTGCACAACATTGTAAAGACTCTAGTGCTTGAAGATAACTGGGGTCAAACTTATGGACTTGAACTCTTTGTGGGAGGAGCCTAAACTCTTTGTGGGAGGAGCAGGTGTAAGTAAAGCCAAAAGCATCCTGATCCAGCCTCAGCACCTTTGAATTCTACTTCGTTATGATGCCTTCAGGTCGTCGGTTTTACGCACCTGCACGGAAAACTAATCGTTTTTCCTGTTCGTTTGTGCCCTCTGCAATTAAACTGTTGATTTTGAATAGTAGTGTTCACTGATTTACTTGTATATATCTGTATTTATTATTAGAATTGTTCTATAAAGTTGAACTCAATGATTGTTTTTAAACTGGAATGGACTGACACAATTTGTGCGAATGTATAAACTGCTTTGAGGAAGGCTGCAAATGAATTGCCCTCTGGGATCAATAAAGTTTTCTGAATCTGAAACTATAATAGCAACACAGCAACTAACAGTAATACGTTTAAGGATTATATTTTTCATTTACAGATATTTAGTTGTAACCACATTTTCTTTCCTGATGCGACAGGAGGGTTTAGCCCACCAGCCCTCCCTGCTCATTTGCACTTGTGACATTTCAGAAGTCCAAAGTTTTTCATATAAAGCACAGAACGTTAATTTTAAACATCACACATGAACAAATCCATGTTGATCATTCTCCAAATGTAACTTTGAGTGAATTATTGTCGAACAAAGCTGGTTAATGCTGAGTAAAGTTGAACATTTCTCCTTTAAACTGCTCTATTTTTATCTCTCCAGGAAACAAATGTGTGTGAGAATGTGGAGCGTGTGTGTCCGAGGCCTGAGGGGTTTGACAGCTTCACGTCTGAGCCACGGCTCGCTCCTGGTCTGTCCTGGTCCCGGTCTCAGTCCTGGTCCTGGTCCCGGTCCTGGTCTAACCCCTGGTCCCTCCCCTGGTCCTGTCCCGGTCTCCTAACCCAGGTCCGGCTCATGGGGACGCACGGAGGGAAAGACAGAAAAGAACGACTGAATTCACCCAAAAGAGCCAAAGAGTTTGTGTATCGACTTCACCCAGAAGACCGAGTGTGTCTGCTCCGAGAACTGCAGCAGTTTGAGTCTGAGGCCATCGCTCAAGGTGAGAGAGAGAGAGAAGAGAGGTAGAGGAGAGAGGAGAGAGAGAGAGAGAGAGAGAGAGAGAGAGAGAGAAGAGAGAGAGAGAAGGAGAGAGAGAGGAGAGAGTGTGTCTGCTCCGAGAACTGCAGCAGTTTGAGTCTGAGGCCGTCGCTCAAGGTGAGAGAAAAGAGGAGAGGGGAGAGAGAGGGGGAGGGAGAGAGAGAGAGAGAGGGGAGGGAGGAGCGAGAGAGAGGGGAGGGAGAGAGAGAGAGAGAGGGGAGGGAGGAGCGAGAGAGAGGGGAGGAGAGGAGAGGGAGAGAGAGAGAGGAGAGAGAGAGAGTGTGTCTGCTCCGAGAACTGCAGCAGTTTGAGTCTGAGGCCGAAGCTCAAGGTAAGAGAGGGCAAAGAGAGAGAGAGAGGGGAGGGGAGAGAGAGAAGAGAAAAGAATAGAAAGGAAGAGAGAGAGCGTAGAGGTAGAGAGAGAAAAGAAAGAAGAGAAGAGAAAGAGGGGAGAGAGAGAAGGGTGGGGAGGGACAGAGGAGAGAGAGAAGGAGAGAGAGAAAAGAGAGGAGAGGGAAGAGGAAAGAAGAATGGAGAAAAGCCTGGGAGTGTGGAGAGAGACTGCAAGATTCAAGCTTGTTTCATACTTGACGCATCCGCGAGGACCGCGAGGGTCCGCGCGGCGGAAATACGTAATTTTTGCAGACACGCCCCTCAAGCGCCGTCCGCGTGGACCAGGTTTTCCGTGTCGGCGTCAGAGAAAAATCTGTGACTACGCGGACGTCCGCGCGAAATCAACAGGCTTTCAATGGCAGCTCTCTACCGCCCTCTCAACAGCCACTTGAAACACACAGAAACTATAAACACTGTCAGCGTCTGCTCCGCTCTAGTCCATGCGTCTAATTTCTGTGCGGACTTCACGTGCGGGAGCCATAAACCAAGCTTTAGAGTCTATGGCAGCTGCTCAAGGTGAGAGAGAGAGAGAAAAGAGAGGGAGGAAAGAGGAGAGAGAGAGAGGAGGATGAGAAAGAGAGGAGAGATGGAGGGAGAGGAAGGGTAGGGGGGAGGGAGGGAGAGAGAAGGAGGAGAGGGAAAGGGAGGAGAGAAGCCTGAGAGTGGAGAGATACACAAGAGAGTGAGAGAGACGGAGAGAGAGAACTGCAGCAGTTTGAGTCTATGGCAGCCGCTCAAGGAGAGAGAGAGAGAGAGAGAGAGAGAGAGGTGAAGGTGGAGAGGGAGGGGCTGGCCTAGGAGTGTGGAAAGAGACAGGAGAAAGAGAGTGAAGAAGCCAGAGAGAGAGGAGAGACGTGGAGCTTTCTGTGGGAGAGGAAAAAGAGTGTGTGGGAGAGAGAGAGAGAGGTGTGTGGGAGAGAGAGAGAGAGACAGAGGTGAGAGAGAGAGAGAGACAGACTGGGGTGTGAGCTGTAGAAGTATTCTCATGTTTAAAGAGTTTCATGAGCTGTTCACGCCTCAAACACAAACTCTGACACAAAAGAATCTGAGGAAATGTTCTGAACCAGAGAAAAGAAAAGAGAAACTTTAAATAAACACATTTGTCCAGTTTTCCTCTTTAATAATACTGTACTTCTCTAAAACTTAACTTTCCACTAGACGCATTGACTTCTGTATAAAATCTGACTTTAGTTTGGAGCAGATTCCTGAGTCACATCCAGGTTTTTTAAACTTATGTTGTGTTTTTCCAGAGACACAGGAGCCGACGCCTCTGACCTCGGCTCAGATGAGAAACAGTAAGAACAGTCTCTTTCACTCAGATTAACTCTGTGTCTGTGTTAAATCAGTGTTTGTGCTTCAGTTCTGCTGCACAACGGAATCCCTTTTGTTGGGTTTGGGTTCCTGGACAACGCCATCATGATCGCAGCCGTGAGTCTCAGTTCTGTTGTTATTATTGTATTTATTCTATAAATGTGAGAGCTGAGGCAGTTCTGAGCAGAACATGTTTCTGAACAGGACTGCACGCTTCACTGGTTCATTTGCTTAGCCTCACACTTCATTAAAGATGAAGTTTCGATCTCTCTCTGACGATCTTTGCTGATCAATATTTGCTTGTGATGATTGACGTAGTTGCTTAAGACTTTGTCAAACCCACAGTGAAGCTAAACAGACGCACATTTAAACTTCTAATTGTATTTTGGCCGTAGACAGTCAGATTTCACTCGCGCTCAGAGCTGTTAGACACACAGAGGCTTGTCTCTTTCTTAACCATTAGAAGACAAAGCACTCGTACATCTACAAACATATTTCATCACTTTTTGTGCAGAAACGCTGCCTGAACGCGCTGCCTGAACGCGCTGCCTGAACGCGCTGCATGGACGCGCTGCCTGAACGCGCTGCCTGAACGCGCTGCCTGAACGCGCTGCATGAACGCGCTGCATGAACGCGCTGCATGGACGCGCTGCCTGAACGCGCTGCCTGAACGCGCTGCCTGAACGCGCTGCCTGAACGCGCTGCCTGAACGCGCTGCCTGAACGCGCTGCATGAACGCGCTGCATGAACGCGCTGCATGGACGCGCTGCCTGAACGCGCTGCATGGACGCGCTGCATGAACGCGCTGCATGAACGCGCTGCCTGAACGCGCTGCCTGAACGCGCTGCCTGAACGTGTCCAGGGCCGCTGCTAGGCATTTGGGTGCCCTACGCAAGATTTCAAAAAGATTATGAAATACAAGATTATTTTTATATTAAGCCAATAGGCTTTATGTAAAAGAAAAGACACATTTTAGACGAAGTTGTTAAAGCCTGTTATGTGAATAGACTTTCATCAAATACATTATTACACTTTGTTTCTAGACTGAAGCTCCTGCTACAGTTTATTTTTTTATTTATCCTTTATTTAGCCAGGAAGGTCCCATTGAGACACAATACCAGAGAGTCCTGGTCAAGAAAAGCAGCAGGTTAACACAAAAATAAAATACAGACAACATACAAACATACACAATAAATTATATCAGAGCATTTTAAAAACATTGGCAATGTTCTACTAAGTTTGTTTTTAAAAGATGTTTAAAATGACCAATAGTTGGCGGTGAGGTGAGACCGAGAGACTCCTGCAGTTCATTCCAAACATGTGGTGCACAAACACTAAAGGCAGTTTTCCCAAGCTCAGTCCGAGCACAGGTCTCCTTCAAAAGAATCTTGTCTGAAGACCTTGTGCTGTACTTAGGAGCATTAAGTGACAAAAGACTACAAATGTAGCTTGGCAGTAACAGTACAGTAACTTTTGCCTGAGATATTAATGCACTGCTCACTTGTCACAGACATGACACATCTCAGGTTCACATCTGGAGCCACACCTTCTACACTGACAGAGTATAAAGCTTGGAGAGAGCCACTAGAGGCCAACAGAAGAATAACTAAGATCTGCGCTAAGACAGAGGGTCCGATCTGTCCCTCATGAGTTCAGCAACAGGACAGCGGGACGACTCGGTGCCCCCAGAGCTTTGCGTTCTGTGCATATTGGGAGCGTCCTGGTCATGTGTGTGTGTGTCTGTGCAGGTCTGAGTGAGACGAGCCTCAGCGCCGTACAGTCCTGGAGATTTAGAGATTTTAAACCACAAAACTCAATGAAAATCACAAGAAATCATTTTACTTGTTAAAAAGTATTTTTTCCCCATTTAGACTGGTGTAGCTGAAGCACTGCCTCCCCTGACCACACGTCGCTGTTGTTCTCAGAATCTTAAAACAAAGTTAACTCCAGACAAACGTTCTGGTTTAAATGTGAATCTTTTCTTCTTGTTGTTTTTAGGGAACACAGATCGAAGTTTCCATCGGAGTCACTCTGGGAATCTCCACCATGGCAGGTCTGAGACTAAACTCAGCTTTTATCTGAAAAATTGAAGTGTGGGCGGGGCTTGGAGGAGCCTGTGGGCGGGGCTTAGTGGAGCGTGATGAGGTCATAGGGCTTAGATCATGATTTTGAAAGAATTCTCCCAAATTTTAAGTCACAAATGTGTCTTTTCAGTCTTTTATCAGTGTTTTAAGCTTAAGAATTAATTCAGACTCACATTTACTGTTTATATTTGACTTTACACATTTATTTTTTCTTCTTTTCTCTGCAGCTGCGGCTTTGGGAAACCTGGTGTCAGATTTGGCTGGGCTCGGGTCAGTTTCCACATTAAACTCTGGATTCTGTTAAGATTTTTGGTCACATTTCCTGGTCTAACTTCTTATTTTCACATTATATTTGTACGTTTCAGTCTGGCCGGTTATGTGGAGGCTCTGGCGGCTAAACTGGGCTTACAGGGGCCAGATTTAACCCCCAAACAGGCCGACATGTGGCAGACCCGAGTCAGCGCTCATCTGGTGAGACTTTTACGCTTAACACAGAGAATCTGGGCCAAACGGGACTACGTGGACCAGATCAGGACTAAACGTGGACCAGAGTCAGGACTAAACAGGACTAAACATGGACCAGAGTCAGGACTAAACATGGACCAGAGTCAGGACTAAACGTGGACCAGAGTCAGGACTAAACGTGGACCAGAGTCAGGACTAAACGTGGACCAGAGTCAGGACTAAACAGGACTAAACGTGGACCAGAGTCAGGACTAAACGTGGACCAGAGTCAGGACTAAACAGGACTAAACGCGGACCAGAGTCAGGACTAAACGTGGACCAGAGTCAGGACTAAACGTGCCAGTCAGACTAAAGTCAGGACTAAAGACTAAACGTGGACCAGAGTCAGGACTAAACGTGGACCAGAGTCAGGACTAAACGTGAAGACAGGACAAAGGACCAATCAGGACTAAACGTGGACCAGAGTCGGGACTAAACGTGGACCAGAGTCAGGACTAAACGTGGACCAGAGTCAGGCTAAACGTGGACCAGAGTCAGGACTAAACGTGGCCAGAGTCAGGACTAAACGTGGACCAGAGTCAGGACTAAACGTGGACCAGAGTCAGGGCTAAACGTGGACCAGAGTCAGGACTAAACCGGACCAGAGTCAGGACTAAACAGGACCAGAGTCAGGACTAAACGTGGACCAGAGTCAGGACTAAACGTGGACCAGAGTCAGGACTAAACGTGGACCAGAGTCGGGACTAAACGTGGACCAGAGTCGGACTAAACGTGGACCAGAGTCAGGACTAAACAGACTAAATGTGGACCAGAGTCAGGACTAAACGTGGACCAGAGTCAGGACTAAACGTGACCAGGTCACTAAACGTGGACCAGAGTCAGGACTAAACGTGGACCAGAGTCGGACTAAACGTAGACAGATCAGGACTAAACAGTTTTCCGTCTGGTGTGTTTCAGGGCAAAGCCATCGGAGTTTTCATCGGATGTGTTTTGGGAATGTTTCCTCTGTTTTTCATCAACGAAGACGACGAAGACAAACAAAAATCTGAAGAAATAACCAGATCAAACCAGCTCTCAGCCAATCACAGAGCTTCGTTTAACCAATCACAGCACGAGATCCAGGGAAGCTTGATTCTTTATCCAAACACTTATATTTCAGCCGAAGAACACTAAAGATTCTACCTCACGTCAGAGTTTTACAAGTTTTACAAAAGAAAGAAAGAAACACATGAAGTTAAGAGTCGATGGATCAGAAGGAAACTGGACTGAGAACATGTCGTGTTTGTGCCTCAGAGAAGCAGAAGCTGTTTATCTGCTGAATCATGTTTGAAGTGAAGTGTGAAGGAAACTAGACTCATGTTTGACTGGTGCAGCGGCGGCCATCTTGTGACTGTAAAGCCGTGTTCACAGACACACAAACATCTGCCTGACTGGAAACGAAACAGGTTGTATTCTGTTTTATAAATCTCTACGTGCACGAGACGCCAAGCACATGTGCACTCTTTCACTTTGATACTTCTTAGAGGAAACTCAATGTGCTGATTTTAAAGTGAAGCTCACCCCTCTAAACTCCTCCCACAAACACACAGCAAACTCATTGAAATGTCTTGGGAAAAGGCGGGGCTTAGAGAGAAGAGCAGCAGTGTGATTAGATTGACAGTAGGGGAAAGTGAGGTGAGTTGTGCCAGTTTTTACTTAACTTGACTTTAAAGTGAGACCATGAGAGTCATTCTTCAAACTACAACATGAACACATATTTCAGGATGTGGAGCATCTGTGGAAACATCATTTTAGATCTGAAGTACAGGATTTAAGAAATACAGCCGTCTTGTGGCACAACTTGCCCTGGAGCTTTGGGGGAAGTTGTGTCTTGGAGAGATTACACTGGCGCCATTTATTATGACAGTAAAATATTGTATTTTAATTTCAGAAACAGATATCTTCAGCAGGTTAAACTCACTGCATTTTCCACTTACATTTTAGATTAAATATAAAGTTATTTAACATTAAAGAGAAAAAAGGCTGAACACAACATGCACATGTCTGATCAGGATTAAACCCAAACTTGACTGATTGATAAGTCCAATTTCCTTGAATGTTAGTCTTATTTCTAATTTTTCTATCTGTGTTTGGTGTAAAATGAAGAATTAGATTGCTTTAGAGATAAATGACACAATTACCAAAAAATCATATATTTTCAATTATTCATTAAAGTGGTTGTCAGTGGCTCTTTGGCACAAATCACCCCAGGCCCATAATTTGGAAAACATGCCTCATCTGTCAGATTTGAGCTAACATCATGTTAACTATATAGACTCAAACTGTCTCTTACCAAAGCACTAACACATGTGTGATATATTACAAACCTGCTATAACTGTTCAGACGCAACAATCAAAAAACTTTGATCATAGACATTTTACTTTGAAGGAAAAAAACTATTTTTTTCTACTTAAAAGCCCTTATTTCTCCTGCATCAGCCTCCATTTTTACAGAAGTGAAATGTCAAAACCTTCAATAATATGTGGTCACATGACTATTTCTTCTATGGTTCTGTAGAAACAGGGGGAGGCACAAATCACCCCACTCTCCCCTATCTGTAGTTAGTGCTCAGTTTGAGTGGGAAAATACACGCTGACGTCACACAGTCTGGAGCTGACATGAGAGGCATGCCAGTTTGTGACTATATTGACCTGAAACATGCAAAGTGTGCACTAAAAATGCTAAAATACGACTCAGAACAGTCAGAAATGCTACTTAAACACCACATACACTGTTTAACAACCAAAAACAGTTGTTTTAGCTTCTCTATTAAACATGCACTGTGCTCATAGGCCTGAGTTTTTCCTCCACCCAGTTCTGCCACACAACATCACTCTGCACTGGTGGCTATAAGCAAAAGTTCAGTTTTTAAAATATTTACTTCAGGGATTGGGTAGATTAGGGTAGGGGCTCAGGTTAGTTAATTTGGTCACATAATGGTGCGTTCAGACCAGACAGTGTATTTGTGTTTTTGTGTCCATTTTCACTGTTAAGTCAGAGTAAACCTTAACGGTCGAGTAGAGTCATTTTCACACTGCAAACACAATTTAGCTTTTAAATCTGACTTCTCCTCCTCATAAATCCTCCGAACATAGTTATTATTCACATGTATTCATTTGGTTGCAATTAAACTATTGATGAAGCTAAGGTAAGGTAAATGGCTAAAGCTAGCAGCGTCTTTAAACATGACTCCTTACTTATGAGTGGTTTTATTGAATACGCACTAGAACAGTCTTGAAAGCAGTGTTTATAGACTTTTGTTTAGTCGTGTTGTGCAGTTGAAAGTTTATTGAGGCATAAACAGCCTAAAAAACGGATGAGTTTTACGCGTGTTTAGGTGAATTTTGACGCAAATACGCTGACTGATGTGAGGATTCGAGAAAGGTGTGCTAAGAACTGGCAGAACTGTGTTGGGGAAATAAAGAATCTGATGATTTCTATTATTGACTTGACCAGGCGTCCAACCACGGCCCAGGGCCAAACGAGGCCAAACAGCACAGCAAATGAGCACTGCATTTACACAGACTTTTAAAGCATTTTAATATATATTGGTGCAGTTTTAAGATCGAACAATGATGTGTCTCTTCATTTCCTTTGTTCTAAAAGCAACTGTCTGAATATTTTATCGTCTGTTCACTTTTATGTTGCCCAGATCCTTTTAGCCTGGATCACTCCTGGACTAGACCCATTCACTTTAGTATTACAACAAACAAACTGACTTTAATTTGAGCTTCAAACGTTTGTGTGAAATATTATTACGTCACGTGAACACAGCTTATTATCAGATAAACGGACTGAACACTTTTTACAGTCACATGTCCTCGTCTTAACGCGGTCACTGCTCATGTCGCCGGCCTCATTTTAAACTTTAACTTTATTTAACCAGTTTTATTTGAACGTTATTCTTGTGTTTTTGGATGGAGCCTGTTGTGTTGTCTCTGCTGCCTCCCGCTGGACTCTGAGTGAAACTGCACAAACTAAAAACAGGAAAAATAATCATCTTTAAAAGTGAAAGTTTACGACTAAAAGTGTCTTTGTCAAACTGAACGACCCAGGCTCAGTGGAAGTGGCAAAAATATATCAATGTTTATTAAAGAGTCTGAAAGAATTTGGTCTCTCGCCTTGATCTCTCTTTTGTTCTCTCTCTCTCTCTCTCTCTCTCTTTCTCTCTCCTCTCTCTCTCTCTCTCTCTCTCTTCTCTCTCTCTCTCTCTCTCTCTCTCTTCTTCTTTCTCTCTTCCTCTCTCTCTTCTTCTCTCTCTCCTCTCTCTCTCTCTCTCCTCTCTCTCTCTCCTCTCCTCTTTCTCTCTCATCTCTCTTCTCTTCTCTCTCTCTCTCTCTCTTTCTCTCTCTCTCTCTCTCTCTCTCTCTCTCTCTCTCTCTCTCTCCTCTCTCCTCTCCTTCTCTCTCTTCTCTCCTCTCTCTTCTCCTCTCTCTCTCTCTCTCTCTCTCCTTCTCTTTCTTCTCTCTCTTCTCTCTCCTCTCTCTTCTCTCTCTCTCATCTCTCTTCTCTCCTCTCTCTCTCTCTCTCTCTCTCTTTCTTCTCTCTCTCTCTCCCTCTCTCTCTCCTCTCCCTCCTCTCTCCTCTCTCTCTCTCTCTTCCTCTCTCTCTCTTCTCTCTCTCTCTCTCTCCTCCTCTCTTTCTCTCTCTCTCTCTCGTCCTCTCTCTCTCTCTTCTTCTCTCTCTCCTCTCTTCTCTCTCTCTTCCTCTCATCTTTCTCTCGCCTTCTCTCTCTCTTATCTCTCTCTCTCTCTCCTCTCTCTCTCTTCTTCTCCCCCTCTCTCTTCTCCCTCTCTCTCTCTCACTCTCTCTTTTCTCTTCCTCTTCTCCTCCTCTCTCTCCCCTCCTTCTCTCTCCTCCTCTCTTCTCCCTCCCACTCTCTCCCTTCTCTCTCTCTCGTTCCCCTCTTTCTCGTTCTCTCTCTCTCCTCTCTCTTCCTCCTCTATCCTCCTTCACTCTCTCTCCTCTTCTCCTCTCTCTGTCTCAGCCTGGTTCTCTCCTCCCCCTTCATCTCTCTCTTCGTTGCTTTTTGCTCATTTGCCTTTGGACCTTTTTGTAGAACACTTTAAAGATCTCGGGATAAGAGCCAGATCGTAGTCCTCTTTCTGTAGACCTGGTTTAGCCCTGGTTTAGTCTGTTTTAGTCCTGCTTTAGACCTGCTTTTAGTAGTCCAGCTTTAGCCTGGTTTTAGGTCTTGGACATGGACCAAGTCCTTGGATGGTCTGGACGCAGCCTTGTTTCTTCAGATTTGGCAGCACTTCGATCTTCACGGTGAGAAAACCGTTCTACTTCACATTTAATTTTTAGAATCCATTTTAACCCTAGTTTAATTGGTTTATTTTGATGTAAAAACTCCAGCTGTTTGCTTTTTGTTTAAGAAGAATTCACAGATTAATCTAGATTTAGTCAAATGTCACTTTATGCAGACGAAGGCCACGCCTTTTGACTCTAACCACGCCCACACTTTCCCAAAGTCAGTCGGTTTTACTTGGCACAACGTTTAAAAGTTTTAATAGGTTGCGTTCTCGTAGAATGTGATGATGTCATAGGTTCCAGATGTGGGCGGAGCCAGTTTTTGTCATTAATAACATTGTACTTTTTGTAAAGGTTACGATTAAGTTGCACATATCATTCAAAACTCAATTTATTTTAGTGATTTAATGTGTTATTAGGTCTGAATAGGTGGGTTTCACAATTCTAGAATTCTTGGCAGTTATGAGCCAGGTGGAGGCAAGAGGCAGTTTTTTCTATTAATAACATTGGAGCTTTTTCCTATGTGAAATATACAAAAAAATATTTAGCAAAATTTAAAAAAGTGGCGATTTTCTAGGATGACTAGACCCAGTTACTCAGTTTTGCAAAATTGGCAAAAATAAAATCTGCATTTCAACAATTCTTTCATTTTGTAGAGGCTGCCCTCCACCGTCATTGAAATAACCCATTGGCTTGTTGATGTTTGTGATGTCACGTGAAACCTAACCCTCTGTGTCATTACAAAACATACTATAATTAAACGTAACTACATAATATAAATCGAAGTAACATTTGTAAATCTTTGATGCCTCGCTTCAGATGAGCTGACAGTGTTAAGCGTCTAATATTTTGCGCATCAAGCGTACTGTATTCTTGATGGATGAATATTTTTTTGAAAGGCTGACGCACCCAACAGGGCGCTCAAAGGCTCGGGGACAAGGATCTCCTTCTCTTGTTCCAGCTTGTTTGTGTCCAGTGTTAGTTTAGGGCTCTAGGACATAGATTGACTGAGAGAGAGAAGAGAGAGAGACAGTTGTTTTGCTGTCTCCGTCCTCCTCCAGGTGTCACGTACTACACGCAGAGTTTAAACATTTTGAATAGATCCATGTGAGGCTTTGTCAGTCCAGATCAGGTCCATGTGGTTTGTTTTGTGTTCGCCACAGATTTTCAGAGCAAAGCGACGAACCAAGTCTTTGAAACCAAAGCCCCAAAACAAGCGACTTTTGTGGTTAAAAAAGTTCATAAAAAAGACTTGAGTAAACAGTCATCCTTTCCTCTTGATGTGAGAGGACAACGACATCCCACGTTGACTCCTGATGAGGCCAAGGTCCGCCACAGGTTTGAGAGCGTCATCAGCAGACGCTTGAACTAAAAATTTCAACACGCGCTAGACGCAAATTCGCTGGATGCCTCAAAACGCAGGTTTACATTGACTGGGCGCTCTGGACGCTGTCCGGTCTGAACGCAGCATTACATCTTGAAATCATCTCACGAGCCCCAAGATTTTAGTTTGAAAAGCCCTCACTTTGGTAACCACAGGTCAGGAGAAATGTTGTGACGTCTTGTGAACGCAGCCTGTTGTTGTTGTTGTTGTTGTTTGTTTCAAGACGACGGTCACATCGAGAGAAAAGATCTGGAGCAGTTTCTCCCGTCACATGCTGCTGAAGCTGGACCCTGAAGGTTAGAAAGATATTTTTAAATGAATTAACTATGTCTGATTGAGTCAGACATTCATCAAAGTTAAAAACAGGGATTTACAGTTTTCACTCATTTACACAAACTGAGCATGGATTATTCACGGAGGCACAGACAGAAAAAAGCAGGCCGAGTATTAACCCCTGAGGAACACCAACTTCAATGTCATAAGATGGAGTGAAAGATTCAGTAACAACATTAGAGGGCTTTGAAAGAGAACAGCTGCTTCCGTGACCCTAGGTATCGACCGTTTGCACTTACGTGTGCGTAAAAGCATCAGGTGCATGAACGCAGCATTACAGGAGAGCGCAAAAAACTGACAAAGATTTTCTTGAGTTTTTTTTTTTTTTGGTAAAGAAAGCAAAAGGGTCCTTCTAGTGTGGTTCCATACAGTACAGAAGTAGGACATGTTTTAGGCAAAGCACAAAGCAAGGAATTAGGAAAAGTTCAGCTTTGAACCTCTGAAATGCTCCCGAACTTTTACATCTGCTGCAGCAGAAGTTTTTCCAGAGAAACAATTTGAGAGGATGGTCCTGTCACTGTGAAATAACAAGAAGTTCATCTGCTCCACCTGGACCTGACTGTGATGTGCCTCTCAATCCAGTTTCCACTCTAGCTGTGGCCCTGGCCAAGCCAAGTACAATGTTTAAATTACTCAGTGTTTTTATATTTTGTAATTGTTTTTTGTAGCTTTGTATTCTGGTAAACTGTTTTAGCCACGGGATTGACCATGAAGCTGGAGTCATTGTCACTTATGCATCAGGATGAGTTTGAATATGAACCCGGAGTTAAATAACCTTATATAGCCTAATAAGAGTTAAGATCATGTTTACCAGAACTTTCTCTGGGGACATCATTCTGTCTCTCATCTCCCTCGAGGACAAACTATAGACCTGAATTCATGACAACATTGAAGCTTTTTATGGCTTATGCTTATTTTCAACTCAACTTTAGTCTCTCACTTGTGTCATAAGCTCCTCCCACATCCTCCTTCTCTCTGTTTATAGAAAAAGCACTTACCTGTGGTCAGTTTTAAAGAGGAGCATCTGTTTGGTAAACTGATACCATTGTTTCTGTCAGAACTCTGATCATAACTTTCTTTAGTTTCTGGATCTGTCCCTGCAATGACCAAACCTCCAGGTCCACAGTCTGGTGTCTCGTATTTCTCTCTCAGGTGGAGATGCAGGTGGTGGAGCAGCAGGTGATGGAGCAGGTCCTTAGTCTGATGTCTCATGTTTTCTGTTCAGGTGGAGCTGGTGTTTAGGCAGACGTGTCAATGCTTCTGTTCAGGTGGAGAAGCAGGTGGTGGAGCAGTCTGGTGTCTGATGTGTCATGTTTCTGTTCAGGTGGAGCAGCAGGTGTGGAGCAGGTTTTAGTCTGGTGTTATCATTGTTTCTTCTTCAGGTGGAGAAGCAGGTGGTGGAGCAGCAGCAGGTGATGGAAGACCCAGGTGCAGTTCTCAGGCAGAAGTTTCTCTCTGCGTTTGATCCAACAGAAGTCCGTCTGCAGATCGAGGAGGTGAGGCTGGACTTAAATCTTCTCCAAAGCAGAAGTGAGCCTGGTTCAGTTCAGCTCAGGTTCCTCCCACACTGTCCAAAAGGTGGAACTATATAAACAGGAGAACTGCTCCAGAACTAACTCAGCGTCACGACAAACCCATTAAACATCTTCCTACGACACATAATCCTCTACAGAACCACACATATGACAGAAAAGATGCTGCGCAGCACAATTCACACCTCGAATTATTGCACAAAACACAAGCATACCGGCCCATTTATGAAGCGGAGGCAGCAGTCTGAGCAGGGAGGCCCAGACTTCCATATCCCACAGCTTCCTTCAGAGGAATCCTGAGGCCTTTGAGAGACAAAGTCCCTCCAGTGTGTCCTGGGTCTTCTCCTGGTCTCCTCCCAGTGGAACACGCCCAGGGAGTGTCTGAGGTCGAGCCACTTCAACCAGCTCCTCTCCATGTGGAGGAGGGCAGCGGTTCTAGTCGAGTTCTTCCAGATGACGGAGAATACTAATTTCAACATTTATATTTACAATCTTGTCCTTTTGGTCATTACCCAAAGTCTCATGATCATATTGAGGGTTGGAACGTAGATCGACCGGTAAATTGAAAGCTTTGCCTTTCGACTCAGCTCCTTCTTTCTTCACCACAAACGGTATCGATGAGCACGCGACTGCATAACTTGCAACGCTGCCATATGTAAACCGATTCCGCCTCAAATTCAACGTTTCATCCTTCCCTCAACTGTGAACAAGACCCTGAGATACTTGAACTCCTCCACTTGGGGCAGGACTTTCCACCACCTGGAGAGGCAAAGCACCTTTTTCCGGTTGAGAACCATGGCCTCGGATTTTGAGGAGCTGATTTTAATCTCAGTTGCTTCACACTCTGCTCAAACCATCCCAGTGCATGAGGCAGGTCCTGGTTTGAAGAAGCATCAGGACATCTTTTGCAAACAACAGAGATGATCCTGTGGTATTCAAACCGGACACCCTCTGAACCTTGACTGCGCCTAGAAACTGTCCATAAAAACAATGAACAGAGGCGGTGACAAAGAGCAGCCCTGGGGGGTATCCAAAATGCTTTGGGGAACAAGTTTGACCTACTGCAGCAGAGTGAACGCAGCTCCTGCTCCGGTCGTACAGGGACTAGACAGCCCTGAGCAACACTCCCCACAGGACACCACGAGGGACACGGTAAAAGCCTTCTCCAAATCCACAAAACACATGTGACTGAGACAAACTACCATGAACCCTCAAGCACCCGATGGAGAGTGTAGAGCTGGTCCAGTGTTCCACGGCCGGGACGAAAACCACGCTGCTCTCTTGAATCTGAGGTTTGACCTAGAGTAGTAGAGGAGTGTGATTCCTCTGTAATTGGAACACACCCTCCGGTCCCCCTTCTTAAACAGAGGGACCACCTTCCCAGTCTGCCAATCCAGAGGTACTGTCCCAGTTTGCCACGCAATGTTGCAGAGACGTGCCAGCCAAGACAGTCCCACAACATCACAGATCTCATCCACCCCGGAGCCTTGCCACCGAGGAGCTTCAACAACCTCAGTGACTTCAGCTCCAAGCCGTCAGTCTGTGCTTCCTCCTGCAGACGTGACACTGGGATTGAGGAGGTGCTCAAAGTATTCCTGCCACCGTCCGACAACATTCCCAGGCAAAGTCAACAGCTCTCGATCAACACCCAGCCCTGTAAACTGTGTTGTGAAAAACTGTTGTTCTCTCCTGAGGCACCGGACGGTTTGCCAAAATTTCTTTGAGGCCGACTGATAGTCTTCCTCCATGGCCTCTCCGAGCTCCTCCCAGCTCAGAGTTTTCGCCTGTCCTGCTAATACAGTACTTGTCACTGCAAAAGGGTGAACCCACGTCACTTGTTTAACTGAGCCCGGCCTCCAGGTGCTTGACTGGGCACAGGGTGGGGTAACGCCAACCCAGGCGACGTAACATTCCTTGTTTCTCTACTGCCACATGGGTTTTAGAACCACTCTTTGTCTGTCCCGTCTCTTCCATGGGAGACTCTACCAGGGCCATAAAGCTCCAACAAAATCAGGACCATTCGGCCACACAAACTCTCCCGCTGCGATAAGGTGGTATTTCATAAGGGGAGTCGGGTCAAAATACAGAAACAAAATCCAGAAACCCAAACTGAGTGCCCCTAAAAAAGCTTCTTAAGATCAAAACGCCTAAAGTACATCCAGTAGGCAAAGAGACGTATTTTTCCGAGTGTTCTTCTTCTGTGGAACAACTTAGACTGGATTTATCCCCAAAACACAGAAGAATATTGCAACAAACTGATTCTCTCAGAACTCAAAATAGAGTCACAATGTGGCTCTATTTTGCTTCATCAAACAAACGCTTTTGAGATATAAACTTGGCACATTCATAGAACAAATGGAAATGCAAAGGCTTTCAATAACTACTGACATGACAAAGAATCAATGACTTCAGATCTGGACTTTGAACAGCTGCATAAGTGACAGGTGTAACAAGTGTAATACCTCTGTTTGGACAGGTGGCGGCGCTGTTGCTCCCTGAAGACGAGAACTTCCTGCTTCTGTTCAGACGAGAGACGCCTCTGAACAACAGCGTGGAGTTTATGAGGGTCAGACACGTTTTAGACATGTTTAGATTTATGTTTAGAAGAACTGTAGATGTGTGTTTGTCTGTCTGTCTGTCTGTCTGTCTGTTTGTTTGTTTGTTTGTTTGTTTGTTTGTTGACACTGATCGAAGCGTTTTAAACCAGAATCACGTCTTTGTGACTTTTGTGTTTGGTCAGATTTGGAGAAACTACGACAGCGACAGCAGCGGCTTCATCTCGGCGCTGGAGCTCAAGGTCTGGTTCAGATTCTCACGTTTGAACCTATTTTAACCCCTGACCCCTGTGTCTTCGAGGTCAAAGGTCACACTGTCCCTGAGGTCAAAGGTCACACTGTCCCCGAGGTCAGAGTTGTTCGTTCTTTGTCTCTGCAGAGTTTCCTTCAGGACCTGTTCGTGCAGCACCGAAAGTCCATCAGCGCCGACAAACTGGACCAGTACACCGTCTCCATGGTAACGGAACTACGCACACACACCTACACGCAGGCGCACACACCAAACGTCTGGTCTGAGTGAATAATTATTGTTATATATAGGCTCATTCTTCTGAGTCACTTTTGTTTCAGATGAAGATGTTTGACAAAAACAGAGACGGACGTTTGGACCTGGGAGACCTCGCCAGGTACAGTTCAGACTCACCTGGACCTAAGACCTGGACCTAAGACCTGGACCTGGACCTAAGACCTAAGACCTGGACCTGGACCTAAGACGTAAGACCTAAGACCTAAGACCTAAGACCAAAGACCTGGACCTGGACCTAAGACCTAAGACCTAAGACCTAAGACCTGGACCTGGTCTAACTCTGTGATCTTCTGCAGGATCCTGGCTCTGAAAGAGAACTTCCTCCTGCGATTCCAGATGGACGTGAGTCTCTCTGCTTCTGTAGACCTGGTTTAGTCCTGGTTTAGTCCTGGTTTAGTCCTGGTTTAGACCTGGTTTAGTCCTGGTTTAGTCCTGGTTTAGACCTGTTTTAGTCCCGGTTCAGACCTGGCTGGTTCAGACCTGGCTCAGACCTGGTTCAGACCTGGTTCTCGTCCTCAGGGCTGCAGTCTGGACGATCGCAGGAGAGACTTTGAGAAGATCTTCGCTCATTACGACGTGGTGAGTTTGTGCCTCTGAGCAGGACACTTGTGTGAGCGTGTGGGTGTGATTCTGTCTCTGTGCCTTTGAGCAGGACACTTGTGTGAGCGTGTGAGTGTGATTCTGTCTCTGTGCCTTTGAGCAGGACACTTGTGTGAGCGTGTGGGTGTGATTCTGTCTCTGTGCCTTTGAGCAGGACACTTGTGTGAGCGTGTGAGTGTGATTCTGTCTTTGTGCCTTTGAGCAGGACACTTGTGTGAGCGTGTGGGTGTGATTCTGTCTTTGTGCCTTTGAGCAGGACACTTGTGTGAGCGTGTGGGTGTGATTCTGTCTTTGTGCCTTTGAGCAGGACACTTGTGTGAGCGTGTGGGTGTGATTCTGTCTTTGTGCCTTTGAGCAGGACACTTGTGTGAGCGTGTGAGTGTGATTCTGTCTCTGTGCCTTTGAGCAGGACACTTGTGTGAGCGTGTGGGTGTGATTCTGTCTCTGTGCCTTTGAGCAGGACACTTGTGTGAGCGTGTGGGTGTGATTCTGTCTCTGTGCCTTTGAGCAGGACACTTGTGTGAGCGTGTGGGTGTGATTCTGTCTCTGTGCCTTTGAGCAGGACACTTGTGTGAGCGTGTGGGTGTGATTCTGTCTCTGTGCCTTTGAGCAGGACACTTGTGTGAGCGTGTGAGTGTGATTCTGTCTCTGTGCCTTTGAGCAGGACACTTGTGTGAGCGTGTGGGTGTGATTCTGTCTCTGTGCCTTTGAGCAGGACACTTGTGTGAGCGTGTGGGTGTGATTCTGTCTCTGTGCCTTTGAGCAGGACACTTGTGTGAGCGTGTGGGTGTGATTCTTGTGGACTAAAGGTTTAGACCAAGTTTCAGTCCTGGTCTTGGTCTCTATTTCAGCCCAGGTTTAGACCCGGTTTAGACCTGGTTTAGTCTTGGTCTTGGTCCTGGTTTAGACACATTTTTTGTCCAAATTTAGACCCAGTTTCAGTCCAGTTTTAGTCCTGCGTTAGACCAGGTTTAGACTCAGTTTAGACCTGGTTTCAGTCCTTGTCTTGTTTTGGCCCAATCTCAGCCCAGTTTTAGTCTAGTTTTAGTCCAGTTTTATTCCAGTTTTAGTCCTGCGTTAGACCAGGTTTCAGTCCAGTTTTAGTCCTGCGTTAGACCGGGTTTCAGTCCAGTTTTAGTCCTGCGTTAGACCAGGTTTCAGTCCAGTTTTAGTCCTGAGTTAGACCGGGTTTCAGTCCAGTTTTAGTCCTGAGTTAGACCCGGTTTCAGTCCAGTTTTAGTCCTGCGTTAGACCAGGTTTCAGTCCAGTTTTAGTCCTGCGTTAGACCGGGTTTCATTCCAGTTTTAGTCCTGCGTTAGACCAGGTTTCAGTCCAGTTTTAGTCCTGAGTTAGACCGGGTTTCAGTCCAGTTTTAGTCCTGAGTTAGACCCGGTTTAAACTCAGTTTAGACCTGGTTTCAGTCCTAGTCTTGGTCTTGTTTTGGCCCAGTCTCAGCCCAGTTTTAGTCCAGTTTTAGTCCTGCGTTAGACCAGGTTTTAGTCCAGTTTTAGTCCTGCGTTAGACCGGGTTTCAGTCCAGTTTTAGTCCTGCGTTAGACCAGGTTTCAGTCCAGTTTTAGTCCTGCGTTAGACCGGGTTTCAGTCCAGTTTTAGTCCTGCGTTAGACCAGGTTTCAGTCCAGTTTTAGTCCTGCGTTAGACCAGGTTTCAGTCCAGTTTTAGTCCTGCATTAGACCAGGTTTCATTCCAGTTTTAGTCCTGCGTTAGACCAGGTTTCAGTCCAGTTTTAGTCCTGCGTTAGACCAGGTTTCAGTCCAGTTTTAGTCCTGCGTTAGACCTTGTTTCAGTCCTGGTCTTGATCTCGTTTAGGCCCAGTCTTAGCCCAGTTTTAGTCCAGGTTTAGCCCAGTTTTAGTCCAGGTTTAGTTCAAGTTTAGATTCGCTTTTAATCCAAATTTAGACCCATTTTGGGATCGGTTTCAGTCTAGTTTTAGACCAGTTTAAGACCTAGTTTAAACCTGGTTCCAGTCCTGGTCTTGGTCTCTATTTCAGCCCAGGTTTAGACCCGGTTTAGACCTAGTTTAGTCTTGGTCTTGGTCCTGGTTTAGACACATTTTTTGTCCAAATTTAGGCCCAGTTTTAGTCCAGTTTTAGTCCTGCGTTAGACCAGGTTTCAGTCCAGTTTTAGTCCTGTGTTAGACCGGGTTTCAGTCCAGTTTTAGTCCTGCATTAGACCAGGTTTCAGTCCAGTTTTAGTCCTGCGTTAGACCGGGTTTCAGTCCAGTTTTAGTCCTGAGTTAGACCGGGTTTCAGTCCAGTTTTAGTCCTGAGTTAGACCCGGTTTCAGTCCAGTTTTAGTCCTGCGTTAGACCGGGTTTTCAGTCCAGTTTTAGTCCTGCGTTAGACCGGGTTTCAGTCTAGTTTTAGTCCTGCGTTAGACCGGGTTTCAGTCCAGTTTAGTCCTGAGTTAGACCCGGTTTAAACTCAGTTTAGACCTGGTTTCAGTCCTAGTCTTGGTCTTGTTTTGGCCCCAGTCTCAGCCCAGTTTTAGTCTAGTTTTAGTCCTGCGTTAGACCTGGTTTCAGTCCAGTTTTAGTCCTGCGTTAGACCAGGTTTCAGTCCAGTTTTAGTCCTGCGTTAGACCAGGTTTCAGTCCAGTTTTAGTCCTGCGTTAGACCGGGTTTCAGTCCAGTTTTAGTCCTGCGTTAGACCGGGTTTCAGTCCAGTTTTAGTCCTGAGTTAGACCAGGTTTCAGTCCAGTTTTAGTCCTGCGTTAGACCAGGTTTCAGTCAGTTTTAGTCCTGCGTTAGACCAGGTTTCAGTCCAGTTTTAGTCCTGCGTTAGATCAGGTTTCAGTCCAGTTTTAGTCCTGCGTTAGACCGGGTTTCAGTCCAGTTTTAGTCCTGCGTTAGACCAGGTTTCAGTCCAGTTTTAGTCCTGAGTTAGACCAGGTTTAGACTCAGTTTAGACCTGGTTTCAGTCCTAGTCTTGGTCTTGTTTTGGCCCAGTCTCAGCCCAGTTTTAGTCTAGTTTTAGCCCAGTTTTAGACCTAGTTTAAACCTGGTTTCAATCCCGATCTTGGTCCCATTTCAGCCTAGTTTTGTGCCTTTGAGCAGGACACGTGTGTGAGCGTGTGGGTGTGATTCCAGGCTGTCTTTGTGCCTTTGAGCAGGACACTCTTGTTGTTTCAGAGCAGGACTGGGGCTTTGGAAGGACCTGAAGTGGACGGATTTGTGAAGGACATGATGGAACTGGTCAAGGTAAAAGTCCTGCTTTAGTCCTGTTTTAGTCCTGCTTTAGTCCTGTTTTAGTCCTGCTTTAGTCCTAGTTTAGTCCTGTTTTAGTCCTGGTTTAGTCCTCGTTTAGTCCTGGTTTAGTCCTGGTTTAGTCCTGCTTTAGTCCTGCTTTAGTCCTAGTTTAGTCCTGTTTTAGTCCTCGTTTAGTCCTGCTTTAGTCCTGGTTTAGTCCTGCTTTAGTCCTAGTTTAGTCCTGTTTTAGTCCTGGTTTAGTCCTGGTTTAGTCCTGCTTTAGTCCTGGTTTAGTCCTCGTTTAGTCCTGCTTTAGTCCTGGTTTAGTCTCGTTTAGTCATGCTTTAGTCCTGGTTTAGATCCTGCCTTAGACCCAGTTTTAGTCCTGCATCTCTGTTTCAGCCCGGTCTCAGTCCAGTTTTAGACTAGTGTTAGACCTGTTTTCAGTCTCGGTCTTGGTCTCGTTCCAGCCCAGGTTTAGTCCAGTTTTAGACCCAGATTTAGACCAGTTTTAGACCTGTGTCAGACCTGGTTTGAGTCCCGGTCTTGGTCTCGTTTCAGCCCAGTCTCAGCCCAGTTTTAGACCCAGTTTTAGTCCGGGTTTAGACCCAGTCTCAGTCCCGGTCTTGGTCTCGTTTCAGCCCAGTCTCAGCCCAGTTTTAGACCCAGTTTCTGTCCAGGTTTAGACCCGGTCTCAGTCCCGGTCTTGGTCTCGTTTCAGCCCAGTCTCAGCCCAGTTTTAGACCCAGTTTCTGTCCCGGTTTAGACCTGGTCTCAGTCCCGGTCTTGGTCTCGTTTCAGCCCAGTCTCAGCCCAGTTTTAGACCCAGTTTTAGTCCAGGTTTAGACCCGGTCTCAGTCCCGGTCTTGGTCTCGTTTCAGCCCAGTCTCAGCCCAGTTTTAGACCCAGTTTCTGTCCAGGTTTAGACCCGGTCTCAGTCCCGGTCTTGGTCTAGTTTCAGCCCAGTCTCAGCCCAGTTTTAGACCCAGTTTTAGACCAGTTTTAGACCTGGTTTAGACCCAGTCTCAGTCCCGGTCTTGGTCTCGTTTCAGCCCAGTCTCAGCGGTCTGGAGTTGGATCATTTCAAAAAGCTTCTGTTGAATCACTGCGACTTGAACCGAGACGGAAAGATCCAGAAGAACGAGCTGGCCTTGTGTCTGGGAATCAAACTCTCCTAACGTCTTTACACCTGTCACTGCACCTGTCTCCTCCTGTCACATCTGCACCTGTCACTGTCCCAACACCTGTCCCAACACCTGTCCTAACACCTGTCCTAACACCTGTCCTAACACCTGTCCTAACACCTGTCCTAACACCTGTCCTAACACCTGTCCTAACACCTGTCTCCTCCTGTCACATCTGCACCTGTCACTGTCCCAACACCTGTCCCAACACCTGTCCCAACACCTGTCCTAACACCTGTCCTAACACCTGTCCTAACACCTGTCCTAACACCTGTCAAACACCTGTCTACTCCTGTCACTCTACACCTGTCACTGCACCTGTCACTGTCACATCTGCACCTGTGTCTGGGAATCAAAATCTCCTAACGTCTTTACACCTGTCACATCTGCACCTGTCACATCTGCTCCTGTCAAACACCTGTCTACTCCTGTCACTCTACACCTGTGTCTGGGAATCAAACTCTCCTAATGTCTGCTCCTGTCAAACACCTGTCACTCTGCACCTGTCACTCTGCACCTGTCACTTTAGTCCAGTTATAGACCAGTTCTAGACCCACTTTCAGTCCTGGTAAAGCTATCACGTCTCTACCTTAGTCCAGAATTAAACCCAGTTTCAGTCTAGGTTTAGACCCAGTTTCGGTCCCGGTCTTGGTCCAGTTTTAAACCTGGTTTAGACCTGTTTTCATCCCCGGTCTTGGTCTCATTTCAGCCCAGTCTCAGTCCAGTGGTGGATGAAGTACTCACTTTTTGTACTTAAGTTAAAGAACAGATAATTGTTCAAAATCTACTTAAGTAAAAGTACAAAAGTATATAGGGTTAATTATTACTTTTAAGTAAAAAGTAAAAGTATTTGACTCTGATTCAAACTTTGTATTAGTTTCATTAGTTTTGCTTTTGTGAACTGAGTCAACAAGAACAACAAACTCTATAAAACCCACAACAGCCTTGGTTCAGTTAATGTGACACTGCAACACTGAACTGGGCTTCTTTCAGTCCAGTTTTAGTCCAGTTTTAGTCCAGTTTTAGACCCGATTCCGGTGCAGTTCTAAAGCTATCATGTCCATATTTTAGTCCAGTCTTATTCCAGGTTTAGACCCAGTTTTGGTCCTGGTCTTGGTCTCTGTTTTTGGCCAGTTTTAGACACAGGTTTAGTTCAGGTTTAGCCCAGTCTCAATCCAGTTTTAAGTGTGGTTTCAGTCCAGGTTTTGGTCCTGGTCTTGGTCTCTGGTATTTCTTTCAGACAGTTTATCCATTTACGTCTCTCCTTCTGCTCGTTGACGTTATAAAAACCTAAATATTGTTCTAATGTTCCACCAGTTCTCGATGTTTTAACTCTGGTTTTCCATCAGTGTTTGAACTATTTACATTTTCTGTCTTTTTGTGAATCACCTCAGTTTGTAATCTTTGTTTTTGAGTTTGGAGTTAAACTAAGTGAAAATGTAAAAAGTACAAAAGAATCTGTGGGTTTAAACTGTTTTCTTGTGAACTTGACTTTTGAAATGGTTTAGATACGTGTGGAAAAGAATGGTTTTGTGACAGTCCCGTTGTAATTGTGCAGGTTTTTTACGTTTGTGTTGAACTTGTTTGGTCCTGGTTTTGAACTGAAGTAGTTTTGTGATCCTGTGTAACTTACAAACTAAAACATGTGGATGTGATGTGTCAAAGTGAGATCAATAAAAGTGTGAACTTACAAACGTGTCATTTAACGCCTGGTAAATTCATTCTGTCTAACTTTGAATACTAATCGTATTTTTCTCTGATAAGACAGTTGTAATAAGCTATGAGCTCGTACCTGACAGTTTCGCCGAAACACGGACCATCAACAGAGACGAAGGAGCCTTCTAGCTCACACATGGGACTCACTTCTCCAGAGACCACCAGGGGCAGACGTGGTCAGTCTGACAAATCTGTCAAACTGACCACGTCTGGAAACATCCTTTAAGAAACACGTCACAATACCAGACTCACCTCTGACGAAGGCGGAAGTCCTGCCGCCCAAACTGGTACGAGCTTATCGCTTATTACAACTGTCTTATCAGAGAAAAATACGATTAGTAGATGTATATAGATCCTTAGACTCTCCTCTACTTTAGTCCAGGTTTAGACCAGTTTTAGTCCAGGTTTAGACCAGTTTTAGTCCAGGTTTAGACCAGTTTTAGTCCAGGTTTAGACCATTTTAGTGCCTCTTTCTGTCTGTACACTGCAAAAAAGGTCTTTCAAAAAAATAAATAAAAAAGCTGCTTATTTGGAGGTAAAAACGTCTTTTTCAAGTAAAATAAATGGGTGCACAGTAGCAGAGTGGTTAGAGCTCTGCAGGTCGTGGGTTCGACTCCCGGGTCAGACCATTTCACTATCTCACGGTCTCTCTGGGCAGAGTTTGCATGTTCTCCCCGTGTAGACGTGGGTTTTTTCCGGTTTTCTCCAAAAAAACTGTATGTTTAGGTTCATTGAGCGTCAGTGTGAGTGAATGAGAGAGAGAGTGAATGGTTGTCTGTCTAACTCTGCGACCAGTTGTCCACTGTCCAGGGTGTTCCCCGCCTGAGGCCCAAAGTCACTGGGATAGGCTCCAGTCACCGGTGAACCCTAATGGAAACAAATGGTAAAGGTTAGGTTTATTAAGGACAATGAATACATGAAGCACAGAGACAGAGATGTTTGTACCAGATTGTAGTTTACAGCTCATTTACATCTACTGTATAGTCCTGGAGAGGCACATTGGACATGTTTTAGTTGTAGGAGGAAACCTACGCAGACACGTAGAAAGGCCCCGGGCGGCCCGGGAGTCGAACCCAGGACCTTCTTGCTGTGAGGCCAGAGGTAGAAAATGAATGAATGAAAAGTGAATCTCAGAGCAGTAGAACATGTGACTAACCTGGATGTTTTGAGCAGAAAATACTAGTTTGAAGTTCTCTTGACAAGATTTTTAAACATTTTTTTTCTGAATTCAAGCAATTATGGCTTAAAACAGAAACACATGTGATTAAATAAGTTTTCAGTGGATCAAAATAAATGTTTGACTGTTCCTCCTGCAGATTGTTTAGTTTGAGTTCAGTAAAGTCCAGAAGCTTGTCTCTGAGCTCAGACGTGGACCTGGCTCCGGATCAAAACTCAAACACACTGATTTAAAGAGACTTAATGACACAGAAGAGACGCCGCAGCATTTATCTGACTAAAGACTGCAATCAGCCCAGAACGGACCGGAACAGATCAGAACGGAAACACACACTAAAGAGAGAAGAGACAGAGGAGAAGTTTAACAAGACGTCTGAAAGAACAACATTCTGCAGATCAATCATGTCTCTCACACGTTTGGATCAATAATATTAGACCTGTTCCAGTTCTGCACTGTAAAAAAGCCTTAAAAAACATTTCCAAGTGAAATAATCTCCAGAGCAATAAGAACATTAGACTAATCTCGTATTGAACAGAAAATGTTAGTTTGAAGTTCTCTTGACAAGATTTTTAATCAAATGATTCAAACAATTATGACCTGGTTCAGTCCTGGTTCAGTCCTGGTTCAGTCCTGGTTCAGACCTGGCTCAGACCCGGTTCAGACCTGGTTCAGACCTGGTTCAGTCCTGGTTTAGTCCTGCTTTAGTCCTGGTTCAGACCTGGTTCAGACCTGGTTCAGTCCTGGTTTAGTCCTGGTTTAGTCCTGGTTTAGTCCTGGTTCAGACCTGGTTCAGTCCTGGTTCAGACCTGGTTCAGACCTGGTTCAGACCTGGTTCAGACCCAGTCCAGACCTGGTCCAGACCCGGTCCAGACCCGGTCCAGACCCGTCTCTCGTCAGACTAATGACACACTGGTTTTAGTCCTGCTTTAGTCCTGGTTCAGACCTGGTTCAGTCCTCGTTCAGACCCGGTTTAGTCCTGGTTTAGTCCTGGTTAGTCCTGGTTTAGTCCTGGTTTAGTCCTGGTTTAGTCCTGGTTCAGACCTGGTTCAGACCTGGTTCAGACCTGGTTCAGTCCTGGTTCAGACCCAGTCCAGACCTGGTCCAGACCTGTCTCTCGTCAGACTAATGACACACTGGTTTCTCTGTTATTTGCTGCAGCTGTTCCTCCCACACACAGATGGTTGTGGGTTAAACTCTGAAACACTGAGGTTTACGCTCCACCTTGTGATGTCACTCCTGACGTTCATTCATTCATTTAGCTTGTTCTGGTTAGAGGTGACTAGAGCATATCCCAGTGACTTTGGGCCTTAGGCGGTGAACACCCTGGACAGTGGCCAACTGGTCGCAGAGTTAAACAGACAAACATTGACTCACAGTAATGCCCAATGAACCTGACCATGCAGGACACTGGAGGAAACCCACAGTGACACGGGGAGAACATGCAAACTCCACCAGAGAGACTGTGAGATGTTGATTTGGTCCGTCCTGGGAGTCGAACCCACACCTCCAGAGCTTTAGTAAATCAAACTGAACATTTTATCCCATAACCAACGATAAAACAACAATGAATGTGTTTTTGTGTCAGACATTGGGCTGGAAACACTCTCTCACATAAACAACAATAAATGAATGTGTTGAAATTTAGCAGTTGTTTTAAAGCTATAAAGTTGTCTAAATTCAGCCAAAAATACGCTTAGAACATCTTTGTGACATTTGGACACATTATTATGATTAAGAAGTTGTATTATGTGATGTTTTTTCAATCCAAAACATTAAAATTAAATGATATGTTCAGTTACAAACTGTACAAATAGTGTTTAAGGCAAAAAACAAGCTGCTACCAAAAAATGTTCAAAAACTATTTATTGAAAGAGAAGACCAGTTTAACTTAAGAGGCCTGTACAAGTTTAAAACCCCAAGGGTACGAACAACAAGGAAAAGCTTTTGTGTTTCGGTCATTGGGGTAAACATTTGGAACAGTCTAAACGGGGAGCTAAAACAATGTCCAAGTTTAAAATCATTTAAACAAAGATATAAAGAAATAATCTTTGCGAGATATAAAGATGAAATTCAGTAAATTAAGTTTAGTACTGTATAATAATCAATAGTTTTTTGGGGGGTTCATTGATGGCAATGTTGAGTCCACACAAAAATACACACACACGCACGCACACACACACACAAATATATATGTTGTATAAATAGTAGACAAGGAAGGAAGCTAAGTTGATTGTGAAGAACTGATTGTATAAAGGAGGTGATTTAATAAGTTTTCACTTCTTCCCGCTCCTTTTCGGATGCATTGCAGAATTCACATGTATTGTGACTACTGTGTTATGTTGTACTCTTCATTTGTTTTTTCACTTGTTTGTCCGAATAAACTATTCATTCATTCATTCATTCATAATATTTTGACAATATTCCAGTGAATTTCTAATTGATCAAACTGATCCTGGCTGTTTGTTCACTGAACTCTAACTCTGGCGTGTAATAATACAATCTCTAAAGCTCTTATATTTGTTTAGAATTTGCCCAATTATTTTTCTTCTTTATTTATGTCCAAAGTCAATTTACCCATGGGTGTAATTTACGAGGGGTTAGGGGGGTCATGACCCCCCGATATTTGGACACACTGATTGGCATGTCTGTCGGTGTGTGTCTCTTTAGCGCACACATGCACTACAAGCTGTCATACTTCGAATAATAAGCAGAAAAGCGATAGCAGCACCAATATTTGTGTCTTTGCGTTTTGTGTTGTTGTCTTGATGTGACAAGACAAGTATAGCTCACACAAGTGGAGCTCATCGATGTGCGCGACTGCAGGACGTACGGCAGGTATTAAACTGCTGTTAGAACACATTTAGTCCGGCTAAATGAACATTTATAGGGCTTTTCCATTAGTACCTGCTTGGCCCTACTCTACTCTACTCGGCACGACTTAGCCCTGGTGCAGAACTTTTCCATTTGGGGCTAATCCTTTTTTAGTCCCTGCTTTACCCCAGGGCCAAAGCGACAAGAATAGATACTACCCTGACGTCAGACGCACGCTGCATGTTGTGTGACAAAAGCCGTACGCTAACGTGAGTCGCCGCTAAGCTAGCTGCCGATAGCACTGAACTGCTTTACATTTCGTACTCAAAGTGCACAAAACATAATGTTACTATTAAATGACTTAAAACCAAGTTCGGCTGTTTAGTCCAGCAAATATTACTTATGTAGAGGTAATGCCACTGCTGTTTCCTAGCAACTATACTTTAAATATAGGCCAAAATGCACATAAATGACCCAATAGTTCTGATTTGACAAATGATAATACCTTGATGACCTTTTGATTAGGGATTCCATTTGGTTAATGCTAGAGTGTCAAGTCCGGAGGGACGGTAAAGTTTAGAGTAATGAGTAAGTGTGGGGGAAAGAGCTTTGTAAAGGTTAAGGTAAAATATATAACAGTTTAGGCCAGCTTAAACTTGGGATAACTTAGTACTGCCTGATCTGAATAATGAAGAATTTTATTTCTAATCATTAGCTTAATGCTGCTCTCTGATTGGCTGTGCTTGGGTGGGCCTCTCAGTTTCACTTTGTTGTTTCTAAAAAGAGGTTTAACAGCCATAATTGCAACCAAAGTGAGCACATGTCGATATTAACCACATGTCGAAGGAATAATGTGCAAATCAGCTACCTCACCTTTGACCCAACTTTCTAAGGCAGGGGTGTCAAACTCAAATGGAGTTGGTCGAGGGCTACATTTTAAAATATACACTTTGTTCTATTCAAATTCAAATCAGGCTTATAAAACACACATTACGTGATTGTCTTTCTAAGAAATGTTTTAACAAACTATACAATTTGCTACACTCTGTTGCATTTTAGAGATTTTATAGTTACATTTCAGCAATATAAGTCTTAAAATTCTGTAGTCTTACAATCTATTCTGGCCTATATGTTGCTCCTCTCTTCAGTGCTTGCCTGCAGTGCATTGTGGTACCTGTAGTTCAAATTATGTGCTTTTATCGATAAGCCACTGTCAATAATAAGCAGAATCTCTTTTGGGCATCGCAGTTTGCCCCGGACTGCCAGTTTGACAGCCCTAGGCTCTTACCATTCATAACACCATTATTTGAGTTTTAGAGCTTATCTTTTGGCTTACTATGTTTTGGCTTTTCGTAACATATTTATATTTTTAAAAAAAGGACTTAAAATG
>CM076408.1:1182636-1264335 GCA_038363315.1 Mugilogobius chulae
CTGGTTCAGACCTGGTTTAGACCTGGTTAAGTCCTGGTTAGACCTGGTTAGACCTGGTTTAAGACCTGTTTGGACCTGGTTTGGACCTGGTTTAGACCTGGTTAGCCCTGGTTAGTCCTGGTTAGTACTGGTTTAGACCTGGTTTGGACCTGGTTTGGACCTGGTTTAGACCTGTTTGGACCTGGTTTGGAACCTGGTTAGTCCTGGTTTAGACCTGTTTAGACCGCTTGGGACCTGTTTGACCTGGTTTAGACCTGGTTTATTGGCCGAGAAATGAAAAATGAATGGAGTAAAAACACGGCCCCTCCCCCCTACGCAGTGTACCATGGTACCAGGTCTGACCGGGACACACCCCTCAAAAGAGAGAGAAGGAGAGAGAGAGAGAAAGGGAGAGGAAGAGAAGAGAGAGAAGAGAGAGGAGAGAGAGAGAGGAGAAGAAGTAGAGAAGAGAGAGGAAGAGAGAGAGAGGGGGAGAGAGAGAGATGGGAAGAGAAAGAGAGGAGAGAGAGGAAGGAGAGAGAGAGGAAGAGAGAGAGAGGAGAGAGGAAGAGACGAGAGAGAGGAGAGAGAGAGAGGGAGAGAAGACAAAGGAGAGAGATAAGGGGAGAGGAGAGAGAGAGGAGAGAGAGAGAGGAGAGAGAGAGAGAGAGAGAGAGGGAGAGGAGAGAGAGTGAATAGAGAGCAGGAGAGGAGAGGAGAGAGAGAGAGAGGAGAGAGGGAGAAGGAAGAAAAGGGTAGGAGAGAGAGAGGGGAGAGAGAGAGAAGGAGAGAGAAGAAGAGAGGAGAGGGAGAGAGAGAAGAAGAAGAGGAAGAGAGAGAGACAGAGAGAAAAGAGAAGGGAGAGAAGAAAAGAAGAGAGAAGAGAGAGAGAGAGAAGAGAGGGAAGAGAGAAAGAGTAGGGAAAGGGGGGATACACTGTTAAATTCTATTAACATTTACAAATCTAAAATGTGTGTTTGTGTTTGTGTTGTGTTTGTGTTTGTGTTTGTGTTTGTGTTTGTGTTTTGTGTTTCAGGGCAGTTTTCCCGTCTGGGACGACTTCATCAGTAAAGCTGAAAACTTCACTGTCAGATCCGGTGAGTTTAGTTTAATAATGTGAGTCTAAAACCGTCTGAGTCCCAAACGTTGAGTCCAGAGTCACTTCCTCCGTCTGAAAACACCTCACAGACCAGTACTTCATTTGTGATTTTATTTAAATATTTCACTTCATGTGCATATTAAACCCTTTAACCTTCACATTCCAGACTCATACAATGTGGGTTAAGTGTCTGCCTAAGGACACAACAACAAGTTTTCCTCTGTTGTCCCACTGTGTTTATGAATCCGTTTAATCCGTCTGTGAAAATCAGTGAAAATAATGTTTGTGTTTCATTCAGACGACGGTTGTGGCCGTGGCTTCGTTTCTCGACGCTTTTCAGAAAGTGGCCGACCTCGCCTCCAACAGCAGAGGTGAGTCACACCTACACTTCCTCTCTCTCTCTTTCTCTCCTTCTCCTTTCTCTCTCTCCTCTCCTCTCTCTCTCTTCTCTCTTCTCTCTTTCTCCCTCCCTCTCTCTCTCTCTTCTCTTTCTTTCCTCTCCCCCCCCCCCTCCCTCCTCTCTCCTCTCCCTCTTTCCCTCTTTCTCTCTTCTCTCTTCCCCCTCTTCCTCTCTCTCTTCTCTCTCTCCTTCTCTTTCCCTCTCTTCCCTCTTCTGTCTCTCTCTTTCTCTTTTCTTCCTCTCTCTGCCTTCTCCTCTCTCCCCTCTCTCTCCTCTCTTCTCTCTCTTCTCTCTTCCCCCTCTCTCCTCTCTCTTCCTCTCTCTCCTTCTCTCTCCTCTCCCCCTCTCTCTCTTTCTCTTGTTCTTCCCTCTCTCCTCCCTCTCCCTCCCTCTCTCTCCCCTCTTCCACTGTCTCTCTCTTCTCTCTCTTTCTCTTTCTTCCCTCTCTCTCTCCTCCCCCCCTCTCTCCTCTCTCTCTCCCTCTCCCTCTCTCTTCTCTCCCTCTCTCTCTTCTCCTTTCATTCCCGCCTCTCTCTGCTTCTCTTTCTAACCCCCCCGCCTCTCTCATCCGGATGTCAAGTCCAGTCTCTGCTTTTGCCTGGTTCAGTCCTGGTTCAGTAAACTGCCAGGGCTTCAGTCCTGGTTTAGTCCTGGTTCAGTCCCTGGTTCAGTTCTGGTTCAGTCCTGGTTCAGTCCCGGGTTTCAGTCCTGGTTCTAGTCCTGGTTCAGTCCTGGTTTACAGTCCTGGTTAGGTCCTGGTTCAGTCCTGAGTTCAGTTGATTGCAATGCTAAACCTCTAAACATTGGGCAGAGTTTCCATGGTAACACTGTCATCCTCTGTTACCGAGGGCAACCCAAGACAGGAAACAAGGAACCAGGGACTAAACCAGGTCTAACCCCAGTCCTGTCCTGTTTCCTGTTTTAGTCTGTTTAGTCCAGTTTTAGTCCTGTTTTAGTCTGATCTTTTTTAAATGTAAAATAGTTCATATTTATTCATATTGATTTTTTATTTATTTTTCCTGATGTTTTGTGTTCTTTTTTCAGGCGGCACCAGAGACTTGGGCTCGGCTCTGACCAGGATGTGTTTAAGAACATCGCAGCATCGAGACTCGGCTCCGGCACCTCTCCATGTACGAGAATATAAATACATATATATATTATAAACTCTGCTGTGTTTAACTCTGGTGTGTGTTGTTTGTGCTGCAGGGTCTTGTGGACAGTCTGATAAACCCTCTGCAGGAGCAAATGACGACTGGAGAAGAACCACCAACTCTCTGGACAAAGACCACGCAAAGTATCGACTTAGACCTGACTTAGACCTACTTAGACCTGTTTAACTTTATATAGATATATATATTGTAGAATGAAAGAGTCTATACGTTCAGTTTTATCCAGGTTAATAGTCTATTGTTTTCTTTTACATGGCCAGTGTAATTAAAGGGTCTTTCACACAAACACACTGTCAGAGGAGCGACGCAGAGGTCTGTTCAAGTTTCTTTAAGGCGCTGAACATTTGCCGATGATCATGTGTGTGATGTTATGTTAATGCACACAAGTAATTGTCAAACTCTGACAATGAACAGAAGTTTCTAACCTCAGATAAAGCTGAACTTAGGTCACGTTTGAACTCATGTACGGCCTCATTCACACCAAACACACGTGACCCTCGACTTAGTGTGAAAGAACCTTTCAAATGTTTTTAATATTAGCCGTGACAAATTCTTTTTTGACATCATCAACTACTCGACTAAAATTCAGTAGTCGTGCACACCTGACGTCACACAGATTGAGATGAGCATCCTGAATTTAGACAGTATCAGTCTGATTTAATCTGTCTCTCTCCAGATGGATCTGTGTCGAGCTCTGATTAAGTTCTTCCACAGTCTCCATCTGGAACCTGCTGAAAGTGTCGGAAAAAGAGGAACGTTTAAGGAGCCTACTTATTCATGTTTAATCACAGCAACAAATCATAATGGCCTATCCAATGTCCACGTAGGATAAACAAGTGTCACACAGCAAACCTCTGCTCTGCTTGCCTGACCTGCCAGTCCCTACCACGCGTTGACAGACACCTCCAAAGACGTAAGGGTCTGGATCAGGCGCCGGGGATCAATTTCGAACGGGCTTTCCGAGCGCGGAATCAACCAATCACAGAAAACTCGGAATTCCCCCGATGCAGCCACGCGCTAAAGGTTGTCTATAGTAAATATGTGCCAAGGATTTTTTCAATGGCATTGATCTATATGAAGCCCTGAACGCGGTTGTGCTACGGTTTGATTGATACGTCCCTAATGTTTTAAAACGAAGCTATAGCCGAAAACAATGATCTATCAGCTACGTCCGCCGTCTTTTGAAACGGTTAGAAAAAAGTTTTGAAATTGCGGAGGGGAGGGGGAGGAGGGGGGCGTTTGTGATTGGATCGTCCTAACTTTGGACGACGAAATCGTTGGCTATCTCTTCAGTTTCAGACCCTTCTGCATTCAAACAGAATGTAGGAGGGGCTGACTGGTCAGGCAACTGCTCTGCTGCGATGATTGGTCCAATCCAATTGGATGCTGGAAGACAGATGCTTATCTCAAGTTTATGAATTCACAAATAACGCAAGGGCAGGTTAAGTCTGAATCATCTGTTTCTGAAAGCCGTCGTGAATATTTGTCTGTTGTCTCTGGTTCTACAATCTAAAAAAGCTCGTCAAGAGATTAAGAAGCGCTCGTCAGACACTCTCAAACTGCAGAAGAATCCAAGAAAGTTCACAACGTCACTCTTTAACTTTGAAATCATTCTGTGAGCTCTGACATTCACATCTTCTGCTCTGGTCCTACTCCTGCTGTTTCCTGCTCCTGCATGTTGTCCTGTCCTGGTCTTGTCTGGTCTCCTGTCCTGGTCTGTCTCCAGTCCGAGGGGAACCGGCGCTCTGGCTGGGACAGTACCAGTCCTGGAGGAGACCGAAGCAGCTGTGTGAGAAGAGCTTAGTGAGGAGAGAGACGCTTCTGCTGCCTGTGTCCATGCTGCGGGCCCATCTGGTACGGACCGGTTTGGACTGGTTTAGACCGGGTTTAGGACCGAGTTTAGACTGAGCTTAGACCAGGTTATAAGACCGGTTTAGACCAGTTTAGAGCACTGTGTGAGAGAGCTTTAGTGGAGAGAGAGGACGCTTCTGCTGCCTGGTGTCCATGCTCCGGCCCATCATGTACGGACCGTTTGGGAACTGGGTTTAGACCGAGTTTAGACCAGTTAAGACTTTTACCAAGTTTAACCAAGTTAAGACCATTTAGACCAAGTTTAGACCAAGTTTAGACCAAGTTTAGACGCCAAGTTTAGGCCAGAGTTTAGACCAAGTTTAGACCAAGTTTAGGCCAAGTTCACCAGACGCCTGTACTACGAACGTCGCTGAACTTATTCTGGATAAGTTTCTCTAACCCGGGTTGACTAACCCAGATATGAGGCCCTCTCGATAAGCTGTCCTACGAAACTAGTTCACAACTGGATCTGTTAACCCTGGATTTCTCAATGAAGACGTGCGCGTTCACGGAGCAAAGGCGGGGTTAACGCAAACTGACCAATCAGAACAACCGAGTAGCGGACTTCAAACGTGAGGAAACGTCAATCGTGAGTGAAATATACGAGTATTAAAATCTAAGCAAAGGAAACGCGCTGGGCTTCAAATGAAGTCTGAGCTTAATCAGCCAATCACAGACAAAGAAGTTACGCTGCAGAGTTCATTTAAATGTCCTGCATCGATATAACAGACTAAAACACAAATGTGCAGACATGACGAGACATTTTAATAATAGATCGACCGGTTTAGTCTGAATGAGCTGTGTCCTTTATGTGAGTCAAAGTGATGCGTAAAAATCCACAGCCAAATGTGCACAAAGTGCAGTCATTCATTATTTCTGACAATGAAAGAATGTATTAATCATCACACAGATTAAACGGGATTCTCAGTCACTGTTAAGATCTCATCCTCCTCTTAATAGGTTAACGTGTCGTGCGCATCGCATTGATATAAAGAAAACGCCGTAACTTTCACATTTCCTCATTTCTCCGCTGCCCTCTCTCATCTCTCTCTCTCCCCCTCTTTACAAACGGCTTAATTCTCGTCTCTGATTGGCCAGCGCCTCGTCTTTTTAAACTTATTCAGGAACTTATCCTGGTCCGGAGCAGGTTATGAGGTTTGCCGCATGTTGCCATAGAGATCTACCCCGATAGGACGCGATCCAGTTTCGTAGGACCGCCAGACCAGGTTTAACCCAGAACTTACTCGCTAAACCAAATCTAGCTTCGTAGTACAGGGCTCTAGTTTAGAGATCTGTGAGGAAGAGAGAGGACACTTCTGCTGCCTGGTTTAGATCCAGGTTGACTTTGGGTTTAGACCATGTTTGTTTATTTGTTTATCTGTTTGTCTGTTTGTTTACTGGTTTACTTTCTGCTCCAGGACGAGGAGGTGGCTTTACTCGGGGAGATTTCTCACCTTCAGAGTCTGAGCGACGACCTGAGAACTCTGAGCATGGACCCTCACAAACTGCCTCCGTCTTCAGAACAGGTAGTTATCCTTTTACGTTATATAGAGCTTTTTAAACGAACATCTTCAGACCAGAATGTTGCAGACGCAGATGTTTGACACAGAAAACAGCTTCATGTTCACACATTTGGACGATCTTTTGTGTCTCTGCTGCAGGTCCTGGTCGACCTGAAGTCCTCGGACTGCTCCTGGACTCTACAAAACTCCGCCTTCGTCTCCGAGCTCCACCGTCTCCAGGAAGTCCAGCATGTCCAGGTCTGTTTCCATGGAGACGCGTACTTCAGGTCTAACTCTGGTCTCTCCTGTGTCTTTAATCAGTCTCTCCCCCGTCTTTCTTTCTGTCTCCTCCTGTGTCTTTAATCAGTCTCTCCTCTGTCTCTCCTCCATCTTTCCTCGGTCTTTCCTCCGTCAATCTTCGGTCTTTCTTCGGTCTATCCTCGGTCTTTCTTTGGTCTCTCCTCGGTCTCTCCTCAGTCTTTCTTCAGTCTTTCCTCAATCTTTCTTCGGTCTTTCTTCAGTCTTTCTCCGGTTTTTCTTCGGTCTTTCTCCGGTCTTTCTTTGGTCTTTCTCCGGTCTTTCTTCGGTCTTTCTCCAGTTTTTCTTCGGTCTTTCTCCGGTCTTTCTTCGGTCTTTCTCCAGTTTTTCTTCGGTCTTTCTCCGGTCTTTCTTCGGTCTTTCTTTGGTCTTTCTTTCTGTCTTTCTTCGGTCTCTCCTCGGTCTCTCCTCAGTCTTTCTTCGGTCTTTCCTCGATCTTTCTTCGATCTTTCTTTGGTCTCTCCTCAGTCTTTCTTCGATCTTTCTTGGGTCTTTCTTTGGGCTCTCCTCAGTCTTTCTTGGGTCTTTCTTTGGTCTCTCCTCAGTCTTTCTTCGGTCTTTCTTTGGTCTCTCCTCAGTCTTTCTTCGGTCTTTCTTTGGTCTCTCCTCAGTCTTTCTTCGGTCTTTCTTCAGTTTTTCCTCGATCTTTTCTCGATCTTTCCTCGATCTTTCTTCGATCTTTCTTCAATCTTTCTTCAATCTTTCCTCAGTCTTTCTTCAATCTTTCTTTGGTCTTTCTTTGGTCTCTCCTCAGTCTTTCTTCGATCTTTCTTCGGTCTTTCCTCAGTCTTTCTTCGGTCTTTTCACGATCTTTCTTCGGTCTTTCTTTGGTCTTTCCTCTGTCTTTCTTTGGTCTCTCCTTGGTCTTTCCTCGGTCTCCCCCTGGTCTCTTCTCGGTCTCTCTTCAGTCTCTCCTCGTCTTGGTCTAACCCTCGTCCTGGTCTAACCCCGGTCTGTCAACCCCTGTCCTGGTCTAACTCTAGTCTTGGTCTAACCCTCGTCCTGGTCTAACCCCTGTCCTGGTCTAACCCCTGTCCTGTTCTAACTCTAGTCTTGGTCTAATCCTGGTCCCGGTCTAACCCTGGTCCTGGTCTAACTCCGGTCTTTCTCGTCCGCAGCTCGGTGAACAGTGTGAGCAGCGGAGACTCCAGCTCTCCTCACTTCCGGTTCAGATCTGGTTCAGGTCCGGTCCAGAGCGGCTCGGTTCGGCTCTCTTCGGTCTCTTCACACGACTTGGGTTTAACTCGCAGGACTTCAGCTCCAGAAGCCCCAGCACCACGGCTCCGGTGAGAAAGAAACAGCAGTTAGCTCAGAGAACTTGATTTAGCAAACAGAATGTGTCAGGAAACCAAAGACTGAAACATCGGTCAAAACCTACAGAACTGTCATTATTCAGAAACGCAGAAGCTGTTCCATTATAACTCAGTATAACCACTTTACTAATTTATTAACATAGAGTGCTAACTATTTATCCATTACTTTTCTATGAGTTTTACAGTTTTTTTAGCTGTCTCTTTTATGTGCGCAAGCAGGATTGAACAGGAGCAACCGGTGTTAATGTAATTTCCCTCAGGACTAATAAAGTATTGATCTATCTATCTATTATTGATTGTCGAACAACGAACAGGCGGATGGACAATTGTCCCAGAACATCTTCTGTCCTTGGAGGGAGGGGGGGTCGACTCTCATAGACGAACAGTCTTTAAATGTCTCTAAGACTGACATGCATCCTGATGCAATTAGAAATTTAAGTGTATCTTGAAATCAGTGGCAGAGGGAAATGTTCATTTAGCAGGACGAGGACGACCTGTCAAAGAGAGGGAGGTGGGGAGGGGTGAGCAGGGTCCAGGTTCTCTTTTCATTATTATGGGGCATCCAAAGTCCAGGCATCGACAAGTGCTTTGTGTTCAGTATTTCCCACACGTGTCGCCTGAACTCACAAGTGAAGCTCATGAACTCACGATGCTGACAGTTGGACTGGAGGCAGTGTGAGTCTTTTGTTATCCCTGTCACACACTGAGTGTGAGTTCAGTGCTAGTCATGCAAGACTTAGGAAGAGCTTAAAACCAGAGTGCCTTTGTACACAGACCTCGGAGTAGAGCGAGTGCAAGTCCTAGTCACGCAAGGGTGCAGTAAGAATCCGTAAAGATGCTATTTTTTCTGCGACTTTCAGGTCATTGTACAAACATTCTCACGGTAATCAAAGTGAATCTGCGCGGCTTTGGGCAAATATGGACCATAGAGACTGGAGCTGGTAAACACAAGAAACACACATTTGTCCTGAACCAAACTCACCTCACAGTCAGCGTACGAGAGAAGTCAATGTACGAAAGAAGTCAGCATATGAGAGAAGTCGGCGTACGAGAGGTGTCGGCCTAAGGGAGGCGTTGGCGTAAGGGAGAAGTCAGCGTACGAGAGACGTCGGTGTATGACAGAAGTCGGTGTACAAGAGAAGTCGAAGTACGAAAGAAGTCTGAGAACAAGAGAAGTCGGCGAGGAGTCGGCGTACGAGAGAAGTCGGCGTACGAGAGAAGTCGGCGTACGAGAGAAGTTGGCGTACGAGAGAAGTTGGCGTACGAGAGAAGTTGGCGTACGAGAGAAGTTGGTGTACGAGAGAAGTTGGTGTACGAGAGAAGTCGGCGTACGAGAAACGTCAACGTACGAGAGAAGTAGACATACGAGAGGGAGGCGTTGGCGTGCGATAGGCGTTACTGTGCGTGTTCAGTGAAACCGGTCTAACATGTTAATTAAATGTGTGTATGTGTTTGTGTGTGTTCGTTCAGGCGTGTGTGAGCGCTCTGAGGAGGAGGCGCAGAGACACAGATCCATCAGCCACCAGGGCTATGACATCACACAGGGGGAGGAGCCAAGAGCCGGGCGCCATGACATCACACAGGGGGAGGAGCCAAGAGCCGGGCGCCATGACATCACTCAGGGGGAGGAGCCTCGTGTCGGGCGCCGCCTCCAGACCAAAGACCAGAGAGAGGAGCTGGTCCAGGCTCTGGCCCGAGGACTCAACCTGGACTGTAACCGGTCTTACAGAGACTCGGCCTACAGTAGCCAGACCCAGACCCCGACCTGCCCCGAGGACCACCCAGGTACTGGACCAGGACTGGACCAGGACTGAACCAGGACTGGACCAGGACTGAACCAGGACTGCACCAGGACTGGACCAGGTACTGGACCAGGACTGAACCAGGACTGAACTGAGACTGACCCAAAACACACAGGTTGATAGTGGAAAAAAACAAACTGACACTGACACAGGATGAACTGAATTGAAGCAGTATTTTCTCTCTCTCTCTCCTTCTCTCTCTCTCTCTCTCTCTCTCTCACTTCACTCCTGTCTCTCCCACCCTCGTCCCTCTCTTTTTCTCTTTCCGTTTCTCTCTCTCCCCCCCCTCTCTCCCTCACTCTCTTTCTCTCTCTCTCTCCTCAATCTCCCTTTCCTTCTCTCTCTCTCTTCTTCTTCTCTCTCTCCTCTCTCTCTTCTCCTTCCCCCTCCCTCCCTCTCTCTTCTCTCTCTCTATCTCTCTCTCTCCTCCACCGCTCTCTCACTCTCTCCTCTCTCTTTCTCCTCTCTCTCCCTTCTTCTCTTTCTCCCTCTCTCTCTCCCTTCCCCTCTCTCTCTCCCTCTCCTCTCCCTCGCTCTCCCTTTCTGCCCCCCCTTTCTCTCTTTCTCTCCCCTTTCTTTCTCCTTTCTCTCTCTTTCTCTGTCCCCTCTCTCTCTCCCTCTCTTCTCTCTCTCTCTCTCTCCCCCCTTCTCTCTCTCTCCTCCCCTCTTTCTCTCTCCCTCTCTTCTTTCTCTCTCTCTCTCCTCTCTCTCTCTCTCCTTCTCTCTCTCTCTCTCTCTCTCTCTCTCTCTCTCTCTCCTCTCTCTCCTCTCAGTCTCCGAGGGCGACCCCTTCTCGTTGACCTCTGCGTTGACCTCTGGGCCGGACCCTCAGACTCCGGAGCAGGAGAAGTCCCTGGGCGTTCCTCGCGTTCCGGACCGGAGCGTGTCGTCGTCGTACGGCCGCGTTTACTCCGCGCAGACACCGGGCGTCGCCACCATCCGCCGCGCGCCCAAATCCAGCCTGCGCCGCCCGTCCCTGGGTCTGAGTCCGGGTCTGAACCTGAACCCGGGCCCAGTGAGACCGCCCATGATCCGGTCAAAACGCCGACTGTGCCCGAGCCGCTGCCGAGCCCGCCGCCTCAGCCCGGGGACAGGAGCGGCAGCAGGGGCGGCGGCAGGGGGGAGCAGCCGAGGGATTACCTGGTCCTGATCCGAAGAGGCGTCAAACTGAAGAGAAACAGAGACGTGAACGACAGATCTGCTCCGAGGATTCAGTGAGAAACAGAAGGAAACATGGAGAAACGTCAATAATCTGAACCTTGTGTCTTGTTAGAAAACCCGTCCTAATCTCATGTTAGCGACATTTTACTCCACTTTTTTGACGGCCTATTTAAATCTGTTATTCTTTGTTCAGACTTATAAAAATCAGATTGTCAGAGGTGAAAATGTGAATCTAAAGTGGATTTGTTGGAGCTTTATTCCAGCCTTGGACATGTTCAAAATCTGTCCAACTTTGACTTGGATGATTTTGTAGTTTATGTGCAGAAGCAGTTTAGTTTTTTTTTCTTGCTCTGGGGAAAAGATCCATTTTCTTCAGCTTCATCCGGAGTCGGGTCGCTGAGGCATCAGTCTGAGCAGGAGGCCCAGACTTCCCTCACACACAGCTCTTCCGACAGAATCCTGAGGCGTTCCCAGGTCATTCCAGAGACATGGTCCCCCCAGCGTGTCCTGGGTTTTCCTCGAGATCTCTTTCCGATGGGGCCAAGGTTGCCAGGTCCAAGGAAGAAATCTAGCCCAATGACTCAAAACCCGCCAAATAAATAAAAAAACTAGCCCATTTTTTTTTAAAGCCATTTTATTTCTTAAAACTTGTGTTGTGTTACAGTTGTCACTTTTTGAGTCAAAAGTATTTGTGAATGCTCCACTAGTTATTTGCTGATGCACACTTCTACTGCTCGGCCGACGTTCCTTGACCTCGCGGGGCAGCTCACACTCGTAGCTGCTGTGAGAGCGCTCGAAATGAGAGAGCGTCTCATTCAGACTTTGAGCAGCTTCAACTATGGGTGGGACTTGCCCAAAACACCTCCCCAAGGAGGCGTCCAGGAGGCATCCAGAACAGATGCCCGAGCCTCCTCAGCTGGCTCCTCTCGATGTGGAGGAGCAGCGGCTCTACTCCGAGCTCCTCCCGTGTGACTGAGCTCCTCACCCTATCTCTAAGGGAGCGCCCAGCCACCCTGCGGAGGAAACTCATTTAGACTCTTGTATCTGTGATCTTGTCCTTTCGGTCATTACCCAAAGCTCATGACCATAGGTGAGGGTTGAACGTAGATTGACGGTAAATCGAGAGCTTTGCCTTTGGACTCAGCTCCTTCTTCACCACAACGGTTCGATACAGCACTGCATCACTGCAGACGCTGCACCGATCCTCCTCAATCTCACCTCCATCCTTCCCTCACTGTGAACAAGACCCTGAGATACTTGAACTCCTCCACTTGGGCACGCTCTCCACCACCTGAAAGGGCAAGGCCCTTTTCCGTCAAGAACCATGGCCTTGGGTTTGGAGGATCTGATTTCATCCCAGCCGCTCCACACTCGATTCAAACTGTCCCAGAGCTGAGGCAGGTCCTGGTTTGATGAAGCATCAGAACGACATCATCTGCAAACAGCAGAGATGATCCTGTGGTGCTCAAACCGGACACCCTCTGGTCCATGACTGCTCCGACAAACTCTGTCCATAAATGAATGAACAGCAGCGGTGACAAAGAGCAGCCCTGGGGGATCCAACACAAGGCACTCTTCAAAGTTTTAAAAGCCTTTATTTCTCTGGGCTAGATCATAGTTAAAATATTATTGATCAAAAACGTTTTTAATCAATAATATTTTATTATCTATTTTACAGCCGTCAAAAAAAGTAAAAATAAAAAGCTCTAACATGAGAATAGTTAGTTTTCTAACGAGACCAAGGTTAAAGAAGTATCGTAGTTGTTCCAACGAGTATTGAGTATCGATACCAGCTTTAGTATTGATTAGTATTGATGAAGTATCGACTTGTTTTGTGGGTTTGTTGGTTTTCAAATCTAAATTATTGGGATTGCCAGATATTTTCCTCATTTAAAACAAAACAATATTGTTACAAAAGTTCTTCCGACAATCAAAAGGTCAACATAATCCCAGATAATTATATTTCTAAAAGTCAATGACGACTTTGTTTATTTATCTGCAAAAATGAATACCTATTTATGTTAAAAACTCCAAATTAAATCAGTGAACTTTGAGTAAAAAGCAGAATATCGTGTTTATGTTCTGCAGGAGAAAGAATCGCGTAAATAAAACGTTTAAGAGCGAAAGAAAAGGATTTTAAAGATGGATTTTATGCTTTATGAATGTGTGAATAGAAAACTCACATTGTGCCAAATTTAATAATAATATTTACTGTTTTAGTGCCAAACTCTGAAGGTTAAAAAAAAGCAGGAGCTGGTTTATCGTGTAAATGTGTAAAAGTATTTAAACTAGGCATGTTTCACACAGAACAGACGTGTTACGAGTCGTTTTTTAGCTAAAATACTTGAATTCTGACTTTATTCGCTGGATAAAACTGTTATTTATGTGTCGCTGAGCTAAAGTAAACTCTGTGCTAGCGCTGTAGCTCAGAATCCGTCAGATTTCGACTTCGATCAAACAACCATTAAATGTCAGTGTTAAAGCTAGATTAGCCTAGCCTAGCCTAGCCTGACTGTTAGCCTGATGAAGCTAATGAATGTAACAGCAGAACAAATGTGTTTTTCTCTCCGGTTTCTGTTGGAGCCTTAAACAAACTGTTCAGTGTTAAGTTTATGTTATAATCTGTTGAATTTATTGTTTTTTTAAGCTGCGTTCATGTGGTTCTCTGGAGTTTTGAGAAATGTTTAAGTTTTACCTCAAAAAGTCAGTGTTTTGATGCTGCCGCTAAGCTAGCTCTGGTCTGTCTCTAAAGTTTGTACCTTTAGCTTAGGGTGATCAGATTTTCAAAACTAAAAACTGGGACACACTTGAGTTTTTGTGAAAATAACAGAAAAATAAGTATATTCTTATGCATTTAGTCGACACTTTCACTCATGTTTACTCTCTAAAACTTTTGTTGGTGCAAATTTATACATTTTTTGTTTGTTTTTTTTTCAAGCACGGTTTTGTCTAGTTTGAGCAAAGAAAATGTTGGAAAATGTCAAAATGGTCAAAAATCAGGACAACTGGGACATGTCTTGTGAAAAACTGGGACAAAACAATGGTTATGGAGACATCTGCTGGGACATGGGACACAAGGCTTAAAATAGGGACTGTCCCAGGTAAATTGTTGCCTGCGAGCCAGAATGACATTTCTCTGTATTTTTACACAGAGAAAATGTCAGTCTGGTCGCCCTCCCCTCCAAGGGCGTTTCCCTCGAAATCCAGATCGTACCGTGCAATGAAAATCGTTTATTTCAGTCACGTGGTTTTTGCTAACAACGTCCCTGCTGTGCGCAGCGCGCATGGATCTAGGCAGCTCGGCGGAAGGATAAACAACATGGCGCACCGGAAAACCGAGAGTTTGTTCCATTCACCGGTAAAGGCCGTTTTAATTTACCAAAAGACATCGCGTCAATAGAAGTGTTCTAGATGGTCAAGGCAGTGCAGTCGGCTCAGATGACAGCGCAGAGAAATCCCAACAGCTTACGGCAGTAGAAGCCTTTATGCTCTTCTCTGATTGGTTCCCTCCGCTGTCTGTTAGGTGAGCTTTGTTCCGCCCTAGAAATCCAGTTGACTCGAGGGCGACCAGACTCATCCGCTGGTGCAGCGGTGAGGCTGGATTCCCAGGCAAGGCAAATAGGGACGTCTGGTCACCCTAATTTAGCTTCACTTCTCTGACATTGTTTTATTCCTTTTGAAATGTACTGTTTTAGATCAAAAGTTAAAACGTGAATCTCAAAAACAAACTAAACTGTTGCTCTTCAGCGACTGAGACAAGATTAAAATAAAAAGAACAAAAAATTTGATGTCATTTGATTAAAACTGTCCTAAACTCGTCCGTCTCTTCTGTAAACGTCCCAGCTGCTGCATGTCGTCTTTAAAATGTTTCTTCTCTTCTCGTCTCGTGCCAAACGTTTTTATACGACTGTGAAATGAAATGACGACTGGATCTAGATCTGTCTGAGTCTGGGTCTGGATCTGGGTCTGGATCTGAGTCTGATCTGAGCTGGATCTGAGTCTGAAGCTGAAGCTGAAGCGATCACAGACTGACATTATTCCGTCTCTGCGTCGCTCATGAAGCTTCCGTCTGAACATTTAAAGAAACCTAAAGTCTGTTCTGTCACTTTTTATAACCTCTGCTCTGGTTTGTGCTTTTTAAATGTGTTCTAGATCTTCTTCTGCTGCTGCTGTTCTTTTGGAATAAAAACGTCTCAAAGCTGCTTCTCTCTGACTGTTTTTCTTCCACACACTTTTATCTGTGACTTTTCTTAATCCTTCTTGATTCTGGTGTTTCAGTTGATTTATGGATTCTCGAGCTCCCTGACGTCAAAACAAAACGAACAGAGATTCCAGCAAATTATTATGTTAAAAAACTCGAGTGTAAAAATCCTGTTCTATGTCTGGAGCTGGACAATATTTTTCCTCGAACTCAAATTCAGACAAAGGCCGCACTGTGATCATTGTTGTAACAAACTAAATATTGCATTAACACATTATTTTGTCTATTTATTGTTGGGACGTTCCAAGGTTTTATCACTGAGGGCCACTTCTTGAAAAATAAACAGAGCAGAAGCCACATAAAACATGAAAAAGAAGTGACTTCTTTAAAAAATTTTGTCACAGCACCTTAAATAAGGTTTTATATTTTTTGTTTTTTATGACATCAGACTGGTTGTTAATTAGATTATGAAAACACATTTGTTTGTTTCATCTGGACAGCGTTTCTGAAGATCAAGCCGTTTAGACTCATTTGAAAGTCATTTTTAAATCTGAAAATGATCCGTCCAGATGAAACGTTAAAGACTTTCTACTGTGGATCACTCCTGGATGAATGACAGATTACATCAGTAAAACACTTTTGTACTTGGGTCACTTTAGCAGAGAATCTGAGGGCCAACAAAATACTGCCCAAGGGCCGCATCTGGCCCCCGGGCCACAGTTTGCTCAGGTCTGGTCTGTCATTGATACTAATTCCACCTCAGCTGTGGAGCAGCAGCTCTACTCAGAGTTTGTGGCCAAAACCAGTTTGTCAAAGCTTGATCCAGTCAGATCTCAGAAGCTAAGCAGGTTGGGCCTGGCAGGACTCGGATGGGCGGACAAACCAGTGTTGTGCCCTGAGGCAAGACACTTCACCCACATTGTTGAGCGAGAGTGAATGGAGTAGCTCATCACTGCTGAGTCTGGAATGAAAATGTGAAATGTCTTTAAGTTTGACTGTCATGAAAAACACTGGATAAAATCCAAATGATTATAGTTCCTCCTGCGAGAAATTATAATAATAGCTCCTGAGCTCCTCCTTCAGTCTCTGCAGAAAAAACTCGTTTAAACCCAAAGCTCCTGACACAGGTGAGAGTCGCTGCATCTTTCCTTCACTGTGAACCAGACCCTAGAGACTTGAACTCATCCACTCAGAGCAGGACTCTACTCCACCTGCAGAGGACAAAGCACCTTTTCCTGCAGAGAACCATGTCCTCACATTTGGAAGAGCCGCTTCACACTCGACTCAAACCCAGAGCCTGAGGCAGGTCCTGGTCTGAAGAAGCATCAGGACAACATCTCCAAACAGCAGAGATGATCCTGTGGGACTCAAACCGGACACCCTCTGGTCCCTGACTGCGCACACAAAACGTTTCAAATATGTGAGAGAAAGAGCCTAAATAAAGATCTTTAGTAAATTACATTAAAATCACTTTTCTGCTCCACATTTAGATTCTCTTTATTGAGTCAAATGTACAGATTCAGTCTCATTTCCACCGCCACCAACAAGATTATTATTTTTATTATTAATATATTCTTAAAACCCAAATAAACTCCACTTTTCTATCCGTGTAACATAAAAACATATTTACAGAGAAAATAAACATTTGTCAGTTTATGAAAAATATAAAAAGTATAAAATATAAAATGTGTTTGTTCAAAAAAGTTTTAATAAAATATTCTCAGATTAAATATTCTGTGTCAGCAACAGAAACAAGACTAAACCAGGTCTGAACTAGGACTTAAACAAAATCCAAACACTTTAGTAAATCCCAGTTGTAAATCTGCAGAAATCTCAGTAAAACATAAATAATTCGACTTTTAAAACTCTGAATTTCCTGTAGAATTTGTTCAGTCGCTCTTTAAAAAGTATTTTTCTCTCACGATTATTGAAAATATCTAAATCCTTTTACATTTATAGATTTTTCCAGCACAAAAAAACACTGATTAACTCACATCAGATTCACTTTAGATAGTATTTGTTCCATTTACTGTTGCTTTATTATTTATTTATTTATTTATTTATTTATCTTTCAATTCTGAGTCTAAACTATAATTAATCTCATTAATTGTCTCAGAAAGTCGTGTGACGAATCTGCTTTATTATTGAGTGAAAATTCTCCACAGCAAACAGATTGGGATTGTCCCATTTTCTATTTTAACATCCATCTGTTCAAGATATACAGAACATTTGTTTCAATATTTTCCTCAGCTTCAGAGTTTGGCCAAAGTTTGCTTCTTAAAACTGGCAATAGGCTGTTTTTTTTCAAATCTCGTATATTTTTGAAAGTTGTGTTTTCTTGCCTTAATCAAGTCATTAAAGAGGTGGATTTGAGCTATTTTTCAAGGTCGGTATTAAAAAAAATATTAATAGCTTTCAGAGTATAATTTCATGTCTAAAGTCGTATTTATCGTTAAAATATGCTAGAAACTGTTTTTGTGAAGATATAACAATATTGTCATTACAATTATATTTAAATATTTTTTATCAAACTGAAGGGTGAGTCATTGTTTTGATTTAAGACAATTTACCATGACGAAAGGAATTTTCCCTAAAAACAATTGAAAAATAGACATTTTACAAAGAATGATAAAATTTAAATGTAAAATCTGGCTCCAAAGAAATTGTGAATACAGTTACATTTTTGTCCTTATCCCCAGCGGCCTTACTGGAACGTCTGATATTTCTTCTGTATTCCTAACCGCATTTCAATACCTATTGTACAATATGGCTAAAGTAAATTACGTAAGTCAATGAGACCACTGTCCTAAGGGCTACTCGATTAGGGCAAATATAATTACAACTTACAGTTTAAATTTGCACAGACTGATTTTAAAAGCACAGTTTTTGCATGTGGTAATTGCTTTATTCAACGATTGTGACTTTGATTCAATTGTATTATTAATCTGCAGCCCATTCCGAACGTCACTTTTTGACAGTTCCTACTTGTAATCATCTTTGTTGTAACACATTACAACTAATGCAATGTTGACAAACCTTGACAATGCAATCGCAAGGTAAAACAAAATGTTTGGGATTGGAACATACAAGCACCTTCCAGGTAAACATTGTACACAAATAATATAAAGTTTTAGACCTTATCCACGGCTTTTGAGTAACCTGACACCGCTGCCAGTGTTACAGTAAATGTCATTTTTGTTTCTGCTTTACAAGTAAAATACAGTCACAACTACAGTAACGCAGGGCTTAAAGAAGAAACGGCAACAAAGTAGTACCAATAGATTCACTAATGTCATTTTGATTCCTGACAATTCATTTGCTTCAAAATATAAATAATATTTGTAAGTGGTGTTTTGGCAGGTGGAGGTTTTTATGCTGACCAACTGAGAACAAGTTTCTCCTCTAATTTCTAAACAACGGAGACTCTGTACTTAAGATACATCCTTATAAGTGATCTATTTCGAGTGGCATATCCTTAGATCAGCCCAAGCCTTTACTGTTTTAATTCAACCGTTATCTTCTTAAAACCCGCAGAATTTATATCGTACTCTAGGCTGGATTGGTAAAAATTCGAGAGATATCTAAACAGAAAGACCTGCAAAAAGAGTCCTCACCTGGTTTCAACTTGTGTCTCTATTCTCTGTATAAGCCAGCAGATTAAGCGGACTAGACTAAATTGTGGATAAACATACATCTGATTGTGTCTAAATGTATCATAATCTACTAGCAAAGCGTAGATTCAGTTCACACTCACAGTGCGCGCCGAGTCCCCGCTCTAGCTGAACCCGAAGGCATTTAGCAATAAACACAACTCCTTGATGCTACAAAATCGACACAATAATTTATTCAGTATTTTAAGCGACTCTCAGGCGCTACAATTTTATAGAGCAGCATGTAGCTAGGACAATGTATTCAGTGTTTCATCAGAGATGAAGGAGTATTTATGTAGAGTGCTCCAGTCGTTCTTTACTCCAGACAGTTTTTTACCGAGTTTGCAAGACTTTGGCTCAGTTCCGTGTTCTTTGTGTCGTGGTTTTTCTCTTGTTAGTTTTACCCACACATGTACAGTATGTGGCAGAGTAATTAGGACTCTACGACAGCGTTCCTCGCGTTCGCATCTGCTCACTCTCCAGCTCAGATTCCGTTCAGTGAACCACAACATACGATTATTGATATTCGACAAGAATCACAAAGGTGGAGGAGACTCGCTATACACAGCGTCACAACACGTATGTTCTACATACCAGAAGAACACGACATCAAACACCACAATACCAGAAAAGAGCCTTATAATGGCATGAAAAATAGCAGATTTAACCAACCTGTTTTTCAGAACACAAACGCCTTGCCGAGAAAAAACCTCACCTCTAGTTTGAACTAAAACTCCTGAACGCTGCACCGAGGCTCGTCTCCATCAACATTCTACTATCGTCCCAAAAACACCTCTGGAGCGATAGAGAACTACAATAGTGCATCTCAACTAGTAGATAACGATCAGCTAATCAATAACTCCAACACCGAAACAGAAAGAAGACTATGAGAAGAAAAACGTTAAAGCAGCTCCTGAATACAAAAGAGAGTCAAGAACTCACCAGTTGAGCAACTGCTCCGAAACACCTAGAATTTACACTCACCAACAACGTCTGGGACCATGCATCTAATGCACATCGTCCGTGTCCTGGGTACATACGGCCGTACAGTATGGATCAAGCGTACAGTACTCTAGTAGCTACTGCATGCCGAGCTACTCTGGACTCGCCTCGCACGATATGTCTCTAAACCCAGTTCCATGACTGTTAATCATGAGTCTCGTCTCTGGACAGTCGACACGGTCTCTGGATGCATTGACTGCGCACCGGATCTCTAGTGATTAGCACATCACAGGAGTACATGAGTGCGTAGCTCCGCTTCTCTGGAACTTGCTTCCCATGTCTTCTGAGGCAATTTTGCGAAACCGATCTTTAGACATGCGTCTTCCGTGGCTTCATTGTCTACACGGAGAACTAGGACTCTGACTACAGCTGTCACATACATGAGAGCTACGCCGGTTCTCTATGATGCATTATAATTCCACTCTCTGGAAACTCTTGTGCTCAAGTCTGCCTACGACTTTGCTCTCCAGAGCATATATGTCTATAGCTCGTTCTCACCTCGTGCTATCTCGACCTTGCTCCGGCTCAGTGCTAATGACGTGCTCCAGACTCTTACATGATCTCCAGGAGCTGGCTCCGGCCTTGCAAGACGTCTCGACTTGCTTGTCTCTGGCAATGTGGCCCACAGACATCTAGACCTATTCTCACTTCCACTCTGGGAGTACCCGAGTATCCTAGACGAGTATGTTATGATTTTTGTTTCGATTTTTTTTATTTTTCTTGCTCTGGTATCTGTACTGCTTCAGGTGAATCAACCTTTCATGATGATTACGGAGCTCTCTCAGAATTCTGTCGTCACTGGAGCTTGATGTAGTTAGTAGTATTATCTGATGATGGACTGTCCTGTCCATAACTTATAACCACGTTCTTTTTGACCATCTCTTGCTTTTCCCCTTTTTTAGTCTCTTGGATACTTCTTCCTTAAACACAAAGTATGTGCCTTAGTTGTTAACTGGACCGAACAGGAATTGTATTGGACTGACTGAAACTAAAATAATACGTTATAATGAACCGAAGATGAGCTGAGTTTTCCCACATCTAAAACCCAAAAGCTGCATTCTGATGAAATAAGAACTCGCAAACCCTGTGATGATCAACAAGGTTTGACAGAAAAGTAAACAATTGTTCTTTTAGATGAGGGTCTTTTTAATCTACAACATGTAACTGAGACATAAGTTCTGAAGATTGTTTAAAACCCCTCTGTGGGACGAGTGGCGTAAGCTGAACCCTGCAGGTGTATGTACAGGCTTTAGTGTGAGATACTGACTGTCCACAGGAGACGTCACACACTCGCTGCCGTCTCTGTCCTGCTCTGACGACGTCCTCTTCAGACGAGGAGCGGGAAGTGGAGGAGCCGGAAACTCGTCTGGAGAAAACACAGAAGATAAAGTCTGAGTTTGAACAAATCTAAAACGGCTCAGTCCTGTTTCTTTACCCTGCAGAGGCGGACTTTCTGGGACGTCTGTGGGACTCATCAGATCAGTGGGACTTTCGGCTTGAATGGGACTTGGGAATTCTGTGGACTTGGGAGTTCTGTGGGACTTGGGAGATCAGTGGGACTAGGGAGTTCTATGGGACTCTTTGGATCTGCGGGACTTGTTGGTTCTTGGGAGATGGAAGTCCTGGGTCTGGATCTTGGGGCTGGTTCGGGTCTGGACTCTTCTGGCTCTGTGTGTGGCGGGGCATCTGGTTTAACTGTTTTATCCGTTTTATCTGGTTTATCTGTCTTATCTGTTTTATCTGCTTATCTGTTTTATCTGTTTATCGTGAGTCTGAGCTGCGGCTTCAGGCCCGGCTCTCACTTCTGCTTTCATCTTGGCTCAGACTGAGAAAAGAAAAAAACAGATTAATTATATCCATAAAGTAAATTAATCTAACGATAGACAGTAAGTTGAGTGAACCTTGTTGGCCAGTTTGCTTTCATCTCGGCCATGAGCCCCAGGCCCAGGACCGGCACGCCCATGTGACGAGGACCAGCAGGACCAACGGGACCGACCGGACAACGGGACCGACAGACCAACGGGACCGACAGGACCAACGGGACCGACAGGACCAACGGGACCGACAGGAGCCACAGGAGCGAGGAGGGCATCTCTCTTCTTCTCATGTCTGCACTCTGACTCAGACTCCTCGTGTTCGTTCACATTGATCTCTTCTGTTTGATCCTGAAACAGAAAAAGTCAACATAATGCAAAGAAAAGAAATTTGAGTAATCTTTATTCTCCTGCAGCCAAGACGTCATCGCTCTGACTCTTCCTGCATCAAAACAAAATAAATACATTTCACAAACATGTGCATTCGTCCAGTTTCTTCTGTTTTATTCAGAGTCGGGTCACAGAGGCTTCAGTCTGAACAGGACCAGACTTCCCACAAACACTTCCTCCTTCAGACCCAAAGCTCCTGACACAGGTGAGAGTCGCTCCATCCTTCCTCACTGAGAACCAGACCCTGAGACACTTGAACTCTCCTCCACAGGCAGAGGACAACGCACATCTTTCTGTAGCCTGGAGTTTGGAGGAGACGCTTCACACTCGACTCAAACCGTCCCAGAGCATGAGGCAGGTCCTGGTTTGCAAGAAGCATCAGGACAACATCATTTGTAAACGGCAGAGATGATCCTGTGGTCACCAAACCGGACACCCTCTGGTCCCTGACTGCTCCGAGAAACTCTGGTCCTTAAAAACATGAACAAAGGTGGTGACAAAGGGCAGCCTGAGGTATCCAACAGCTCTGGGAACAAGTCTTACTGACTGCAGCTCCTTGCTCCGGTCAAACACCTTCTCCAGCTCCACAAATCACAATGAGACTGTGGCAAACTCCCATGAACCCTGGAGCAGCCGATGGAGAGTCTAGAGCTGGTCCATACTGCTCCTTCTGAATCCCAGGTTCTCCTCCAGGACCTGGACCAGACCTGACCTGAGGCTAAAGAATGTGAATCCCTCTGGAACTGAAACACACTCCCTCTATTTAAACAGAAGCACTGTCCCAGTTGGATGTTGCACAGACGTATCAGCCAGGATTGGTTGGGGCCCCAGAAGATCTTTTAATATGGATTTTATTTTGAGTTCATAGTCTCTACTTCTTTGTGCTTTACAATGAAATATATAGCCACTTAACCCAATAAACAGCAAACTCAAGCAATAAGAGCTACAAACATACATTTGTGTGCATTTTACGTTGTTGTTTTTGGCGCTACCAAACCTCCACCAGTTCTGGGAAATGAAAACTGTGACAGTACCTTAAAAGAAAAAAGGTTGAGGATGCTGATAAACTACTAAAATAAATGTATTTAAATCAAATTTTAATGGTTTTTCAGCTTGAAATAATTACAGACATCTATTTTACTTTGCTGTGGGGGTCGAGAGTTGGCTACATGTTTTTTTTGGGATCCCGGTCTGAAAAGTTACCCCTAAACTAAAACACACGGAGCTGAAATGTACTGCACCTTCTTTGTGCACTGGAGTTGTTCTATGTTGTGGACTCTTTTAAAATTAGACGATACATGGCCTTCCATTATTAAATATATGTAAAATAATTGTGGGGCTATGACCAGCTGGCTGCGGCGCCAGAGAACTGGAGCATTCCGAGTTCTACCCGCTCCACGCCGTTTACATATAAATATACAAATTAAGCGAATCATCGAGGCAAAATAATAATAATGGACACTTTTTTGTGACTGAATTACTTGATTTACTGGTTGAATCGTTTCAGCCCTGACTGTGTGTGTGGAGCAGGCTGTCCAAAGACTAAAGCCAAAGTAACACTCACCAGCTCAGGCTCTGGAGACGCTGTGGGCGACACTTCCTCCTCTGGGACAGGAGAGGGCGCTGCAGCGGGACCTCCAGGGGGCGCTGCAGCAGGACCTCCGGGGGGCGCTGTGGCAGAGGCGTTTGCAGCAGTAGAAGAAGAGGCTGGAGGAGAAATGGCCGCCGCTCCGTGAGACTTCTCAGAACGAGACGTTCTGGACTTTATGTAGTTAAAGAATCCACTCTTCCTCTTCTTGTCCTGGTCGTTGGAGCTGCTGCGCGTCACGGCGCGTCTGCGCACAACAGACTATTGTAATTAAACCCACTCATTACAATAGGATCATTAAGACTGTGTGTTCTCACTTGAAGCTGAGTTTGGAGACGGTTTTGGAGAAGAAGTCGTCGATGCCTTCGTCCAGTTTGTCCATTAAACTGTTGAGTTCTGAGTCGGCCGCACCAGCAGGAGGCGCCGCCACGCGCTGAAAGAGACGCACAGGTCAGTGTGCAGTGTCGTCATAAATCATGAATAATTACATCATAATTACATAATAATTACACACTTATTCACACACAACCCTGAGTCTCAGTCGTACCTTGCTCCGGGACGGTCTGGTGCGTTTCTTGGGTTGGGTCTGGACTGGTCTTGTGTTCTAGAGTCTGGACTTGGACCGGGGCAGGTCTGGCTCTGGGGGCGGGGCTTCAGCTCTGTCCAATGGCGCGGCGGCGTGAGCAGAGGAGGCGGGTCTTCGATGTGGATGGGAACTTCCTCCAGAGCTTTGTCCAAGTCGAACTCCAGCTCTGAACAAAACCAAGTCAAAGGTTTAAACTGTGACAAGCATTAAAGAATCATTTGTAGATTAACAAAACCTGGAGTTATGAAGAACTTTGTTAATAGTGTCAATAAACATTGGCAATATTAAACTAAATTTGTGACGGATAAAAATACCTCATGATGGAGTTTTTCAATCTCTTTGGAATTATATAATCACTGGATCTACATACAGTATATTTTATTACTTATAACACCTAAAAACTGTGACTTGTGGAGGAGAGACTCACCAAACGCCACAGAGACGGGCCTCAGCATTCGCACCAGGATACTCTTCCTCTTGGACTTCATCTGAGGAAACACACATCAGCTTTCACCTCGGGATTCAAGAGGAAACGCTCGGAGAAAATACACCAAGCCAGACTTTCATTAATCATGTGGCTTTAATATCGGCCGATAAAGAGGCGGTGCTTACAGTTTTTCCCTCTTTTTCTGTTTCTCTCTCTCTCCTCTCTTTATCTCTCCCGGATATCTCTCTCCTCTACCTGTTTCCTCTCTCTCTCTCTGTCTGTCTCTTCTCGTTTCTCTCTCTCTCCTTCTCTCCCTTCTTCTCTCTCTTTCTCTCTTTTTCTCTTCCCCCCTCTTTATCTACTCTCTCGTCTTCTCTTTTCTTACTCTTTCCCTCCTCTTCTGGCTTTTTCTCTTCCTCTGATCTCTCTCACTTCTCTCTCTCCTTGTCTCCTCTCTTTCTCTTTCTCCTCTCTTTTTCCTTCTATCTTTTTTTCTTCTTCTCTTCTCTCCCTCCCTCTTCCCTCTCCTTCTCTCCCTTCCTCTCCTCTCTTTCCCTCATTTTTTGGCCAGAGTTTGAATAATTTACACATTTATTCGCTGGTTATTTATTCTGTCCATTAGTTGTTCATAATCATAGTCCCTCTGATCTCTCTCTCCTCTTCTCTCTCTCCCACTTCTCTTTCCCTTTTTCTCTCTCTCCTTCTTTTTCTTTCCCCTCTTCTCTGTCCTCATCTCTCTTCTTTCTTTCTTCTCTCTCTCTCACTCCCTCTTCTCTTTATCTCTCCTCTTTCACTCTCCCACCTTCTTCCCTCTTTCTCTCCTTCCTTCTCTCCCTTTCTCTCTCTTGCTTTCTCTTTTCTTCTTCTCTCTCCTCTCTCCTTCCTCCCTTTCTCTCTCTTGCTTTCTCTTTTCTTCTTCTCTCTTCCTCTTCTCCTTCTCTCTTCTCTCATTCCTTCTTCTTTCATAATTAAAAATGGCTCCATAATCGGCCGATACTAGTGCAGACACTGAAGTTGATTTATTTATTCTGAAGTGGAAGTTAACACAGACGGAGTGAGTTGATCCAGTTCAAGTTGTTTATTTCCAGTCGTACCATATGTGAGTCCGTGTCGGTGGGAACTTCCTGTCCGCAGCCACTTCCTCTTCCTGTTGGTCTACTTCCTGTTGTAGTTCAGCTTCGTCGATGACCTCGGGCTCTGGAGGTCGGTCCTGCTCCAGAGGTTTGGATTTACCCAGCACGTGTGAGGACTGAGAGAGAAGAAAGAGAGGAATGAGAAAGGGAGAGAGAGAGAGAGAGAGAGAGAGAGAGAGAGAGAGAGAGAGAGAGAGAGAGAGAGAGAGAGAGAGAGAGAGAGTAAAGGATAAACAACAAACAAACAAGTGTAAGAGGAGGAAAGAGAGACAAGGAGAGAAGGAAAAAGGAGAGGAGACAAGGAGAGAGGAGATGAAGAAAGAGGAGAGGAGAGAGAGAACGCTAAATGTTAAACAAACAAGAGTAAGAGGAGAAAAGGACGAGAGAAGAAGGGGAAGAGTGAAGGAAAGAGAAGATGAGGAATGAGGAAAAAAGAAGGAAGAAGAAAAGTAAAGAGGAGAGGAGACAAGAAGGCAAGGATAGAGAAGACGAGGAGAGAAGGAGAGAGAAAAGAAGAAAAGAGGAGAGGAGACAAGAAGAGAGGAGACGAGAAAAGAGGAGAGAAGGAAAGAGGAGACAAGGAGAGAGGAAACAATGAGAGAAGGAGAAAAGAAGACAAGAGAATAGGAAAGAAGGAGAGAGGAGAGAAGAAGAGATTAGAGAAGGGAAGAGAAAAAGAAGGGAGGAGAGGAAGAGAGAGAAGAAAAAGGAGAGGAGAGAAAAGAAGAGATGAGACAAGGAGAGAGGAAGATGAGGAGACGAGGAAAGGAGGAGAGCAGGAGAAAGAGAAGAAAAAGAGAAAAGAAGAAGGGAGGAGAGTAGATGAGAGAAGACAAACAACAAACAAACAAGTGTAAGAGGAGAAAAGAAGACGAAGAGACGAGACAAGGGAGGTAAGGGAGAAAGGAGAGAAGGAGAAAAGACAAGAAGAAAAGAAGAGAGGAGAGAAGGAAAGAGCAAGGACATAAGGAGAGAAGGAGAGGAGACAAAGGGATAGAGAAGAAGAAAAGAGAAGAGATAAGATGTGACAAGGAGAGAGGAGACAAGACAAGGAGAGAGAAGGGCAGAAAAGAGAAGAAGACAAGAGAGGAGAAGATGAGGAGGAGAGAGAGAGTAAAGGATAAACAAAACAAACAAGTGTAAGAGAAGGAGATGAGAAAAGAAAAGAGAAAAGAAGAAGGGATGGAGGGAGAGAGAGAGAGTAAAGGATAAACAGCAAATCAACAAGGAGGCAAGGAGAGAAGGAGATGGGAGAAAAAAGAGAAAGAAGAAGGATAGAGGAGGAGAGAGAGAAAGAGAGAGTAAAGAAGAAGAAGAAGAAGAAGAAGAAGAAGGAAGAAGAAGAAGAGAAGAAGAAGAAGAAGAAGAAGAAGAAGAAGAAGAAGAAGAAGAAGAAGAAGAGAAGAAGAAGAAGAAGAAGAAGAAGAGAAGAAGAAGAAGAAGAAGAGAAGAAGAAGAAGAAAGAAGAAGAAGAAGGGAGAGGAGCAAAGAGAAGAAGGAGAGAGAAAAGGGAGAGGAGAGAAAGAAAGAAAGAAAGAAAGAAAGAAAGAGAGGAGACAAACAAACAAACGTAAGAGGAGAATGAGACAAGGAGAGAGGAAACAAGGACAGAGAATGAGAGAAGGAAAGAGGAGAGAAGAAAAGGAGGCAAAGAGAGAAGGAAAGAGAGAAGAAGGGGTGAAAGGGGGAGACAAGACAAAGACAGGAGACAAGGAAAGAGGAGGAGATGGAGAGACAGATATAAAGAAAAGAGGAGAGAGGAAATGAGACAGAGAGAGAGGAGAGGATCAGAAGGAATGAGGAGAGAAAGATTAGAGAGAATGAAAGAAGGAGAGAAGAGAAGGAGGAAGAATGTGAGATGAGTCTGACTTTACCAGAGTGAGCTGTGACTGAGACAAAGACTCCAAGATCTCATCCACGATTCTGTCTGAAAGCAACGACGCCATGGACAGCTTCACCTCACTGAGAACACAACAGGTTAGTCCTGGTTTAGTCCAGGTTTAGTCCTGCTTTAGTCCTGGTTTAGTCCTGCTTTAGTCCTGCTTTAGTCCTGGTTTAGTCCTGCTTTAGTCCTGGTTTAGTCCTGGTTTTGTCCTGGTTTAGTCCTGCTTTAGTCCTGCTTTAGACCTGGTTTAGTCCTGTTTTAGTCCTGCTTTAGTCCTGTTTTAGTCCTGCTTTAGACCTGGTTTAGTCCTGTTTTAGTCCTGCTTTAGTCCTGCTTCAGTCCTGCTTTAGTCCTGGTTTAGTCCTGCTTTAGTCTTGTTTTAGTCCTGCTTCAGTCCTGCTTTAGTCCTGCTTTAGTCCTGCTTCAGTCCTGCTTTAGTCCTGGTTTAGTCCTGCTTTAGTCCTGTTTTAGTCCTGGTTTCAGTCCCGTCTCAGACCCGGTCCAGACCTGATCTTGTTCAGGATGTCCACTCCGCTCTGCTCTAACAGGGTGGTGCAGATGAAGTCCTCAGAGATGGTTTTCCTCTGGGCTCCTCGCTGCAGAAGTTCTCGTCTTAAATCGTTCTTCTGCATCACGTGAGGACAGAGACTCTGAGCGGCTCCGACCATCTGCTCCAGGAGAGTCTGAGGAGAACCGAGAAGAACCGGGACAAACGTCAGAGAACCGGGACAGACGTCAGAGAACCGGGACAGACGTCAGAGAACCGGGACAGACGTCAGAGAACCCAGAGACGTCAGAGAACCCAGAGACGTCAGAGAACCGGGACAGACGTCAGAGAACCGGGACAAACGTCAGAGAACCGGGACAGACGTCAGAGAACCCAGAGACGTCAGAGAACCGGGACAGACGTCAGAGAACCGGGACAAACGTCAGAGAACCGAGAGACGTCAGAGAACCGGGACAGACGTCAGAGAACCCAGAGACGTCAGAGAACCGGGACAGACGTCAGAGAACCGGGACAGACGTCAGAGAACCGGGACAGACGTCAGAGAACCGGGACAGACGTCAGAGAACCGGGACAAACGTCAGAGAACCGGGACAAACGTCTGAGAACCAGGACAAACGTCAGAGAACCGGGACAAACGTCAAAGAACCGGGACAAACGTCTGAGAACCAGGACAAACGTCAGAGAACCGGGACAGACGTCAGAGAACCGGGACAGACGTCAGAGAACCGGGACAAACGTCAGAGAACCGGGACACACGTCAGAGAACCGGAACAGACGTCAGAGAACCGGGACACACGTCTGAGAACCGGGACAAACGTCTGAGAACCGGGACAAACGTCAGAGACCGGACACACGTCTGAGAACCGGGACAAACGTCTGAGAACCGGGACAAACGTCAGAGAACCGGGACAAGCGTCAGAGAACCGGGACACACGTCTGAGAACCGGGACAAACGTCTGAGAACCGGGACAAACGTCAGAGAACCGGGACAAGCGTCAGAGAACCGGGACACACGTCAGAGAACCAGGACACACGTCAGAGAACCGGGACAAGCGTCAGAGAACCCAGAGACGTCAGAGAACCAGGACAACGTCAGAGACCGGACAAACGTCAGAGAACCGGGACAAACGTCAGAGAACCGGACAAACGTCTGAGAACCAGGACAAACGTCAGAGAACCGGGACAAACGTCAAAGAACCGGGACAAACGTCTGAGAACCAGGACAAAACGTCAGAGAACCCAGAGACGTCAGAGAACCGGGACAAACGTCAGAGAACCGGGACAAACGTCAGAGAACCGGGACAAACGTCAGAGAACCGGGACAAACGTCAAAGAACCGGGACAAACGTCAGAGAACCGGGACAGACGTCAGAGAACCGAGAGACGTCAGAGAACCGGGACAGACGTCAGAGAACCGGGACAAACGTCAGAGAACGGGACAAACGTCAGAGAAACCGGGACAAACGTCAGAGAACCGAGACAAACGTCAGAGAACCGGGACAAACGTCAGAGAACCGGGATAGACGTCAGAGAACCGGGACAAACGTCAGAGAACCAGGACAAACATCAGAGAACCGGGACAAACGTCAGAGAACTCAAAACGTCCCAGAGCAGAACCAGTTTGTTCTCCACAAAAAAGTCTATAATAAAAGCAGCACTTTTTGAAAAAAAATTGAGTACTCTCTGAATCAAAATAATAAAGAATTTTAGTTCAAATCAGGAGCAGAATGCAGCGTTCTGATTGGCTGAGCTTGGGTGGTCCTCTCCAATTTCACTTTAAATAAGAAAAAAAAAGAGGGTTTTAAGTCAAAATTGAAACCAAAACTTAATAGTAGTGATGGGCGAAATGAACGACGCTTCGGTACACGCTTGGAGCTTTTCCTGGTGGGAGGGGAGTGAAGTACCGGAGCTTGTGTTGTTTTCAGGGAGTGACGTCATCAGAGTAATGAAGCGCCGTTTGGCTGAAGTGGTTCAGAAAGTGGTTCATTTGGGCCGAGTTGTGTTGAAGCAAAAGGATCTGGACACTTTATAGACCTGGATCTGGGACCAAGCATCGGACACTTTATAGACCTGGATCTGGGACACTTTAGACTGGATCTGGACACTTTATAGACCTGGATCTGGGACACTTTATAGACCTGGATCTGGGACACTTTATAGACCTGGATCTGGGACACTTTATAGACCTGGATCTGGGACACTTTATAGACCTGGATCTGGGACACTTTATAGACCTGGATTGGGACACTTTATAGACCTGGATCTGGGACACTTTATAGACCTGGATCTGGGACCACTTTATAGACCTGGACTGGGACACTTTATAGACCTGGACTGGGACACTTTATAGACCTGGATCTGGGACACTTTATAGACCTGGATCTGGGACACTTTATAGACCTGGATCTGGGACACTTTATAGACCTGGATCTGGGACACTTTATAGACCTGGACTGGGACACTTTATAGACCTGGATCTGGGACACTTTATAGACCTGGATCTGGGACACTTTATAGACCTGGATCTGGGACACTTTATAGACCTGGATCTGGGACACTTTATAGACCTGGATCTGGGACACTTTATAGACCTGGATCTGGGACACTTTATAGACCTGGATCTGGGACACTTTATAGACCTGGACTGGGACACTTTATAGACTGGACTGGGACACTTTATAGACCTGGATCTGGGACACTTTATAGACCTGGATCTGGGACACTTTATAGACCTGGATCTGGGACACTTTATAGACCTGGACTGGGACACTTTATAGACCTGGACTGGACACTTTATAGACCTGGATCTGGGACACTTTATAGACCTGGATCTGGGACACTTTATAGACCTGGATCTGGGACACTTTATAGACCTGGACCTGGGACACTTTATAGACCTGGATCTGGGACACTTTATAGACCTGGATCTGGGACACTTTATAGACCTGGATCTGGGACACTTTATAGACCTGGATCTGGGACACTTTATAGACCTGGATCTGGGACACTTTATAGACCTGGGCTGGTTCATGTTGGACCTTGTTTTAACAAACATTAAAGACTCTCAATGAAAAAATAAGTTCAGAGTTTGTTTATCAATAAAAAAACTTCTGGTGTGTATGTAAGGATGAATAGATTTTGGGTGGAAACCACACGAGCGCCGCTATAGCTCAACACGCTGAGCGTCTGCTTGAGGTGCGGCAGGTTGAGAGTTCGAGCGAAAGACGAAATTTTTTTGAACATTTGTGTCTGGATTTGGATGTTATTTTAGAAATGAAAAATAAACAGCTAGTTAAGCTACTAAATACAGTATTGTTGGTTAATTTTCAATAATATCAGCGTTTATTTGTTCATGACACGGTTTCATTTTACATGCAGACATGTTTTTGACCACAGGATGGCGCAGAAGAGCTAACGAACCACTTCTGCGAAGCTCCGGCTCATGTTTCGGTTTCACCTGGTAAATGGTTCGAGTCACAATGAAGCGCCATTTGCCCATCACTACTTAATACATATTGATATTAACCATGTGTTGAAGGATTTATGTGAGAAAGTTGTCAGATTTAAAACCTAAATTGTGTTTGCAGTGGAAAATCAGCTACCCCACCTTTAACACGGTCTTCAAATTTAAAACATCTTATAAAAAGACTATAATTGCAGTTCAGTTCAGGTCAGAAAACTTTATTTATCCTCAAAGAGGCAATTCCGTTTGCAGCTATTCAAGTGCAGTGACAGTTCAATGTTCAAATAAGCATCAAACATAAAGTGTAACTGTCACATTTTTACTTTAAGGATGTGACTGGAACACTTGGCCTTCTGCAGCTCCTGCTTTCATTTTTAGGTCCAGTTCTTTTTAGCATTTATTTACTACCATTGGGATCGATTTTTAGAAAGTACAATATTTGGTTTCATTGTTTTGCTGATGATGTGCAGATCTATGTGCCTCTACAGACCAATAAGTCTTCACTTGAGAGTCTGTTGAAATGTCTCAGAGACATTAAAGACTGGATGGCTTTTAATCTTCTGCACTTAAATGAGAACAAAACTGAAATGGTTGTTTTTGGTGATCCCACTGTCCTAGAAGGTTTGGTCTTCTTTTAATCTTCCATTTGTTAATAATCTTGGTGTGTATTTGGATTCTTCCTGTAAACTGGACAAACAAGTCAGTGCAGTGGTCAAAGGTAGCTTTTTTTCAACTGAAACTTTTATCCTATCTGCCTCCCAGGGACTTTGAAAGAGTTATACATGCTTTTATTATAACTCGCCTTGACTATTGTAACTCTTTATATTGCGGTCTGGACTTGGCCTCCGTCAAACGTTTGCAGCTGGTCCAAAATGCTGCTGCGCGCCTGCTCACTGGTACAAAACGTCAGCAGCATATTACACCAGCATCACTGCACTGGCTCCAGCTGCTCAGAGAATTCACTATAAATGTTACTTATGGTTTCAAATGTCTCAATGGTCTGGCTCCCTCATATTTGTGTGAGTTACTCCTCAGGCCAGTTCGCTCCATGTCGTCGTCCTCTCAGCTTCTCCTGGAGCTGCCTAAGTCTCACCTCAAGAGCAGAGGAGACCGGGCCCAGGCTCTGGAACAACCTGCCCTTGTATGTTAGAGCCGCTGAGTCACTAGAAGACTTTAAATCTTTGTTAAAACGCACCTTTATGCACTAGCTTTTAACACAAGCTGAGCGAGCACCTTACTGTATTTATTTAGTTCTATTTTTGTACTTTTCTAATTGATTCTCTATTTTGTTTTGTGTATTTTTCTTGTACATGTGAAGCACTTTGGGCATTCCCTGTTGTTGTAAATGTGCTTTACAAATAAAGTTAATACTGACACAGATGTAGAACTTAAATCACTGCAAACAGATTTCCTTACGAGGACAGTAAATTTACTATTACAACTGAAATCATCCCAGAGGTCACATGTAATCATATCACGGGCCGCATTTGGCCCCCGGGCTGTATGTTTGAAAGAAGTTTCACTTCTGATCCATTCAACCTGCACCTGCTCCTCCAGCTAAGGCCCTGACCGAGCCAAACCTCCACCTGCTCCTCCCTCCAGCTCTAAGGCCCTGACCGAGCCAAACCTCCACCTGCTCCTCCAGCTAAGGCCCTCCAGAGCCTTCTCCATCCGCTGCTCCACCCTCTGGGACAGAGACTGCACCAACCTCACCACTTTTAAGAAAATCTGAAGACCCGTCGGTTTAAATCTGTTTTACTGTTTAATTAATCATTTAATTACTAACTGTTTTAATATGTTGTACTTTTGTTTATCTGCCTTTGTCTGTAAAGTGGTTTAGAAAAGCACTATATAAATAAAATGTATTATTATTATTATTATAAACTGGAAAAAAGCGTTGTCGTGACGATTGAGCCTTAGAATCCGTTGCCGTAGTGACCTGCCTCGTCTGCTTGGCGACGTCACAAACTGATGATGTCACAAAGCAGAAGAATGTCCCTGTGTCTGAGACGATTCCTCCAGCGGCTCATTTGAGTTCAGACTCAGAGCAGAGCAGACGTGTTTCACAGCAGCAGAGAAACTATTACCACAGAATCAACCACTAATAACCTGAGAGCAAACATGTTTAAGTGTTTCTCCAAGAGGCCGGGCAAGGCCGCAGTTATTAAAGAACTGAATGAAACTCTGGCGTTTCACCAACTGGAACACAGAGCTCAGATTAAAGAAAAGGATGAACTGATCCAGGAGAAAGACAGAGCCATCGTCTCTCTGAAGGAGAAAATCAACTCCACAGTCGTCAAACAAAGTCGCTCCTGAAAGAACGAGAAGAACTCAGACAAACCTCGATATCTCTGCAACAACAGCTCAGAGACAAAAGCTCTGACCAGCGCCACCTGCAGGAGCTGAAGAGGAAAGTCGCAGAGAACTACATTTTAAAGAACATCAGCGACGCCAAGAACGAACAGGAGCGACTGAGGACGGAGAACATCAGCCTCCTTCAAGAGTCTAAGCTCCAGTCAGAGGAGAACGAACGTCTGAGGACTGAGATGGACGGACTCAGACGAGAAATGCAGGACAAGGAGAGCGAGAGGCAGGGACGACGAAGTGAGAAGAGACAGATCCACTGAAGAAGAACTCACAGAAGAACCTCCAGAGAAACACATCAGGACCAAGACTCAGCGACTGATGGAGAAGCTCAGAGCTCAGCAGAACCTGAAGCAGAAGCTGAAGAAGGAGCTCGAACAGAGAACAAACCTCGTCAGATCATTGGTCCAAACGATCAGAAAAACTAAACCGACATCGAGACCAGGATGAGAAGTGCAGCTCACGACGACGACAGACAGAAGCTTAAACGCATCTACGAAAATCTGTCTGAGTCGTTTAAGGACATGACTAAAGAGCTCAGAGTTTCAAAACTCAAGAAAACTGCAGACAAGAAGAAACGAGACGAGCAAAGAGTCAGAAACAACAAGACTAAAAGATCTCCACACGAACAACTGATGGAGAAGTTTAGAGTCGAACAGGAGAATCTGGAAACACTGGAAGACGAGCTCGTCTGGAGAACAGAGATCCTCGAATACTTTGGTCAGATACTTAAAGACACCAAAGGTTATTTAAATCACATAGTCATGAGTTGTGACCATGATGAGGACAAAGAGAAACTCAAAACTGTCCATAAATCTCTGTCAGACTCTCTACAGGCCACAAAGTTAGAACTCAAGGCCTTAAAAACCAAAACTACAGAGGAGGAGACAGAAGAAGAGCCAGGTCCTTCATGTAGTGGAGTTTTATGGAAGGAACAGCCCAAAGACGACCAAAACCAGACACAAAAACAGATGGAAGACTGTCCAATTCATCTCCTGCAAGAACCAGAGCGAGAAACAGAGGAAACCTCCCAAACAGACTCCACAGAACAGGAGCAGCTGAGGCCTGAAGACGACCACCTCCGTCAAGAGCTGGAGCTAAAGATGAATCACAACGCAGCTCTGAGGAATCATCTGGAGAGACTTAGGAGAGAGTTGGAGGAGACGAGGACACAAGCCCAAAGCCTCAGCGTCAACAACGGTTTGAAAAAACTGCACAACGAAATGCTCACGGATTCTCTGAAGGAAGTGAGGAAAGAGCTCCAAGAAACCAAGGCGAAGCTCGACGAAATGCAGGAGAAAGCCAACGAAGAAAGAGGAGACGATGAGCTGAATCTGGTGAAAACTGTGGAAGAACAGCTCCAGAAGGAAGAAGTGACGTTCAAGCAAAAGCAACGGATGACGGAGGAGTTTTTTGGGCAACAGAAGATGAACGAAACAGACTTTGTACGAGACCTGGAACCTCAAAGTCAGACGGTGAACGTTGTGGTGGAAAACCCGTTCGAAGAGAAAGAAGATGAGAGAAGAAAGAGCTCCACAAGCTTGACGAAATGAAGAGAACTTCAACGAAGAGAGAGGAGACGACGAGATGATTCTGGAAAAAACTGAGGACGAACAGCTCGAGAATGAACTGCAAAAGGAACAGAAGATGGAGGAGGTTTTAGAGAAAAAGAAGGAACAAAACAAGATTCCAACAAGAAGAAGAGGAGCAGAGAAGTCGAAGACAAAAGAAGAAGAACAAATTCCAACAGGACTTAAATCCATCCTGAAGTCCAGCAGCAGCCCTAAGAAATATCCAAAGGGAGCTAAGAAAGTCTGGTTCAACCTGGACGCAAACGTAACACACATTTATGAGCCAGAAGACGAGGAGAGGTCGAACACAAAAGAAGAAGAAACTCTGACGGGACTTAGCCCTGACGAATATCCAGAGGAAGGTAAGAAAGTCCGGTTCAACTTGGACAAAAACATAACACACGTTTTGATCCAGAAGCAAGTTTAGAAGAAAAAAAGGAGAAGCTGAGGACGAAAGAAAAAGAAATTGCCAAGGACCTAAATCTGTCCTCAAGTCCAGCAACGGCCAACAAAATGTGCGAAGAGAGTTGAGAATGTCCGGTTCAACTTAGACACAAATGTAACACACATTTATGAGCCAGAGACATGTTTAGAAGAGGTCGACGAACAGCTTGAGAATGAAGAGCAAAAGCAACGGATGATGGAGGAGCTTTTAGAGAAAAAGAAGAGGAACAAGACAAGATTCCAACAAGAAGAGAAGAAGAGGAGGAAGCTGAGAAGTCGAGGACAAAAGAAGAAGAAGAAGAAACTCTAACAGGACTAAAATCCACCCTGAAGTCCAGCAACAGCCCAACAAAATGTGCAAAGGGAGTTAGGAACATAAGGTTCAACTTGGACAAAAACGTAACACGCATTTATGATCCAGAAAAAAGTTTAGAAGAAGAAAAGGAGGAGAAGCTGAGGAGCAACGGCCCAACAAAATGTGCAAAGGCAGTTAAGAAAGTCCGGTTCAACCTGGACATAAACAGAACAAACATTCTTGATCCAGAAGAGCAAACCTGCGTAGAACCATCGCCAAAGCCTCTCACTGAGCCCAGACCTCCTCGAAAAAAGCTTCCTCTGACTAAATCTGAGCTCTGTGAAGTTCAAGAATTATCCGACAACGTGAAAGGAGACGACGAGGCGAATCCGGCAGAAACTGCAGAAGAACAGCTCCAGAACGAAGAGCAGAAACAACAGAAGATGGAGGAGGTTTTAGAGCAACAGAAAAACCACAAAACAGACTTCATACGAGACCTAGAACCTCAAAGTCAGACGGAGAATGTTGTGGTGCAAGAACTGTTTGAGGAGAAAGAAGAGGAGGAGAAGCCGAGGACAAAACAAGAAGAAACTCAGACGAGACTTAAATCCATCTCGAAGTCTATTCACCCTAAGAAAATCCCAAAGGGAGTTCAGAAAATCTGGTTCAACTTGGACATTTGAGCCAGAAAATCTGAACCGATGAAGCTTCAGGAGAAACATCTTGGCGTCGCTGATCTTAGTTGCTGAAACACAGAGAATTATAGATCTGCACGGCACATTCTGCTGGTTTAAAAACTAACAAAATGTGACGAAAAGCCAAGATGTGTCTCCTCCTGCTTAGCCCCGCCCCCTTTTCCAACTTAGCCCCGCCCCCTTTACCCACTTAATGTCTTACCCAACACGTCCCAAAGGAAAGTCTAGATTCCAGAGAATGTAGAAGTTCCTTTGGCGTGATTTTAACCAACAAAGACAAACGTAGATGCCAAGCTCCGCCTCCTCCTCCCACAAGCCCCTCCCCTCTTCTAACTCCTCCCACTAAAGCCCCTCCCCATCTTCTAACTTCTCCCACTAAAGCCCCGCCCCCTTCTAACTCCTCTCACTAAAGCCCCGCCCCCATCCCCGCCACAATCACACGACACAAAGGAAAGTCTAGATTCCAGAGAATGTAGAAGTTCCTTTTTCCCGTGAAACAAATCAATTTGACCTGATCAGGAACCAATTGGTAAGTACAACATCAAGAAAAATGTAATAAAAATGCTTTTAAAAATTAATAAAATTATTAAAAATTAAACCCATTTGTGTCTTTGAGTGTATTTTACTAAACGAACGCTCGTATAACGAACTAAAGACCGCTGCAGGAAAGATAGACTTCATGTGGATTCTTTCCACAGACCCGTGCGTGCGGCTCTCGCATTCACACGCCTCAGAGGTCCGTGTACATGGACGCATTGGTTTTAAAGTGAACCCTGACTATAAAGACAAATATGGCTAAAATGCAAGTACATCTCATGTTTGTTCAAATAAACTACAAACAAATATAAAACTGCTTACTATGTTTATAAAATCTGCATTGTTTTGAGCTACTGGGTGTCGCCATATTGTGCATTCTGGGTTGATGACATCAAATGGTTGCTTTTGGTTGTTGCCATGGTTACTCCTGTGGTTCGATCAGTGAACAGTTGAAACAAAAACACCACTGACAGTGTCCAGTTCTTGCCTCTTCCTCTTGATTATCTTCAGTTTTACAAAATTCCACATAATCGTTTTGTATTTGGCCAAACTCCAGCTCAAACTGAAAGGTTTTAACTGTTGAATTCATGTTGCTTAGTTACCTGTTACCTTGACAACCACCAGAGGGCAGACAGACAACCATTTGACGTCACAGCCAAGACAAAATGGCAGCCATGCGATTTCTTTAAAACATGATTTTGATAAAACTACAAATACTTTCAAGGTTTTTGTTCTGAATTTATATAAGTGATGATATTATAAGTGTTTTAGGGTAAACATGTGATTGTAGCCAGGGTTCGCTTTAAGCACTTTTTAAGTACTGCAGGACCCGCATCGAACTCGCAGTCTGTGTGCATCCACGATAGTTTCTTTCCCTCTGCCGTTGGACTCATGAACACTCTATAAACATGCAACTTTGTTGATCTCCTGCATTGTCACTTTAACAGTCATATACCATCACCTGTCACTTTATTCATTCGTTCATTTATTCATTATGTTAATATCTTAGTATTGTCCTACCTCTTGCACTGACAGATTGCACTGTTGTTTTGATTGTTCTGATTACTGTGTACATTTTTATTGCCTAATTTTTTTATTGGGCTATTTTTGCATGCCCCTATATTTGATTTTATATATTTTAAATATTTTTATTATATTAGATATTTTTTACTCTTAAGACGCTGTTTCTGCCGAACACGAGCAGTTTAAGTTTGCGTCGCACTCTTGAGAAAAAATGCTTCCAGTCTGAGAGGTTTTCTGCTGCAGGACTAAAGGAGCGACTGAGACTGATTTACAACAGACACAAGCAGCGATACTGTATCCAGTAAGGATGGAAGTAGTTTAAAGTAGTAATAGAGTGCACACAATAAAAGCCACGATGTTTGAAGAAACAAAGCCTGAACTTGTACCAGACCTGACTGAATGTGTTTTATTATGTTGTGTTAACTGAACCTCTAAATATGGACACTAAATATGACTGTTTACCGTTTAAATGTTCTTAAAAATACAAGTTCTGACACTAAAAACAGAGGCTTTGTTTGAAATGTCATGTATTATGGTTTATTTTGTGTCTTAAGGTAAAAAAGCAAATATAGATAAACTAAAATAATCAAAATGATGGCTGCAAAATTTAAAACTGAATCGATTACAGATTATATAATAAATGTATAGTTTAATCGTGTTCATTCTGTGAGATTCTATTCTTTATTCATTCACTCACTCTCTGGTTTGTTTGTGTGTTTCTGACCTGCAGCTGCTGGTCCAGGACTCCGGACACTTCTCCGGCCACAGACTCCAGAGTGTCCTGCACGGCGGCGGCGGCACACGGCCTGTGGGAGGCGCCGTTCTGCAGGTGGAACAGGCTCGGCAGCAGCTGAAGAAGAAGACACAGAGGAAGGAGGAGATTCAGGAGAAAACGTCACAAACACTGAGACACGGTAATCTCTAGAGCAACAGAAGTGACCAGTGAGTTCAACAGGATTAACACCTTTATGGGAGTTTTACATTTGTATTTTAATCTGGTTAATAAATAAAAACAAGTCAGTTTATTTGAGGAGAAAACCATCACCATGTGTTTTCAAATCAGTTTTTAAATCATTTAATGAATCATTCACCCAAAAACTGTATCATGTGGCACTCCACAAGGCTCTGTTCTGGGGCCAAAATGATTTATTCTTTTTTTTGAATATTTCAAAAAGTAAAGTAAGTAAAGTATCCAAATGATTGAAGTTGATTATTTTTGCTGATGATACTAATTTATTTTGTTGTGGACGTGACATTAAAGTTGAGAGAGAGCTGATATGGTTTTAAAAATTGATTTAAAGGGGCTGTACTGTGTAAGATTGAGAGGAATTTTAATGATCACTTATAGTCCACAAACATTTAAATCATATTTATTCTTTACAACATGAATACCTAAGAGACACTGTTAACCATACACATCAGTGATACATTTATACGTATTTGAAATGTTTTATTACGGGCCGGAATGTGGATCATTGACACTAGATGTCATCATGCTTAATAGGCAAAATGCATGTGAAAGGCTCCCTCTGGTGTTCAAAAGTGGAAATCACTTTGTTTGTTTGTTTTTCTTACATAGTGCCCCTTTAATGTGAAGTTATTGTTGAACGAGAAAAACACTAAATATCTGATTTTGGATCCAGTAAACTTTGTATTGTACTGGAATGGAATTCCTTTTTGGGATGATCTTAGATCATAGATGTCTATTTTAGCCACAATCTCCAGGGGGAGGACCCCCTGACCCCCTCTGTATTACCTCTTTACATTCCTTTACTCTGGTTTAAACTTGGTTTGTGCAACGAGCTGCAGTATGAACTCTAACTGAACACATCAAAAATGTTTCTTTCAAACACATGTACATCTATAAAGTTGAATGAATCCAGCACAATATTAGAAAGTGCCCTGTTTCAACACAGTCTCACTAGAGGGTGTACATTTACCACGACACAAAAACACAGTATTATGAGCACGAGTTCAGGCCTTTTGTGCGTACTTATGTTACGTCGAACATTTACCACGATATAAAAAGTGTAAAAAAACACACAAGTTTGGTTTAACAGATACGTTTAGGTCTGGGGCTTGGGGCAGGTTAAGATTAGGATCAGGATATCGTTAATATTCATAAATAAGAACACGTCTTAACAACCACCATAGAAATGAACTGGGACTGTGACGCCGGACATAATTACGCAGGACAGCCGTGAACGTGTGCTAATCATACGTCATTTATATGCCATGGTAAATCTACCCTTTTTTTTCTTGTTTGAGCACCTGCCCCTCAAATGTCTGTGCGCGCCCCTGTGTGTATGTCTGTGCGTCTGTTTGTAGTTCTGACCGTCTTAGAGTTGCGAGCGTCCTTCATCAGCCGCTGAGCTCGTCTCACTTCCTGTTGAACGGCCTCAGATTCACAGAACCTCAGAGAGTTCACGTGGTCCTGGACTTTCACACAAACGGTGTCCATCATCTGCACAAACACAAATACAGACACAAACACAAACATAAACACAAACACAAACACAAACATAAACACAGACGCAGACACAAACACAAACATGCTTCAGTCAGTTTAAAAGTTTAAATAAGCTTTAAATCTTCTTTAAGGGTCTTCACACCAACACAACCCCAGTCGTTGTCAGTAGGGAGGAGCAACGCCGGGTCTGTTCACGTCTCTATGGGGGCACTGATGTGAAAGAACATTCAGACAAACACGATCCAAACAGCCACCAGTCAAACAAACACAGAGTGAGCATGTGTGTGATGTAACGCTTGACGAAAATGACCAAACATAAGTTCACCTGAGTAGTAGTTGTCAAACTTTGACGTCAAACAGATGTTTCTAGTCTTACCTCACGGATTAAGCTCAACTCGTATTTCCCTCCACAGTCCAGCCTTCGTACTGCGGTCCCCGTAACTCCCCGTGTTTTCCTCCATCCAAATAGAACCATTCTCCTTCGTAGTTACGTCCCGTTTGACCCGTGTAAATAACAACAATCCATCCTTGTGAAGAGATTCATTCAGTCTTCTTGTTCTAAGTTTCCACAAGAATAAAAGAAAGTTGTGGACAAAGCGGTGTCAAGGCTTGCCGACGGTGTGAAGAGCTACATAAGAAATTGGCGCGCTACCGAAACCACCTCCGATTCCATCTACGGTGCCGAGACGAAGGACTTATCCCACAGAGTTTATACATACACTCCTGTCTGACAAAAAGAAAAACTATTTTGGAAACAGCAATCCATGCTCGGCTAAATCCTGTTTTTCCGTAAGCGTTATTTTCGGTTTTCCGCACTATATTCCTGCTCACTGATTCACTGGTTCTCCTGTGGCCACGGACCAATCAAACAGCTGCATTTGCGGCAACTGGCGACACCGACTTTACCTGCAAGTCTTCAAAAACCCACCTCCACGACCTCTGACCCCCGACAACCCCATTTACACCAAACACACGTGAGCCGTCGGCAAAAGTTACCAAACTGGTTCAGACGGACGACCCTCGGCCTGGTGTGAAAGACCCTTAAAACAGCAGGCTGAAGTGTCTCTTCAACGTGAAAACTGTGCTGTCTGCAGAACCAGAGCAAACCTTATGAGATCTCTGAATAAAAATCAGTTTTCGGGTACTCCAGTGTTTTCTACAAACCTTAATGAGTCAAAGCAGTGTTTAAATGTAAGACTTTTCATTATAATTTATAAACATATACAAAGCCACAGACAAAACTAGTCTAAATAATACTTGTCACAAGGAAAGAGATAACGTAAGCTCCTGCTCCAGAAACTTTAAAATAAAACTGATACATTTTCTCTAAATCTGAAGTGAGCTACTTTAGACCAACAAATCTTTTACAAAGTCAACTTACGTCTAATTTCATGTGATTATATGATTAATATCTGAAGTTTGACATGGTGTGACTGTTACTTCTTCACTGCGCTGAACTTTATGGACAGAAACACTCAAATCTGACGCTCTTTCAGGACAAACAGACCCATGTTTTATGAAGCTTCTGAAAGAATTCAACAGAAATGTGCAGAAATCCCAAGTATTTTGCTTCGATAATATTCACGATTAAATCTGCAGACGTGTGCGTTCATCAGCTGTTCGTGTTTGTGATTCAGACTTGTCCTATTGGTCAAAGAGCTCAGACTTAGCTAAGACATTGGTCACGTTTAATCGGTTAACCATGAACATCCCTACTGCTTACAACAACAGAAAAATACACGGAAAACCATCAGGTGGAACTGAAAAACAAGACCAATTTCTGCAGAATCAATGAACAAAGCAAAAAAAACTCTTTCAATGTGAGGAGAGTGAGGTTACAGACGACCAATCAGCTCCTTCGTTTCATCTGCGTCACACAAATAAACTCATCTGATTGGACGGTGTGGCTCTGGATCCAGGCAAACTGTGGATGTGAGTGAACGCGAATGTGTCTGGAGCGCAAACATAATGAGAATCACTGAATACTACTGCCTCCACAAGAACCTGACCTGAGCCTGAGTAAAGAGACTGAAACTAAGCCCAAACCCACACCTTCTGCTCTGTTACCTGTCCTGTAGCGCCCCCTGCTGCCTGTATGTGGTCTCATCTGTCCTGTAGCGCCCCCTGCTGCCTGTATGTGGTCTCATCTGTCCTGTAGCGCCCCTGCTGTTACCTGCTGTGTGGTGGTGGAGACGATGCCCTGCTGAAGTCTGTAGTTCTGCTCCTGGAGATATTTACGAGTCTCATGGTTCCTCAGAAGAAACTGCTCCATCTGAAGAGAAAATCAGGATTAAACCAGGACCGAGTCTGGACCGAGTCTGGACAGAGTCTGGACCGAGCCTGGACAGAGTCTGGACAGAGTCTGGACCGAGTCTGGACAGAGTCTGGACCGAGAGTCTGGACCGAGTCTGGACAGGGTCTGGACAGATCCAGGCAGATCCAGGTGGTTTAGTCCAGACTTTGGTTTAGTCCAGACTAGTTTTTACCTTGAGCGGACTTTGGTTTAGTCTAGAGACCTGCACGGGACTAGATTTTCATGACCGTTCCCGCCCGATCCCGCGCCTCTGTGTGCCTGCCCGCCCGAGAAACCCCCGTGAGTCCCGTCGGGTCCCGACTTTTATTTTTGTGACACGGAGGTTGCGTGGCGGCCCCAGGGCATAACAACATGAACACACATGACTAAACTCTGCATCTAGTTTTAAAATGATTAGACACAAGTCTAAATAATCTGCAACAAGGCGATTATGTTTGTTTGACACATTCAATCATAAAACCATGATGTCTGTGTATTTCTGACCTGAAATACAAAGCTCCTCGCACCTCCAGTTTCTGCTAACAAACACTTTATTTGCCCAAACTCTGTGTGTATTATTTCCATCTCCCCGTGCGTAAAAGCCAGTCCTTCATTCATTCCTTCAAGTTTTCGCCCGTGCTGCGGCTGCTGCTGCTGGCGTGAGGACTCACAGCTGATACGCACACTAGACTAGGAAATGCAGCAGCGCCAGTGTTGCGTCTCTCTGTTGACCAACAGCGTGCACAAAGCGCTATTTCTTTCTTGCTACGTAATATTTTGAAGACAGCGGAGAGAGCGTGAGTCCGGTCGGGACCCGAGGTGTTTGGTCTGACCGTCCGCTCCCGCCCGAGGCAACGTTAAAACCGCCCGATCCCGAGGGTTGCTCACGGGTCCCGTGGGTCCCGCGGGAATTCCCACCCGATGCAGGTCTCTAGTTTAGTCCAGACTAGTTTAGTCCAGACTAGTTTAGTCCAGACTAGTTTAGTCCAGACTAGTTTAGTCCAGACTAGTTTTACCTTGAGCAGAGCGTCTTCTGTTTTCTCCGGATTGGCCTTCAGAGCCTGAGCGGCGTCGACAATGGGAACCGGCATGAAACGGATGTGTAGTTTCTAACATGTTACAGAAGAAAACCTGATCTGAGCTCTGAAGAAGACTGTATCATAAATGCGTTTAATAAAAGCGTTCTCACTTCTCCAGCGCCGAGGCCACGTCCTGCAGACCCTGAGCACTCACACTGTTACGATCCCACAGAATCGTCCTGGAACAAAACACAAACAGAAGTCAGACTTTACAGACGTCTGAACACACGAGGACCAGGATTCTTAGTCTGACAGTGAAGAACAGAGACGACACAGACTAACACACCTTTACGCTGATAAAACTTGACAATGTGGGGTCCATACCTCCATATTCTCAGGCCTGCGCTCACACTTGCACAAACCATCCTGTCTGGTGACGTCATCCTCTAGCATCGTTTGTTCACATGTCGCGCTGAAGCTTGAGGGGCTAACGCTGTAGCGGCGAGAATGCGGGCCGTTATATCTTTGATATGAGGCAGACCCGAGTTCGTGATTTGCGCTCCTCTGTCAGGCTTTGGATAAAAAAAATCACGTGGAGCAGCAAAAGCAACAAGGGACGAGGGACTTAACAGCTTTTCTCTCCGGGTCGCGGTGCTAATTCAAGGTAAGCGCATTTCCACGGAGTTTGGTGCAGAGTTTCTTTTGTGTCAACAAATGGGCGGGCAATTTTACAATCCCGTAGCTCAATAACACAGACTTTTCTTTAAAAAACATTGTGGCTAATGTCAGGCACCCAAAACAAAAACACTTTAGAATGGCATGTGTGTGGTGCGCGCGCTCAGCTGTTCAGAGATTATTCAGACAGTGCCGTGTCGCGCCGAGCTTTTACGTGCGTAAACGGCGTGCCAGATTGCTAGGCCTGGGGGACTGGGGACTGACGGTACCATATATGAACAAAGGAACCTTCACTCCCAGGAAATGGAGGGAACTGACGGTGCCGGGGACTGACGGTGCTGGGATTGACAGACACGGGCATTGATGGACCCGGGGATTGACGGTGCTGGGGATTGACAGACACGGGCATTGATGGACCCGGGGATTGACGGACCCGGGGACTGACGGTGTGGGGACTGGCGGTGCTGGGGACTGACGGACCCGGGGACTGACGGTGCTGGGGACTGAGGGCCCGGGGACTGATGGGTAGACCCCACATGTGAGTCAAAGATTTTCAACTTAGACTGTTGAGTTCTAATGGTGCGTTCAGACCGGACAACTTGTTTGCGTTTTTGCTTCATTTTCATTGTTAAGTCAGTGTAAACCCTTGAGCGTCTGTTGATGTGCCTTCATGCCTCTGAAAACGCGGTGTCTTATGCTGGGTTCAGACCGGACAGTGTTTAATCGTCTAAATTTGCGCGTTAAAGGGGACCTATTGTGTCAAATTCACTTTTCAAGTTTTTATCCTTGTTATTGTGGCCTTCCTTCATCATTAGTTTACTCAAAGTTATATTTGAATTGATTCATACATGTTGAAGTAATCTTGTTTTGTTCTACAGCTGCAGCTCAAGTGCTCAGAAATCCCCGTTCTCACTTACCACCTAACCCCCCCCCCCCACTTGTCTGTATTTACTTGTTATAATTTAAAAGATTAATGCTCAAAGTGAAGCATATATGGTTCAATTCTGTCCCATATTCACTTCTCAACAATAATAATTAGTTTTTAAAAATCTGTTGCTTTTTACAGTCACATTTAAAATGAAGAGGCGGGGCTTATCAGATCTGCAGTTTTGAACAGGAAGTCAGTAGAACTGTTCCTATTTTTAAGTTGTTTTAGATCAACTTTGTGTTTTATAATGAACAAAAGGTAAATTACTGATCTGCAGATGTTCTAGTTTCATACTAAATAGTTTTAAAAACACAATAGGACCCCTTTAACCCTATCCTACCTAAGCCTTTTTTGAATACTGATTTTCGAAAATGTATATCCATTTATAAATTGGCCTAATTCAGCAACCCCAAGGTGTATTGAAAGCTTTTGTACCACTGTAAAGTGCTCATTCAGCAGAATAATTTGATATGTCATTTATCCATGTATGTGTTACTGATAAAGAGATAATTAAGATGAAACACAGCAAAAATTATGATTTTTTTTGTCTCGCCTAAAAAAAAACATGTTTTATGATGAATAACTCTTTGGAATGTTGATAACATTGCCTTTTTACTTCATAAAATGGAAATACAACATGTGAACATGATCTCTGCAAAGTTTGAAAGTGATTAGATGAAGCAGATCAAAAATAGAGAGATTTTAGTACAGAAAATTTAGGCGTTTTCCATTTTGGCACCATTTGGCACCATTTGGCACACATAGTGCCATTTGCATTTCTGTCATGTAAAAGTTATATAATTCATTTTTATATCACTAATGGTGTTTAGTAGATCTAAAGAAAATATTTTTTGACATTTTTGATTTTTTTTTTTTTTTTTTGCAGTAATGTAAATATATGTTTATGAAAATGAAATATGAAAAGTATAACAGACAAAAAAACGAAAAAAAAAAAAAAAAAAAAAAAAAAAGCTGCACAATAAACTTCTACAATAATATAATCTAACAAATTATAATAAAGTTATTTCTCTACTGCTACACCACAGACTGAGAAGTGAATGAACAATGCAATTGTTACTTATTTATTATTGTTGTAAATAAATTATTTTTATTATTATTAGTAGCAGTATAGTAGTAGTAGTAGTAGTAGTAGTAGTAGTAGTAGTAGTAGTAGTAGTAGTAGTAGTAGTAGTAGTAGTAGTAGTAGTAGTAGATAATGGGCCTTTGCTGTTTTGTTTACATTACGTACCTTTCTGACGTAGTCACTTTCGCGGTTTGGGGGAATCAAAGATCGTCATTTTCATATGAGGAGCCACATGCACAAACCATGGTGATCACTATCCTCCTCAATCACTTTTCGTGCTTTTTCCACCGTGACTCGTTTCTTCTGCTCCCGTTTAGACATGTTTTGTCGTTAGCAACCACGGAGAAGTAGAATAATTTATCTTGCCGTGTGCGCTCTTAGCGCCGCGCGTCATATGCTCTTTACGCACAAAGGATCTTTGTTTTTACGCTTGGAATCTCCTCTCCCAGCGGATTGGCCAATATACATGATTGACCCCTCTTTGGAATCCGGAAAGCCAATAGAATAAGTCTATAACTTGCAATACAAGATTGACAACACTGTCAGCCAACCAGAGGGCGGTAAACGAAGACATGCAAAAGTGATGGTCATCACCACTGTTGCAGCGTAAGACGTCCCTAGGAACTAAAAATACAGGAATTATCAAACGGACTGTTTTGAGTGATGCACAAGAGCCGGGCGCAACAGAAAATAGCTTTTGATTATCAATGGAATAAACTTTTCACGGCAAGACGACCAAGGTAAGACAAATTTTACTAATGCAGGTTTGAAAAGCAGTGTTTTGTGATCTTATGCGCTGGCTTATATCTTTGCGGTGCTTTGGTGTACAGTGCTGAGGCTTACATTTTTGGAATCTGTAGAGTTTCTGCTTTCTTTTGAATGGTGGCTTGTCGCGGTATTGTAAGGTATCGCGGCTTTTAGAGCTGAAATGCCGCGAGTGGGTTCGCCAAATCTCTGTCGGAGGATTTGGTTTGAGGTGTTTGCTTGGCTGTCATCTGAGTTGTGTTTGTGAACGGTGAAAATAGTCTAGATAGCCTTGTAGCCACAGCGGTGCTGTTTAATTTGGTGTGCCACATTAATGGATTTTTGGTGACTGGTGTCTTAGCTGATGTCCGCCGTATGTGTGCGTCACAGAGTCGCCTGATCAGGCGGGGCTCGGTAGTATAGGGTTAAAGTGTATTTTGACGCAGAATATTTTCAAAGCCCCAATGCGCGTCGAGGCGTCGAGAGACAAAGACACTTTTAACGCCCTGACGCGGTTCTTCTCGTTCCCTCTTGTTTGTGTGAGTATTAGTTTAGCTCTAGGACAGATGACTGAGAGAGAGAAGGAGAGAGTCTCTGTCCTCCTCCAGTGTCACGTCCTACAGCAGGTTTAAACACTCTGTCCTCCTCCAGTGTCACGTCCTACAGCAGGTTTAAACACTCTGTCCTCCTCCAGTGTCACGTCCTACAGCAGGTTTAGATCCATGTGAGGCTTTGTCAGTCCAGATCAGGTCCATGTTGTTTGTTTTGTGAGTAAACAGTGGTCCTTTCCTCTTGATGTGAGAGGAGAACAGCAGCAGGTCACATGACACAGGAGTGACAGAGGCTCTGATTGGCTGAAGCAGGTTTGAGCTTCTGCGTCTTCAGAGACATGAAGACCCCAGACGCCAACACACATCGAACATTCACCTGAACGCTCAAGACACTCAAGGGTTTATATTGACCTGAGTTTGGCTCCTGACCTGGGTTTAGTGGCTCCTGACCTGGGTTTAGTGGCTCCTGACCTGGGTTTAGTGGCTCCTGACCTGAGTTTAGTGGCTCCTGACCTGGGTTTAGTGGCTCCTGACCTGGGTTTAGTGGCTCCTGACCTGAGTTTAGTGGCTCCTGACCTGAGTTTAGTGGCTCCTTACTTGGGTTTAGTGGCTCCTGACCTGGGTTTAGTGGCTCCTGACCTGGGTTTAGTGGCTCCTGACCTGGGTTTGGCTCCTGACCTGAGTTTAGTGGCTCCTGACCTGGGTTTGGCTCCTGACCTGAGTTTAGTGGCTCCTGACCTGAGTTTGGCTCCTGACCTGAGTTTGGTGGCTCCTGACCTGGGTTTAGTGGTTCCTGACCTGGGTTTAGTGGCTCCTGACCTGGGTTTAGTGGCTCCTGACCTGGGTTTAGTGGCTCCTGACCTGAGTTTGGCTCCTGACCTGAGTTTGGTGTTGATCTGCAGGGCTTTGGCGAGCATCTTGGCTCCCATGTCTCCCATGGCGTTCCCGCTGATGTCCAGCTTCACCAGCGACGTGTTGGAGCCCAGAGCGTTCAGGACGATCGACAAGTCCGACTTCAGCCGCGAGTCGGCCAGAGAGAGAGACGAGAGCGGCTGGAAGAGAAACAGGATTAAAACAAAGAGAGAGAGACGAGAGAGGCTGGAAGAGAAACAGGATTAAAACAAAGAGAGAGAGACGAGAGCGGCTGAAAGAGAGAGAAACAGTTAGATTAAACCAGAGAGAGAGACGAGAGCGGCTGGAAGAGAAGAAACAAGATTAAAACAAAGAGAGAGAGACGAGAGAGGCTGGAAGAGAGAGAAACAGGATTAAAACAAAGAGAGAGAGAAGAGAGCGGCGGAAGAGAGAGAAACAGATTAAACCAGAGAGAGAGACGAGAGAGGCTGGAAAAGCGACCATAAGCGACGAAAAAGCGACGAAACGCGAAAGAAAAAACGACCAAAACATGACGAAAAAGCGACCAAAACGCGAAGAAAAAGCGACCGAAAGAGAGGAAGAGAGAGAAACAGGTCTAGACCAGACTTAAATCAGGACTAAACTAAAGGCCTATTCATAATTCATAAGAAGTAAGAAGTATGTTCGGGCCATACAAACAAGAACAAAGTTCGTTTCGGCTCTGATATTCATACTTCAGCAGACGCCGCAGCTGAAGTCTCTAGACCCCGCCCCCTGAGCCCTAGCAACCATTGCCACACGGTTGCTATGCAGTTTTTGATCACAGACAGACAGCTCCGTTAACTCGTATAAGGTCTGTTCATCCTCCGCTGTGTTTAACCTGCTGTGTGAAGCAGGACCAGAGTCCTGCCCGAGCTGCTGCTGCTGCTGTGGAGGAGGAGTTTTGACCTCGTCAGTAGCTCGTTATTTTGTTGATTTTTTCAATGTTTCTATTAACAACAGGCTCTGCCTGAAATGCGGGACAAAGAAACAGCCAAATGGTGGGACATTATAGTTGACGGCCTTACTTTGCGCTGATCGGGAGACGATTAGCATGTTCAGCTGCTACTACACAGGCAGCACAGAACTGTCAAACGATTCAGCAGTGGATTCTACGAGAAATCCTTCCCACTTTGGAAAAACTATCCAATCAGAGCCGAGCTGCCACACAGCTGATGTGAACAAACTTCTGCTGATGTGTCAAGAACAACCTGCATAAACTGCAAAACTGAGGCTAGTTTTGTTTGGCTGCCTGAACAGGCCGAACAAAGTTCGGACGTCGGTTGAATATGAATTGGCCTTAAACCCTTGATCTTCACAAACTAGGGATGGAAAATTTATCGAAAACTTTTCAATTTTCGATTGCTGTTTGTATTGACACTAAATAGTGTTTATTGTTCAAATGTTCATAAAAAATACAAGTTTTGACACTAACAACAGTGGATTTGTTTTAAATGTCATTTATTTGTTCAGAGCCTACGTCATTATGGGGGCGGAGCTTCACTGGTGCCTCCGCAGAGTTTCTCCATAAGCTTCTATACAAAACGAGTCAGCTGTACTAACGATATTAAACGGTTAGAAAACTTAACAATGACTTCAAACGAAGCTCTGACCATTCCTAATGTGTTCCTTGGGTTTGCACAAGTGACACATTTTATAACTCGGGATTTTTTCGGGCTAACTAGCTTACCGCTAAAATCTATAGAAACAATGAGGGATCACCATCAAAACAAATACATGGCCTCAGAGTCATGTAAGTTATATCCTCTGAGTCTTTTATACAATAATCTTCTGTAGAAATCAGCACAAAATAAAGCCACAGGTGCAGTTTACTGTGAGTCTAATTCTCCACTGATAATTGATAAATAATTAACACAACTCGCACAAAAATCTTAAGTAATGTCACGGTAACTCACCTCCTGTACTTTCCCGCAAATTACGTCGTCAAACTCATCAAGGGATTTGTAGCTCAAAGCTTTTCTCTTGTGCACATGAGTTTTTCCATCAAATATAAGTAAATATCAGGTCACTGAATATCAGACACTTACTAACGTCATGCTAACATTCAGTAGATAACTGTACATGGATCTGGAGTCGCTAACGTCACGCTAACATTCAGTAGATAACTGTACATGGATCTGGAGTCGCTAACGTCACGCTAACATTCAGTAGATAACTGTACATGGATCTGGAGTCGCTAACGTCATGCTAACATTCAGTAGATAACTGTACATGGATCTGGAGTTACTAACGTCATGCTAACATTCAGTAGATAACTGTACATGGATCTGGAGTCACTAACGTCATGCTAACATTCAGTAGATAACTGTACATGGATCTGGAGTCACTAACGTCATGCTAACATTCAGTAGATAACTGTACATGGATCTGGAGTCACTAACGTCATGTTAACATTCAGTAGATAACTGTACATGGATCTGGAGTCGCTAACGTCATGCTAACATTCAGTAGATAACTGTACATGGATCTGGAGTCGCTAACGTCACGCTAACATTCAGTAGATAACTGTACATGGATCTGGAGTCGCTAACGTCACGCTAACATTCAGTAGATAACTGTACATGGATCTGGAGTCGCTAACGTCATGCTAACATTCAGTAGATAACTGTACATGGATCTGGAGTTACTAACGTCATGCTAACATTCAGTAGATAACTGTACATGGATCTGGAGTCACTAACGTCATGCTAACATTCAGTAGATAACTGTACATGGATCTGGAGTCACTAACGTCATGCTAACATTCAGTAGATAACTGTACATGGATCTGGAGTCACTAACGTCATGTTAACATTCAGTAGATAACTGTACATGGATCTGGAGTCGCTAACGTCATGCTAACATTCAGTAGATAACTGTACATGGATCTGGAGTCACTAACGTCATGCTAACATTCAGTAGATAACTGTACATGGATCTGGAGTCACTAACGTCATGCTAACATTCAGTAGATAACTGTACATGGATCTGGAGTCACTAACGTCATGCTAACATTCAGTAGATAACTGTACATGGATCTGGAGTCACTAACGTCATGTTAACATTCAGTAGATAACTGTACATGGATCTGGAGTCGCTAACGTCATGCTAACATTCAGTAGATAACTGTACATGGATCTGGAGTCACTAACGTCATGCTAACATTCAGTAGATAACTGTACATGGATCTGGAGTCACTAACGTCATGCTAACATTCAGTAGATAACTGTGGGATCGGCCCGGTGTTCCCCGGGCCCGATGTTCCCCGGGTCCGGTATTTCCCCGTTTTGGGGAAACATCGGGCCCTCTGTTATGTAAAAGGGTCCGATGTTCCCCGGTCACTGCGTAAAGAGAACCTCCACACAACTTGTAACCCACAGCGTTATTTAATGGCACACGAGGTAGATACGGGCAACTACGTGTCTATTACGCTCAAAGAGTGACGTGCACTGTGCAGGGAGCCTTTTTACCACATTCATGCCCAAACCAATGCGGTTTCGTCTTAAAACGTAAACTCAGAACGAATTGTAGAGAAATGTTTTCATAAGACATATTTAGGCCTATTATTAAAGCTTTTCACGTGCGTATTGGCTATAGTTGGCACTGTGCGCTTTGCACCGCAGTGACAGCTGGGGGCTTACCTGCGTCCCGTTACGTGGCAAGCTGGCACTTATATGAGTGCCTCTTCTCAAGCATATTTCTGTGTCCTTGTGTTGGCTGTTTGTCCTTCTCCAGTTTGACTCCGTGTCCCAATAGTTTTCAGTCATAAAAATGCTGCTTTCTGGCAAGATTTCTCACGGATCTCCACGGCGCGTCCTTGTGCGTTCACGTCTGCTCCTGGTCATTTTTAAAACAGTCCAACTTCGTACAAGTCCGGTGTCTTCGTCTGCTTGGCCACACTATTTATAAAAGCTAGAGCCGAGTGTGACGCATCCCGCGTGTTCAGCCTGTTTGGTTCTGAGGATACGCCCTGAACATCATTAAAATAATAATAATAAGCTAAAACAATTACAAAGGGTGTCCAAAATTGTATTTTAAATTCGCCATAAATATCCCTTTGTGCCTTTTTAGGCGTAAAAACTAAATTTAAGAAAAATAAGACCATTAAATAAATATATTTTTATACCCAACGAAATAGAAGGAACAAATCTAAACCAACAGTTCATGATTAAAAACTGCACATTTTTTCCTAACGGAATACAAAAAATGTCAAACGAATTCAACCTAGAAGTCACTGAAATTAAAAAAAAAAAAAAGTTGTCCTGTATTGACGAAGGCCGATTTCAGCCGCGCGTCACGTGCCTGGACGCGTCAGGCTTTCAGATCGAACGTGCCAAAACACGTAATATAACTTATATAAGGCTGTGGACAGGCTGGAACAGGCTGAAATGATCCTTTAATGCAGTTTGTGCAGAGTATAGTAAGAAAAGCTGAGCGCGTCACGTACTTTCGCGTAACGCTGCGTGCTTCTTTGAAGTTTAGCGCTTTGAAAACCAGTTCCTTTATCTGCCAATTTCTCTGTATATTTGTATCGGATTGTAACGAGACACACATCGTTTTGTTGCTTAAGACTCAAGGAAAATTACTGTATAGTTGGCATGGTCCTCCTGTCCACATTGTGTCTGTGAGAGCTGATAGAAAAAAATAAAACTGAGAGGGACGGAGGAGAGAGAGGGAAATTGGTTTGTGCCAAATACGCACGAAAACGGATCCACATAAAGACCACAATGCGGGAGCTAGGAAAGCGGATCTCTCAAATTGATTTATAAATGTCTGACTGCACAAAAACGTGACAACAGCGTTTTCCTGCTTAATAGGCCTAGCTGTAGTTCAGCTGAACCACACGATTCAGGGGATGTATGAAAATTGAACGTAGGCATATGCACTATACTCCAAAAATGTGTCTCAATGCAGGGTTTGATAAATAATGTTGCCAAAATGCCAATTATACCCGACTATCATAGTCTAGCAGGATGTTTGAACGGAGGCACGTAGCGCACAGTGCTGCATCAAAAAAAACGAGACATCGCAGCCTGACATGCACGGGGGACGGCTCGGGCTCATTTAAGGGTCTGCTGCTCCTCCGTTCATGGAAAGCGGAGGATTTGAGGACCGGGGGAACAACGGGCCTTTTTCTTTTTCGAGGGCCCGGTGTTCCCCGGTTGCGTTGTGTCCTCGTCCATAGAACGGGGGAACATCGGGCCCGGGGAACATCGGGCCCGGGGAACATCGGTACGCTCCCGATAACTGTACATGGATCTGGAGTCACTAACGTCATGCTAAATTCAGTAGATAACTGTACATGGATCTGGAGTCACTAACGTCATGCTAACATTCAGTAGATAACTGTACATGGATCTGGAGTCACTAACGTCATGCTAACATTCAGTAGATAACTGTACATGGATCTGGAGTCACTAACGTCATGCTAACATTCAGTAGATAACTGTACATGGATCTGGAGTCGCTAACGTCATGCTAACATTCAGTAGATAACTGTACATGGATCTGGAGTCGCTAACGTCATGCTAACATTCAGTAGATAACTGTACATGGATCTGGAGTTACTGCTGTTCGTTAAATTGAGTTTTTAAAGAGAGTTTTGTGATTTTTTAATGAAAATGCACCTGCGTAGCTTGAAAAGCCTGAGACTGGGCACCACTCAGGCATCAGTTAGCAACGCAGCCATCTTTGTTTACTAACAGTAAATGGGTCTATTTATTTTGTGTCACAACATAAAAAATAGAGGGATTAGTTGTTTCTCAACACGGGCGATGCGCACACACCCGACCTGCAGAAAGATCTGTCGCTCACAGACACAAACAGTGAAACAAGTGTAAAAAGCTCCGTTATCAGTAACTACAAGAGTTTATCTGTGAGAAAACTAAAGTTCTGCTGCTAAATCAACATTTGTGAATGAAACTCCACCTACGACCCTTAAAAGTGACATTCAGGAGAAAAACACAGACGTCTGTCAGACCGGTTCAGACCTGATCCAAACAGCTGTGGCCTTGTTTTATTCAAACAAGTTTCCCCAGACAAGCAGATGGACAGCGGCTCTTTCTGCAGGAGCATGAGCAGGAGAGGAAAGTGACGTAGACTGAAAACTACTCTTAGGATTAACTAACAAAATCAAGGAAAATGGAAAACCGTGGCTGCAAAATCCAAAACTGAATCGAATCAAACAAACATATTTCTAACAGATCAGTCCTGGAAGAGCACAGGAGAGGGTGAAAGGAGGGGGTGAGAGGGGAGAGCAGCAGTTTGACTGGTTTGTCAGACTCATACTTAATGTTTCTGCACAGCTTCTAGATCTAATGTAAGACTTTTAGGATCTTTAAAAACCTTGGATTTTAAAATAAAGAGAGACAGAATAAGAGAAATGTGACCTACAAGTGCTCACTTTGTATTAAAAACAGTGTACAGATTTGGGATCGATTAGTTTGAAGGATAATTAACAAAACTCACAGACTCCTCCTCCTGAATCATCTGCACCAGGTTATCCAACACCTGAGACAAGTTTCTGTGAAAGACACAAAACACGAATGAAACCAGACAAACCAGAGCTCAGATTATGTTTGAGATTGTAAAATAAACTCTGGTCTGACTTGGTTTTGATGTTGCTGAAGTTTTTCCCCAAAGACAAGTGTCTGATGGAGCGACTTTTGGAAATCCAGACGAGGAGAGTCACCAAGTCCATGTCCAGAGCTGAAAACAGGATCAAAACCGTTGTATTAAAACAGGTTTAAAACAAGATTAAAACAGGTCTAATAAAACCGGGTCTAAGACAGAACTAAAACAAGATTAAACCAGGACTAAAACAGGATTCAAACCAGAGCCCGTACTACAAACGTCGCTGAACTTCTCCAGGATAAGTCCAATCAGAACAATCGAGCTGTGGATTTCAAACGTGAGGAAACGTCAATCATGAAGCGAAATATATGATTATTAAAATCTAAAACGAAGGAAACGCGCTGCAGCTTCAAGTGGACTTGGCGCTTACACCAATCACAGACACAGAAGTTACACTACAGAGTTTATTTAAATGCATAGATATAACAGACTAAATCAGTGGTCTCCAAAGTGGGGGTCGCGAAGCAAAATCTGGGGGTTGCAAGTTGATCTTAACTGTAATTTTACAATTATGACTTGGTATTTAATCTGTTTTTCAACTGTATCATCAATTTTGATTGAATGTTGGTCATATAAAACAATAAAGCACTAAACTTATGGCCAAACCAGCTCGCCAAAGCCTGATCCCGTCAGATCTCAGAAGCTAAGCAGGGTTGGGCCTGGGCAGTACTCGGATGGGAGCCACAGTGGGACAAACAGAGGAGAAACTGTTGTTGTGTCCTTAGGCAAGACACTTCACCCACATTGCCTGGTATGGTTCTGGTGTGTGTAATGGTTGGTAGTGGTCGGAGGGGCCGATGGCGCAAAATGGCAGCCTCGCTTCTGTCAGTCTGCCCCAGGGCAGCTGTGCCTACAATAGTAGGCCACCACCCAGTGTGAGATGAATGAACAATGCAGAATGTGAAGTGTCTTTAAAGTCTCTTTAAAAGCGCTGTGTAAATACAATGCTTTATTATTATAAATATTATTAAAATAAATGCATTTTAAACCAATTTAAATGTTTTCCAGCTGGACATTTCTATTTTATTTTGGTGTGGGGGGTCATGATTTGGTTACACTGTTATTTCGGGAGTCCCGGTCTGAAAAGTTTGGAAATCTGTGGACTAAAACACAAATGTACAGACTTCACCAAACACTTAACAGATGGACTGCTCAGTCTGAAGGAGCTGTGTCTTTAGCTCAGACAAGGTTATGAGTTTGTCTCATGTTGCCATAGAGATCTGTCTTGACAGGAAGTGATCCAGTTTTGTAGGACTAGACCAGGTTTAACCAGAACTTATCTCGCTAAACCCTAAATCTAGCTTTGTATTACAGGGCTCAGGTCTAGGATTAAAAACAAGACTACAGCAGGACTAAAACAGGACTAAAGCAGGACTAAAGCAGGACTAAAGCAGGACTAAAGCAGGACTAAAGCAGGATTAAAACAGGACTAAATCAAGTCTAAACCAGGTCTAAACCAGGACTAAAACAGGACTAAAACAGGACTATTCAGACCGTTGTCGGAGATGTCGAGGCTGGTAATGTTTGGGATTTCGGCGATGCATCCTTCCAGAATCTGGGATCCGGCCGAACGCAGCTGCACAGAACAAATGTCTGATTTTAAAACACAATTATATTAAACAAAACCTGTTCAAAGTGAGGTAAAAGTCGTACGTCGCAGCTGCTCAGGTCCAGAGACACGTCACTGAGGTTTGGATTACAGCCCAGACCCAGAGGAGAGCTCTGCAAGAGAAACAGGTCTGAACCAGGTCTGAACCAGGTCTGAACAGGGTCTAAACCAGGTCTGAACAGGGTCTAAACCAGGTCTGAACAGGGTCTAAAGCAGGATTTAAATGGGTCTAAACAGGGTCATAACAGGTCTAAAACTGGTCTAAACGGTCTGAACAGGTCTAAAGCAGGACTAAAGCAGGACTAAACGGGGCTAAACCAGGACTAAAACAGGACTAAAACCAGGACTAAACAGGCTAACAGACTAAAACTAAACTGGTCTAAAGCAGGACTAAACCTGGTCTGAAACAGGTCTAAAGCAGGACTAAACCAGGACTAAAACAGGACTAAAGCAGGACTAAACCTGGTCTAAAGCAGGACTAAAGCAGGACTAAACCAGGACTAAAACAGGACTAAAGCAGGACTAAAACAGGACTAAAACAGGACTAAAACAGGACTAAAGCTGGACTAAAGCAGGACTAAAACAGGACTAAAACAGGACTAAAACAGGACTAAAGCAGGACTAAAACAGGACTAAAACAGGACTAAAACAGGACTAAAGCTGGACTAAAGCAGGACTAAAACAGGACTAAAACAGGACTAAAGCTGGACTAAAGCAGGACTAAAACAGGACTAAAGCAGGACTAAAACAGGACTAAAACAGGACTAAACCAGGTCTAAATAAGGACTAAACCAGAACTAAACCAGGACTAAACCAGGTCTAAACCAGGGCTGTGTGACTGACTTGAGTGCGTCCAGGGGCAGCTTGGTTCCAGACAGAGACACAGATCTCAGACTCAGAGCGTGGCTGAAGAACTGTTTGAATCCAGAAGAGATTTCTTTACTTTTCCTACAAACACAGACACACACAGGTGAGTGCGAGGTGCAGAGTGTCCTCCGGGGCTGCGGGGGGCGCTCTGGGCTCTCACCTGTGGGAGAACACACACTTGGACAGGTTCAGGAGCGACAGGTGCTGCAGGCTTCCTCTGAGCAGCGACGAGCACATCTAAAAACACACGAGAGTTAAAGAGACTCAGGAAACAGCTCCAGACCTGCTGTGGACTGGACCTGGACCTGGTCTGGACCTGGGCCTGGTCTGGACCTGGAGGATTTTACTCTCACACACAGGTTTTAGTTGGTGAGAAACCGGAGCCCAGAGGAAACTTACCCAGACACGAGATAAACATGCAAACTCCACATAGAAAAACCAGGGCCACGGGAGTCGAACTCGTGACCTTCTTGCTGTGAGGCAAAAGTCCCCACAGTTATTGTCTAATTCATTGGTTCTTACCTTTTGGGGGGTCCCCAGATCATGTGAAAAATTAACCTTAAAATCTTAAACAAGGTTTGACAGATTTAAAAACAGTGATAGATGTAGATTTCTAAGATGAATTTATCCAGGTGTTTTTTCCATTATTTTTTTGTCTTTAATATGTTTTTTGTAGTTATATTTTTCTAGATTAGTTTTTGTCTTTTTTCTATTTTTGATAGTTATCTTTTTGTAGTCATATTTTTTGTAGTTTTTGTAACATGTCTTTTTAGTAAAGTCTTCTATAGTTTAGTTTAATGTAGTCGGCTCCGGGCGCTTTTTGTTTTTGTTCCGCGCCCGTGCGCCTTTAAAAGGACGAGCTGTGGTCCGCTCTCTCTCTCCTCTCTCCGCCCAGCGTGTCCGCAGCCACCTGTGCGCTCGCCCGACGCGCGCTCTAGAGGCTGCTACATGCAGGCTCTGTCTGTTCTATTTGTTTTTTTCCTTTTTGACATTTTTCTAAGTTAAACTTATTTTTGTTTGGCCTGGTGGGACCGGTGGTCACGTTTTCGTTTTTCTTTGTCATAGGAATTAGTTGGGGTTTTGTTTTATAGTTTAGAGGTGCTGGCACCGGCTTCTACGGCTCTGTATTGACCCTATTTTGTCCCGCACACTTTTCTAGGAATTGTACTTCCTGTTTAGATGCATTTAGCCTGTAGACTTCAGACGATGGGTTTATTTTAACTGTCATGACATAAGTTTGAAATAGCCCTACAAGACAGACAGACAAACATGTAAACTACCGTAACAGAGCTAAACAGGAAGTGCAAATCCTAGAAAAATGGGCGGGACAAAATAGGGTCAATAGAGTTGGCCCGGTGTCGCGCCCGTATGTTCTTTTTGGCCGGCCCACCAGTCCGGTTTATTTTGTTACTTTTTAGTATTTTTGGGCACAAGGTTTCGTTAGGAGTTTTTTTTTTCTTTTTTTCAAACACTAACTAAAACCTTTAATATAAAAAAAGAAGCAATTAAAGAAAAGAAGAAAGAAAATTCAATAAAACTAATTTAACTTCTATCATGTGTCTCGTGTCCTTCTAAATATGTTTATGTCACTTTATTGGGTCATAACACCAGGCTTATGTCTTCACGTTTTGTGTTTGGGGGTCGCGAATGGCTACGGTTGTTATTTAGGGGGTCACGACAGAAAAAGGTTAAGAAGCACTGGTCTAATTAACCAATGTAGTATAATTTACACCACTAGGTGGCAATAACATGCAATAAAAGACCAGTGGCCAACGTGTGTCAATGAAACGATAGAATCAAGATAAGCAGGCTCGCTTCCTACTTATAAATTGTTCATTTTTAAGACAATAAAACCAGCCTGGGAGCCACAGAAAACATGGATGCATAATGAACACAAGTACTCTGAGTCCAACACAATTCTACATCCTCCCACCTTGGACCAAGGATGTTTGGTTCACTTTTTGTGTCTTTTTGTTTGTTGTTGCGCCCATCGTCTTAGTAACGAGCCGCCTCTGATATTACATGTATCTCTGGAAGGAAACCCCCAACGTGTTTGTTGTGAGTGAAACACAATATTTAATGTGAGAAACGTGGAGTTCACTCACATCAGTGTTAAAGTGAAGGTTTTTTTATGACTTTATCCAAAATAAACCTCAAACTTTCTTCACTCTCACTAATGAACTCATGAGGCTAATGTAAGGACAAGACTGACACATTTCAACTGCTTTTGTGACACTTTAAATCATTAAAATCAAAATGTCTGTATGACCTCTGACCTGAGTGTGTGACCTCTGACCTGAGTGTGTGACCTCTGACCTGAGTGTGCGACCTCTGACCTGAGTGTGTGACCTCTGACCTGTTCTACGGAGCAGTCGCTGTGGGACAAATCCAGAGTCTCTAAACAGTTGGGCTGCGACAGGAAACTCTGCACCTGCTGCAAACACAAACAAACAAACAAACAAACAAACAAACACACAAACAAACATGATTCAGTTTGTTTAAAGCTGAAACCTGAGTCTAAAGCCACGTTTCCATTAGCCTGGATCAGACCGGTTCAATCTTTAAATGAGTCTTTTAGGATTAATATTCAAGATTCAAGTCATTTTTTCTTAGTTAGATTTTTCTTTTTTGCAGGGCAGCTGTTGTGCTCAGACAAAGCTCGGGAGAATTGGGTTTATGCACTAACATCTTCCCGGTTCAGACTGACTCAGGTCATTACATCTGGTGGCGTGGTTGTCAAAGTTACACAGTTGTTTACTCCGAATGAGATTGACATCAGACGAGCGATTTTGTACGAGTCCTGAAGCAACCCTCTTACAAAAAACGTTTTCTTTTGTCATCTGTTGTAGAGGCAGCGACGGCTGTTACAGCAGAAAAAGTGCAGCTTCTGAACCAGGTTTTCATAATGAAAAGTTGTAAAAATGAGCAGAGTATGTGAACAGAAGCTCCGCACACACACGAGACTCGCTGTGGACCGGGGGCTGTCACTTTAAAGTTTGGTAACACCAAGCGGTGTGTGTGCTTACTTCTTTCCGGCTCACAGCACCTCTGCTCATGAGCAGCCAGTCTCGGTCTGTGCATGTAGTTCGCTCACTTTTATCATTTTTTCATGTGAAAACCTTCATACAGTATATTTGTGGAGCTCGCGTAGGTCGCTCAATAACTTCTTTCTGAAAACTCGGTTCAGAAGCAGCACTTTTCCTGTTGTTACAGCCGTCGCTATGTCTACAACAGATGACAAAAGAAAACGTTTTTTGTAAGAGGACTGCTTCAGGACTTGTACAAAAAAACGCTTCTGGAGTAAACAACTGTGTTACTATGACAACCAAGCCACCGGATGTAGCAGCCTAATCTGAGACCAGAAGATGTTAGCGCAGAACCCTATAACAGTTATCTTGCTAAACCAGAGAGTCTTTGTTTTTTGTTTTTTGCATTTAGTGTCAAATCCAGCTGTGAAGTTTCCTCTCTACACTGAGGAAACTTTCTTGTAAATTAAGAGTGACAGTTTGAGGATTTGGGCCAGTGGAGTATAAAACTGTCTGCTACAGATGAACAGTTCCTTTGGTAACAGACAGTGGGACATCATTTATATAACTGCAGAAGAGAGTTGGACCAAGGACGGACCCCTGAGGGACTCCTCGTGAAACATGAAGGGGTTGAGAACGCTGAGAATCAGTATTTACCTGCTGTACTCAGTCTGACAGAATATTTGAGAAGCAGTCCATTTTGCATCAGACTTATGAGATCCTGAACGATCCTTCACATGCTCCCTTTTTAGAGGATGAGCTTTTACCTTCTGGGAGAAGGTTCAACGTCCCAGGATGTGGCAGGAACAGACTTAGAAACTCTGTTAGAGTATTGAATATAAACAGATAAAGGACTGCTGTATTGTCTTTTTCTTTTTACTGTTGAATCTATTTGAAATGTATATTTATGGACTGTGGCTTTTATTATTTATTATTGACGGCAGCACGGGTTGATAGCCCAAGGCACATTTACCATCCTTGGGACAAGAAAGTTAATCTTGAACCTTGAATCAGTCCACACAGAATGATTGGAAACCTCAACATCGCAAAGTCTTTCCTGTAAGATGGAATGATTAACTGAATCCAAGGCCTTTGCCAAATCTATAAAAACAGAATAGCTTGGAGCTGAGGTTATGTCCTTGATGACATAACCTCAGCTCTAGTCTCCTGAGGTCCTTCAGGCTCGATGAATGAGTCAGGGTCCAGCGTGAAAGCAGAGCCAAAAGCGACTCACTTTGGACCCAGTAAACGGCTCGCTTTGCGCAATGGAAACAGCACAAGACTGTACCGACCCGACCCGAGCCGATGGAAACAGGGCTTAAGTGTGGAGTTAATGTTGTGTTAGTGTCAGACCTGCAGCTCGTCTCCTCTCAGGCCGTTTCCCGACAGGTGCAGCTCCTTCAGACAGGTGCAGACGGCAGGGTTTGATCCCAGCGCCTGACACACCACTGTTCACACCTGTTTAACACACACACAGAGTTAAAACATGCACACGTATGTAAGTTTGACTCACCGCAGAGTTAAACACACTCTCACCTTTAGGCGACAGGCCCGTTCTCGACAGGTTCAACAGTTTGAGTCCCAGAGGAAGTTTGGCCAACTGTGAACTCAGAACCACAACTCCTGAAGAAGAGAGAGAGAGAAAGAAAGAGAAAACTGTTATGAAACTACAATATCTGACCTAAATATCCTCAGTCTTACTCTCTTAAACTCGTCTTAATTGACACATTTTTGTTGACACATTAAGCACAGGGTTTATAATAGAGTCTACACTACATGCAGCCCAGCTCCGACCGTCGGAGTGGCTGCACAGAACTGTTGTCAATGAGGACCGTTCCACATGCTGCGCGTCCCCTCCGCAGGAATCCGCCCAGCCCCGTCTCTCCGCCGCCGTACGACCAAAATACGGATCAAGGCTATTTTCTTCTCCGCCGAGTCCGGCCAGGTCATTCTCCACCAATCAAAACGCACCAAACAGGAAAAATAAAATGAACTGTGTTCGGATTTACAAAGTGAAATCACTCCACACGTACTTTGTATTGATCAGATAACGAAAAGTTCGTAGTTTTACATAAAGTTTGATATTTGGACACAGCAGACTGTTAACTACAGACTCTGACACATGGACAGGACAACGTGATTGAGTTCGTGCTCGTAACAGTTTAAAGCCTCTTTACCCTCCGCGGAGGAGGAAAGCACGTCCTTTGTTGTGATCATGTGAAACACATGAGTTGTCTGTGCTCCTGATAGAGTTATTTGATCTTCAACGAGGACTTTTATTTCACAAACTGTTTTTTTTGGCGCATGCTCTTCTTGAGCTCCTCGGGGCAACGCAGCCCTGCGGAGCGGAGACAGAGGACTGGAGCGGAGACAGTGGACTGGAGCGGAGACAGAGGACTGGAGCGGAGACAGTGGACTGGAGTGGAGACAGTGGACTGGAGCGGAGACAGGGGACTGGAGCGGAGACAGTGGACTGGAGCGGAGACAGCGGACTGGAGCGGAGACAGGGGACTGGAGCGGAGACAGTGGACTGGAGCGGAGACAGTGGACTGGAGCGGAGACAGTGGACTGGAGCGGAGACAGTGGACTGGACCGGAGACAGTGGACTGGAGCGGAGACAGTGGACTGGAGCAGAGACAGTGGACTGGAGACAGTGGGACTGGAGCAGAGACAGAGGACTGGAGCGGAGACAGTGGACTGGAGCGGAGACAGTGGACTGGAGCAGAGACAGTGGACTGGAGCGGAGACAGTGGACTGGAGCAGAGACAGTGGACTGGAGACAGTGGGACTGGAGCGGAGACAGTGGACCGGAGACAGTGGACTGGACCGGAGACAGTGGACTGACCGGAGACAGTGGACTGGAGCGGAGACAGTGGACTGGAGCGGAGACAGTGGACTGGACCGGAGACAGTGGACTGGAGCGGAGACAGTGGACTGGAGCAGAGACAGTGGACTGGAGCGGAGACAGTGGACTGGAGCAGAGACAGTGGACTGGAGACAGTGGACTGGAGCGGAGACAGTGGACTGAGACGTGGACTGGAGACAGGGACTGGAGACAGTGGACTGGAGCGGAGACAGGGACTGGAACAGTGACTGGAGCGGAGACAGGGGACTGGAGACAGTGGACTGGAGACAGGGACTGGAGACAGTGGACTGGAGACAGTGGACTGGAGCGGAGACAGTGGACTGGAGACAGTGGACTGGAGCGGAGACAGTGGACTGGAGCGGAGACAGAGGACTGGAGCGGAGACAGTGGACTGGAGACAGGGGACTGGAGCGGAGACAGAGGACTGGAGCAGAGACAGAGGACTGGAGCGGAGACAGTGGACTGGAGACAGAGACAGTGGACTGGAGACAGAGACAGTGGACTGGAGCAGAGACAGTGGACTGGAGCAGAGACAGTGGACTGAGACAGAGACAGTGGACTGGAGCAGAGACAGTGGGACCGGAGCGGAGACAGTGGACTGGAGTGGAGACAGGGACGAGGGTCTGCGGCAACTTTCGGAGGCGGACCGGGGCGGAGTGGAGCTGCATGTAGTGGATTGGCGCGTAAGAGGTTTGTCCTCAGTGGAACTGACGCCAAAAAGATTCTTTCCTCCACACTCTTCTCTTTCCTGATTACGAGTTAGCTCCTCCCAACAGCGTGATCAGTTCTGACCAATCAGAGCGAGGGTGGCCTGAGTGGTTAAGGCTAAACATCAGGTTGTGCCACGATGAAGTACCAGTGGCAGGTAAAAAAAATTGGAAAAGTTAGAGAGAAGTCAGACCTTTGAAGAAGATGAAGCTGTGCCGTGAAAGCAGGACCAACAGAACTGGGCAGAACAGGTTGTCTAGTGCAGTGGAAACAGCTCAGGACTGTACTGGACCGACCTGAGCTGAGCGAGGTCAGATGCAACATGCCTCTTATATTCTCAACTTCTGCTCTCCATCTGCTATGTACGTCCCTGTTTGTTCAATAAAGATCCAGACTCCTGACACTCTCATGCACTAACATCCTGCAGAAGTTTGTGTCTGAAACCGTCCCAGAGCGTCTTTAAAGCCTCGTACCTTTGTCCTCCAGTGAGTTGTTGCAGAGAGTGAGCGAGTGCAGAGCCGAGGCCGGATTCTGAGAGAGAGCCGCCGCCAACTTCTGAGCGAAATCACTGAAACCACAAAGACACACACAAAGTCAGATCGAAGCAGCAGCGTTTCAGCAGCGGTAAGCCGTGTGTGACGTGTTTGTGACGTGTTTGTGACGTGTTTGTGACCTGCGCAGGGCGGCGTTGTCCAGCACCAGCTCCTCTAAACGCTGGAGCGAGAAACCACGCGAAGGATCTGATCACAAACCTCCGCCGGCTGTGAATAAACCAAAGAAAACACTGAGCAGGGTTCATAAAAATGTGTTTAAAAAGGTTAAAGTGAGTCACCAGTTTGTAATCTTTGACGGAGAGTTTGGTGAACCACTGATTGTGCTCCAGAACGGCGATGATCGGGACCAGATCTCTGCACAAACATTCATTTACAACTAAATACAGGAGCAGAAGGAGAGGATAATGAGACTCACCTGTTCTCCAGATGAATGAAGTCCTGCAGGTTCAGTTCTTTGGTGTCCTGAGTTAGATAAATGGTGTCCACGTCCTGAAGAAGAAACAGTCAATAGTTTGTGTTTTTTGTGTTATGGAAGCGTGTTACTGGGACTGCAGCAGCACGTCATACTCGCGCATTTTCAAAAGCATCAATCTCCACCAGACGCTTCAGAGCTGCTCCAACATGAGCCTGAGCATCTACACACATGAATAAACCAAAAAACTGCTCACATATTATGAACTGGTCAGGTGAGGACGAGCTTAAAACTGTGAATCAGAGGTGGAGGTTTTCAACCATTTGCAGATTTTACATCAGGGTTTTTTGCCTACTTCACTTGTACTATGAACCTTAACTTTTCTTCTATTTTTCACCTCGTCCCGCAATAATAGTGTAGGATTCAGGCAATCTCCCACTCGCTCTCATCCACATGCATGCGCATGGCACCACAAGCACGCACAGCACGAGGAGAGCAGCCGGAGAGAGAACAGACACAGGTAGGATAAAACGTCTCATATAAAGCGATTGTGAAAGAGGGAACATCGTTGTTTTCACAAACACGTTCGTTGCAAGTTAAGCTGTAAAATAATGTGTGTTTATAACAGTCTGACTCATATTCAGGAGAAAAGAGTCTCATAAGAAGTGTTTAAAGTTTGCGATGTTCACGGTCGTTCACGGAGCTTCTGTTCTCGGTACATGTTGTTTAGTGGTTGTAATCTTTGTAGTTGACGTATTTTGAAAGAGCATCGGAACTTTATTTGGTCTCTGGCAGCTTTTTCCTGTGTTTTTCCTGCTAAAAAGCCGGGAGACTCGCCGTTGATGCTGGTAAATTAGAGTCCGATCTATTGCGGCATGGTGGCAGAGGGATAGCGCTTTGGCCTCACAGCAAGAAGGTCGCAGGTTCGATTCCCGCTCAGGCCCGGGACCTTTCATGTGGGAGCCTCCCTTGCTCCGGCCCCCACGACGCTGTTCATTGGTGATGTCGGAGTTGAGGCCAGGTGTTAGGTGAATCGCCTCTGCTGAGTGCCCCAGGGCAGTTTACTGTCACTGAGTGAGGAGGGTTCATCTCACTGTGAAGTGCTTTGTGACTCTGTGTCTGTGAAATGCGCTGTACAAATAAAGATGACTTACTAAAAGATTAGTACTATTTTGAACGATGCGTAGCGTATTGACGGCCATCAGACGCGCGTCTCACACTGCTGGTGTAAATTGTTAGAGCCAAATCAGACTTGATTCCATTGTGAGCGACTCCTGCGCGTACGACGGCCGTACGACGCGCTGCTGCAGTTACGCGCTGCTGCAGTTACGCGCTGCTACAGTTACGCGCTGCTGCAGTTACGCGCTGCTGCAGTTACGCGCTGCTGCTGCAGTTACGCGCTGCTGCAGTTACGCGCTGCTACAGTTACGCGCTGCTGCAGTTACGCGCTGCTGCACAGTTACGCGCTGCTGCAGTTACGCGCTGCTGCAGTTACGCGCTGCTACAGTTACGGCGCTGCAGTACGCGCTGCTGCAGTTACGCGCTGCTGTAGTTACGCGCTGCTGCAGTTACGTGCTGCTGCAGTTACGCGCTGCTGCAGCTTTGGTGTACAGTGGGGGTTAGTGCGTGTGCTGAGCTCTCTTCAGTGCACACACAACGTATTAAATTCTAACTAACTTTTACTAGGAAAAACACAGATTAATGTAGTTTTACTGTTGACTAATTTAAATGTTCCAGACTTTTACTTTACCAGACTTGTCTGACTTTGGGCAGTGAAACTCACCCACTGAACCTCGTCTCTGTAGGGCAAACCCAGGTGATCACACATGCACCGGTACTGAAGAGAGAAGCCTCCTGAACACACACAAACAAACAAACAAGTAAACAAACAAGTAACAACGTGAAACCAGGTGAAGCCAAACTCGAGGCTGGTTTGAGTTGCACATTTGCTTCAGATCTTTATGTTTGGGACAGAGTTCAGACATGTGCAGACTTTCTATATTCACTTATAATATTATTACTTGTACATTTCATGACAGTTTTATCTGAACTAAAACATGTTTCTGAAGAGACTCAGCAGAGTTCTAACCTGCTGAACATGTTTTATATTGTCATGAGAGTCACACGTTTATGTCTCCTTGCAGAAAAATGTCTTGAGTGTGAGTTCAGTGCGAGGCGAGACTCACAAGACTCTCACAAGTCTTAAAATGCTTCAAACCAATGCTTCCTTGTCCACAGGCCTCAGAGCAGTGTGAGTGCATGTCCGAGAGTGTGCGGAAAGAATCTGTAGAGAATCTGTTTTTTGTCGGAGGTCGCAGTCGTCTGATGCGACTTTCGAGTCATATTATGAGCATTCTTGTGGGATTCCAGGTGAATCTGTGACTTTGGGCAGTTACCCCGGGCTCACACTGCATGCAGTCCAACTCCGGTGCAGACACCAGAGTCTTTACTTAACTTGAAAAGTCAGAGTGACTCACACGGCGTACAGTCCAGTCTGGTGTCTCGGGTACGGCCAATCCGGCGCAAACCACCGGAGCTAATGTGAGTCACCCACCGTAGCAAGACAGGTCCGGCGACTGCAACGGAGTTGGACTGGAGGCAGTGTGAGCCCGGGGTAACTGACTGCAGTGGACTAGAACTGGTGAACAACACACTGAGCAAGAAACTCTGACACGTCTTGGACCGAACTGCAGTCTGTGTACGAGAAGAGTCAGTGTTAAAAGTGTTGAAAGTGTTGAAAGTGTTTAGTGACTGACCGCACGGCCCCAGCTCCGGTGCACCGCTCCACGTCTCCAGCAGGGCGGCGCTCCTCTCTGCAGGTGTCACACTCAGCTTCCTCAACAACTTCCTACAAAACAAGAAGAAACTCTGAGGCTTTCCACACATAAACCATGTTTTACCTTTGAGTCAGACACGTAAAGTCGGGGTAACTAACTTTATTAGTTGTAAATAAGTAAACTTTGTCTTTTCCACTAAAATGTTTATGATAAATGCAGCACAAATGAGACCTGAGTCTGAACTGAATAATAAAGAGTTAGTTCTGATCAGGAGCAGAATGCAGCGCTCTGATTGGCTGAGCTTGGGTGGTTTTCTCCAGCGTCGCTTTGTTGTTTAAAAAAATAAGTTTTAAAGCCATAATTGGAGTTATGCACTACGTCTTCTGGTCTTGGACAGAGGTTGTTAGATCCAGAGGTGCAGTTTTCACAGTGACACAGTTGTTTACTCCAATTGTGAAGTACATCAGATGAGATTTTAAGCAAGTCCTGAAGAAATGTTCTTCTGTCATCTGTTGTAGACGCAGGGATCGAAAAGAGCAGCTTCTGAACCGGGTTTTTATACGGACAAGTTGTAAAATTGAGTGAACTACATGAACAGCAGTTCCGCGCACACAAACAGAGACTCGCTGCTCATGAGCCCGGGCAGAGGAGCTGTGGGCCGGGGGCTGTCGCTTTGGCTCTTTGAAAGTCTGGCAACAACAAGTGTGACGATAGTGGTTAGTACCGTCCTGAGCGGGAGTCGAACCAGGATCTTTCGTTCCGCAGGCGACCCACAAACACGTTGAGCTAAAGGGAACGCTCTCGTTAGCCCAATCTGCCGGTCCTGCTTTTATACCTGAGGGGGTGAGTTTATCCCATACCACCACACACTTCACCGACCTGGTCCTCGTGTGGGTCTACACCGGTTACACAAGAACACCAAGCCGAGCATGTGCTCATCTCTTCTCACAGCAAGTCTTGGTATGTTTGCTCACATTTTTACAACTTTTTGTTATGAAAACCTGGTTCAGAAGCTGCACTTTTCTTGCTGTTACAGTCGTTGCTGCGTCTACAACAGATCACAAAAGAGAACAATATTTTTAGAGGATTGCTTCAGGACTCGCCCACATCTCTCGTCTGATGTCCATCGGTTTTAATGCAGAAGGGTCTGAAACCAAAGACAGAGACAACCATTTTTTCGTCTTAAGTTCGGACGATCCAATCACAAATGGCCGCTCCCCTTCGCAAATTTCAAACCTTCTTTTCCAACCGTTTCAAAACATTCAAGATGGCAGACGTAGCTGATAGATAAATGTTTTGGCAGCTTCGGTTTTAAACAATCAGGAACATATCAAACCAGAGCAGCAGCGTGATGAGAGCCTCACACAGGTCAACGTTCCGTTGAAAAAGTCCTCAAGCTACATATTAACATCCGGTTTAGAGCGTCGCTGTATCGGTGGAATTTCCAGGTTTCTGTGATTGGTTGAGTCCACACTCGGAAGGCCCGCCCTCCAAATGTAAACCCGGCGCTCTGATCCCAGACCCTCACGTCTTTGTAAAGTGTCTGTCATAGTGTGTAGGGACTGACTGCTCAGGCAAGTGATCTCTGTCAATCTGAGACCAGAAAACGTGAGTGAATAAGGCCTACTGCAACAAAACTGAAAACATGCGGATATTAACGATGTGTGAAGGATTCATGAGGAAGTTGTCATATTTAAAACCTAAATGTTTTTCCAGTGTGAAAATCAGCCACACCTGCACCTTTAAAGAGAAATAAACACACTAAATCCCTTTGAAATTACTCTTCCTCCTTTAAGTTCCATTGTTTCTATATTTTCTGATACACGTGCTGTATATGTATATTTTGTTGCTCAACTAAACTTTTTTGCTAAAAGTCACACAGTGTAACTTTAACCAAACTATAGAACGTCGTCTTAAGACCAAACCCTGTGGAAAAAAAACAGTTTAGTAAAATACACTCAAAGACACAAAGAGGTTGTATTTTAACTTTATTAATTTTGAAAGCATTTTTATTACATTTTTGTCGATGTTGTACTTACCAATTGGTTCCTGATCAGGTCGAATTGATTTGTTTCACGGGAAAAAGGAACTTCTACATTCTCTGGAATCTAGACTTTCCTTTGTGTCGTGTGATTGTGGCGGGGATGGGGGCGGGGCTTTAGTGGGAGGAGTTAGAAGAGGATCGTGGCTTGTGGGAGGAGTTAGAAGAGGGGGAGGAGCTTGTGGGAGGAGGAGGCGGAGCTTGGCATCTACGTTTGTCTTTGTTGGTTAAATTCACGCCAAAGGAACTTCTACATTCTCTGGAATCTAGACTTTCCTTTGTGTCGTGTTGGGTAAGACATTAAGCTAGAGAAGGGGGCGGTTCTAAATGGGAAAAGGGGGCGGGGCTAAGCAGGAGGAGACACATCTTGGCTTTCGTCACATTTTGTTAGTTTTTGAACCAGCAGAATGTGCCCTGCAGATCTATAATTCTCTGTGTGTCAGCAACTAAGATCAGCGACGCCAAGATGTTTCTCCTGAAGCTTCATCGGTTCAATTTTCTGGCTCAAATGTCCAAGTTGAACCAGATTTTCTGAACTCCCTTTGGTATTTTCTTTGGGTGTATAGACTTCGAGATGGATTTAAGTCTCGTCTGAGTTTCTTCTTGTTTTTCCTCGCTTCTCCTCCTCTTCTTTCTCCTCAACAGTTTTGCACCACAACATTCACCGTCTGACTTTGAGCTTCTAGGTCTCGTATAAGTTGTTTTGTGGTTTTCTGTTCTCTAAAACCTCCTCCATCTTCTGTTGTTTTGCTCTTCGTTCTGGAGCTGTTCTTCTGGTTTCTGCCGGATTCGCCTCGTCGTCTCCTTTCCTGTCGGATATTCTTGCATTCACAGAGCTCAGATTTAGTCAGAGGCAGGTCTGGGCTCAGTGAGAGGCGTTGGCGATGGTTCTACGCAGGTTTGCTTTCTGGCTCATAAATGGTGTTACGTTTTGTCCAAGTTGAACCGGACGTTCTCAACTTCCTTGCACATTTTGTTGGGCCGTTGCTGGACTTGAGGACAGATTTAGGTCCTGTCACAATTTCTTTTTCTTTTGTCCTCAGCTTCTCCTCCTTTTCTTCTTCTATACTTGCTTCTGGATCATAAATGGTGTTATGTTTTTGTCCAAGTTTAACCTTATATTCTTAACTCCCTTTGCACATTTCGTTGGACTGTTGCTGGACTTCAGGATGGATTTTAGTCCTGTTGGAGTTGTTTCTTCTTCTTCTGTTGTCCTCGACTTCTCAGCTTCCTCCTCCTCCTCTTCTTCTTGTTGAAATCTTGTTTTGTTCCTCTTCTGTTTCTCTAAAAACTCCTCCATCATCCATTTCTTTTGCTCTTCATTCTCAAGCTGTTCGTCGACCTCTTCTAAACATGTTTCTGGCTCATAAATGTGTGTTACATTTGTGTCTAAGTTGAACCGGACATTCTCAACTCGATTCGCACATTTCGTTGGACTGTTGCTGGACTTCAAGATGGATTTAAGTCCAGTCTGAGTTACTTCTTTTGTGCTCGACTTGTCCGTTTTCTGCGGTCTAAAAACTCTTGCATCATCTGTTGCTTTTGCTCTTCCTTCTCGAGCGTTCGTCTGCAGTTTTTTCCAGATTCAGCTTGTCTTTAGATTTCTCTTGCATTTCGCAGAGCTTCACTCTGGCTTGTTGAGCTCTTCTAAACATGTTTCTGGATCATAAATGTGAGTTACGTTTGCGTCCAGGTTGAACCAGACTTTCTTAACTCCCTTTGGATATTTCTTAGGGCTGTTGCTGGACTTTAAGATGGATTTTAGTCCAGTCGGAGCTTCTTTTTCTTTTGTCCTCGGCATCTCCTCCTCTTCTCGTACAAAGTCTGTCTTCTTCTTCTTTTTCTCTAAAACCTCCTCTATCTTCTGTTCCTTTTGCAGTTCATTCTCCAGCTGTTCGTCCTCAGTTTTTTCCAGAATCATCTCGTCGTCTCCTCTCTCTTCGTTGAAGTTCTTTTGCATTTCGTCAAGCTTGTGGAGCTCTTTCTTCTCCTCTCTTCTTTCTCTTCGAACAGGTTTTCCACCACAACTTCACCGTCTGACTTTGAGGTTCCAGGTCTCGTACAAAGTCTGATTTGTTCATCTTCTGTTGCCCAAAAAACTCCTCCGTCATCTGCTGATTTTCCTTGAACGTCACTTCTTCCTTCTCCAGCTGTTCGTCCACAGTTTTTACCAGATTCAGCTCATCGTCTCCTCTTTCTTCGTTGGCTTTCTCCTGCATTTCGCCGAGCTTCGCCTTGGTTTCTTGAAGCTCTTTCCTCACTTCCTTCAGAGAATCCGTGAGCATTTTGTTATGCAGTTCTTTCAAACCGTTGTTGACGCTGAGGCTTTGGGCTTGTGTCCTCGTCTCCTCCAACTCTCTCCTAAGTCTCTCCAGATGATTCCTCAGAGCTGCGTTGTGATTCATCTTTAGCTCCAGCTCTTGACGGAGATGGTCGTCTTCAGGCCTCAGCTGCTCCTGTTCTGTGGAGTCTGTTTGGGAGTTTCTCTGTTTCTCTCTCCGGTTCTTGTTGAAGATGAATTGGACCGTCTTCCATCTGTTTTTGTGTCTGGTTTTGGTCGTCTTTGGGCTGTTCCTTCCATAAAACTCCACTACATGAAGGACCTGGCTCTTCTTCTGTCTCCTCCTCTGTAGATTTGTTTTTAAGGCCTTCAGTTCTAACTTTGTGGCCTGTAGAGAGTCTGACAGAGATTTATGGACAGTTTTGAGTTTCTCTTTGTCCTCATCGTGGTCACAACTCATGACTATGTGATTTAAATAACCTTTGGTGTCTTTAAGTATCTGACCAAAGTATTCGAGGATCTCTGTTCTCCAGACGAGCTCGTCTTCCAGTGTTTCCAGATTCTCCTGTTCGACTCTAAACTTCTCCATCAGTTGTTCGTGTGGAGATCTTTTAGTCTTGTTGTTTCTGACTCTTTGCTCGTCTCGTTTCTTCTTCTCTGCAGTTTTCTTGATTTTGAAACTCTGAGCTCTTTAGTCATGTCCTTAAACGACTCAGACAGATTTTCATAGACGCATTTAAGCTTCTGTCTGTCGTCGTCGTGAGCTGCACTTCTCATCCTGGTCTCGATGTCGGTTTTGTTTTTCTGATCGTTTGGACCAAAGATCTGACGAGGTTTGTTCTCTGTTCGAGCTCCTTCTTCAGCTTCTGCTTCAGGTTCTGCTGAGCTCTGAGCTTCTCCATCAGTCGCTGAGTCTTGGTCCTGATGTGTTTCTCTGGAGGTTCTTCTGTGAGTTCTTCTTCAGTGGATCTGTCTCTTCTCATGTCCTCTTCGTCGTCCCTGCTCTTGCTCAGGTCCTGCAGTTCTCGTCTGAGTCCGTCCATCTCAGTCCTCAGACGTTCGTTCTCCTCTGACTGGAGCTTGGACTCTTGAAGGTGGCTGATGTCCTTGTCCTGCAGTTCTCGTCTGAGTCCGTCCATCTCAGTCCTCAGACGTTCGTTCTCCTCTGACTGGACTTTGGACTCTTGAACGAGGCTGATGTTCTCCGTCCTCAGTCGCTCCTGTTCGTTCTTGGCGTCGCTGATGTTGTTCTTTAAAATGTAGTTCTCTGCGACTTTCCTCTTCAGCTCCTGCAGGTGGCGCTGGTCAGAGCTTTTGTCTCTGAGCTGTTGTTGCAGAGATATCGAGGTTTGTCTGAGTTCTTCTCGTTCTTTCAGGAGCGACTTTGTTTGACGATGTGTGGAGTTGATTTTTCCTGCAGAGAGACGATGGCTCTCTCTTGCTCCTGGATCAGTTCATCCTTTCTTTAATCTGAGCTCTGTGTTCCAGTTGGTGAAACTCCAGAGTTTCATTCAGTTCTTTAATAACTGCGGCCTTACTGGCCTCTTGGAGAAACACTTAAACATGTTTGCTCTCAGGTTATTAGTGGTTGATTCTGTGGTAATAGTTTCTCTGCTGCTGTGAAACACGTCTGCTCTGCTCTGAGTCTGAACTCAATGAGACGCTGGAGGAATCGTCTCAGACACAGGGACATTCTTCTGCTTTGTGACATCATCAGTTTGTGACGTCGCCAACGAGACAGAGGCAGGTCACTACGGCAACGGATTCTAAGGCTCGGTCGTCACGGTAACGCACGGAACGTCAGTGACCGTCTTCAAAATAGCTAACTTCTGTACTTATGAGTATTTAATGCATTGGCTTTATTGACCATTTGCACCTACGTCACTTGATCACGTGGCTGCTCCATGCTGGAGGCAGAAGTGTGTGTACGCAGCATTACAGGAGCAAAACTGACACATTCTCACATATTTTCCTATTTTTCCGTAAACAAAGCAGTGGATGCTTCTAGCGCATGTTCAGTAATTTGTCTGTGGAAGTAGGACGTCTTTTAAGGGTCTTTCACACCAAGCCGAGGGTCGCCCGTCTGAACCGGTTTGGCAACTTCTGCCGACAGGTGGCTCACGTGTGTTTGGTGTGAATGGCGCTGTCGGGGGGTCACAGGAACGCGGAGCACGTCGTGGAGGCGAGGTTTTGAAGACTTGCTCGTAAGTCGGCATCGTCAGCGGTCGATAGTTGCCGCAGATGCAGCTGTTGATTGGCCCGTGGCCAGCGAATCAGTGTGCAAGAAAATGGTGCGGAAAACCGAAAATGCCGCTTATGGAAAAATAGTATTTACCTGAGCATGGATTGTTGTTATTTGCCGGTTCAAACGAGACGTAAGTACGGAGAAGAATGGCTACTACTTGGTCGGAGGAAAACAAAGATGGAGGAGTACAGCTGTAGTACGAAGGCTGGACTGTAGCGGGAAATAGAAGTTTAGCCTAATCCGTGAGGTAAGATAGAAATCTGTTCACCACAGAGTTTGACAACTACTCGCGCACAACTTCTGTTTTGTCTTTTTCGTCAAGCGTTACGTCACGCACATGCTCACTCTGCATTTGTTCGCCGACTGTTGGCTGCTTGGATCGTGTTTGTGCGAAGGCTTTTTACATCGATGCCCCAAAGAGACTAGAACAGACGATGCGTCGCTCCTCTCTACGACAACGACTGGGAGTTGTGTCGGTGTGAAAAGCCTTTAGACACGCACAAAACAAGGTATTTGGAAAAGCTAATGAATGCAGCTGATCCATGCTCTTCCTCCTGATGTGTTTGCAGAATAAATAACATTTACAAGTTTGTCTGACTTTACTCTTCATGATTTGTACATTCTGTGGTAAACAGGGTTTTGTCTCACACTGGAGCAGATTTAAAAGCTACAAGAGGTTAGTTTCAGTCACTTAGCTGTGAGGCTAGTGTTAGCCACACATTATGCAGCTGTTTCAAATATTCACTGCATTTATTTTTTGTCAAGGTCTTTTTTTTTCACTTTAGCATTGACTTACCTTGTTTAAAGTGTTCACTGCAAATCTGTGGCGCCTTAGAGGGATTCCAGTTCTTTTGATTTATTGCTGCTCCACTAGCGTCTTCTGTCTTCATCAAAATGTAAATGAAAAAGCTACAGGTTTAGGCTTAAAACCTCGATCCTGCCTGTTAGTGCAGCGTGTTCCAGATACAGACATTTTACAACTGAAGTCAATTAAAATTACTTAGAAACGAGCAAGTTTTCGGCAAAGTTTCCATTGCTGTAATGCGCACAGACAGAGCCTCCAGCATGGAGAAGTGGGCGTTCCCTCCAGGAGCCTGACCACACGTGCAAATGGTCAATACAGCGCTTTTAGAGACGCCAAAGACGCTTCATGTTCTGTCCTCACTATGGCGTCTCTCTACCAGGGCTACACAGACAGCGAACAACCGAAAAGAGACACATGTAGGCTAAATACACAAATAAAACGTCTGTATGAACTTGTACCTTGTTACACAGTTATGACTAAATTATAATATTACTGTTACATGTACCTTTCATACATTTCACAACAAAATACATGTTTGATACAGCAAAATAAAACGTTTGAATGTGAAGCTACATGTGAAAAAAAAAAAACAAGCTAATGGTTGTAGCAAGCTAACTGAAGCTAACTGAAGCTAACTGAAGCTAACTGAAGCTAACTGAAGCTACTGAAGCTAACTGAAGCTAACTGAAGCTAACGTTTTTCCACAAGCACTGACTGTACTTACATGTTATCTTGCCAATTATTTATGCAAATAAAACACTTACAAAAACAATACAGTGATCAACTTACGGACAAAGACACCCAAGGCTGAGAACGGATCATTTGACTGTTTGCACCGTGAGCTGCGCTGGCCATGTGTGAAAGGAAATGAAGCAAAAACTAAACTTATACCAAGCGCTCCACTAGAGGGCAGTGTTCGACCTTTACATAAACTACAGATTTCAAAGTGAAAATAAACTTGTTAAACAGTACACTTCACATTCTGCATTCTTCATTCATCCCACACTCAGTAGTGGTAAGCTACTATTGTAGCCACAGCTGCCCTGGGGCAGACTGACAGAGGCAAGGCTGCCATTTTGTGCCATCGGCCCCTCCGACCACACCAACCATTCATACACACACCAGAACCATACCAGGCAATGTGGGTGAAGTGTCTTGCCTAAAGACACTACAACAGTTTCTCCTCTGTTTGTCCCACTGTGGCTCCTGTTGTTCCTCCGCGGTCTCCCCATCCGAGTACTGCCAGGCCAACCCTGCTTAGCTTCTGAGATCTGACGGGATCAGGCTTGGCGAGCTGGTATGGCCACAAATGTCAAATGTTCTGCTTTATTTTTTACAGAACTTTTACTTCTGCTGCAGCAGAAGATTCTCCAGAGAAATATTTTGAGGGAAGTTTCATCTGATCCACTTGGACCTGTGTCATGTTTAACTTCACCTGCTCCTCCAGCTAAGGCCCTGACCGAGCCAAACCTCACCTGCTCCTCCAGCTAAGGCCTGACCGAGCCAACCTCCACCTGCTCCTCCAGCTAAGGCCCTGACCGAGAACCAATCATGGAGCTGATCCCTGAGGCTGTTCTGTGGTCCAGGCTCCAAACCTGGAGCTCCAGAGGCTTCTCCATCGCTGCTCCACCCTCTGGGACAGAGACTGCACCAACCTCACCACTTTTAAGAAAAATCTGAGACCCGTCGGTTTAAATCTGCTTTTAATGTTTAATTAATCATTTAATTGACCTGGCGCCCGCCCCAAAATGGCTATTGTCCAATCAAACATCGTAGCAACCGTTGCTATGTAAATATGGTCGTCAGATCTTGAGCTCCAGGTAAGATGTTGAAGCGATCGTCTATGGTTTATGTAAATCGGACACAGATCGCACGAAATATTGACTCAGGAGTTGTGTTTTTTCCATTTCCAAAACCCAAAACAACTGGAGCATGTCTACAATGGATTAAACAGTTTAACAGCTAAATATATGGAACAAATGTCTGCTCAAAAGGTAAACTAATGTTTAACTAGAGCTATGGACTTACTGTTGTTAGATCTGAGGCAAAAACACAAACTAGATCAAAGTTCTACATGACGAGGATATAACTGCAGAAGTTACGCTCTAAGCTGCTACGTTAGCTTTAGCCAACACTAGTAGCTTTAGCTCGCTAACTACCTCGTAAATGAACAAATTCTTACAATAGAGTAAAATAGACTTAACATATGAAGTGAACTTACCCGCAGTGCAAGGCAGACAAGGCTGTGCTTGTTGTATTTGAGATAACGATAAAGATCATGTGTTTCTCTGATTTAGCTTGAGACCAGTAGCATTAGCCTCCATAGGAGTTATGTCCTCTGTTGTGTATTTTAATGTTTTGAATAAATCCTCCGCTGCATCGTGACTCTTTTGCCTCGATCTAGAGGAGATCAAGGAGAAATTGCTTTCAAAAGTCATACGTGAACAGGGTACTTCTTTTGTCATTGAGTCTATGGTACGCTGTCATATTTGACGGACGTGAACGTAACTAAGGGGGCGGGGCTCGGCAAAGGTCAATTATATTGTTTATACTTGGCCATACCTGTTGTCAAGCCTGATCCGTCAGATCTCAGAAGCTAGCAAGAAGGGCTGGTTAGTACTTGGATGGGGATGTTAGAACACCAGAGCCACAGTGGGACGACAGGAGTAGATTGTGTTGTGTCCTTGGGCAAGACACTTCACCCACACTGATCAGTTCTGTTACACTGGGTGAGTGGATTGTAAAGCGCTTTGAGTGCCTGGAAAAGTAGAAAAGTGCTTTATGATAGACCATTTACATTTTACTTTATCTGCCTTTGTCTGTAAAACTCCTTGAGTGTCTAGAAAAGCACTATATAAATGTATTGTATGTATGGTTATTTACCTCAGGACCTCGTCAAATTGATAATTAAGACGTCCGAGTTTCTCCTTCCTGCAAATCGTTCAGTCTGTAAAATGCTGTAAGTTTCCCCAGAATGTACCTCCTGGAATTCTCCAACTCAGACGTCTCATGTGATTCTAACGTATGTCTGTGTTGTGAACGTGTATGCGTTAATAAAATCCCTTTCCATCAACCTGACTTTACACAGAATCGAAGTTTAAACGTGTGTGACTCACGCTGGAGCAGGCCGGGGCAGATCTTCTGTAAACTCAGGCCCACGTGAGCGATGACGTCGTCCACGTCTGAGACCGAGGGTAACCGTAGCAACCAGGAGCCTCTGTGATGCTCCACCGCCAACTGCAGGGGGCGACACAGAGAGAAAGTGTGAGAGAGACAGCTGCAGGGCGACAGACAGAGAGAGTGAATGTACAGCGCAGGAGCCAGAGAGAGAGAGTGTGTGAATGAACAGCTGCAGGGCGACACAGAAGAGAATGAGAGAGAGAACAACTGCAGGAGCGAGGAGAGAGAGAGAGAGTAAACAAACAGCTGCAGGAGCGACGGAGAGAAGAAAGTGTGAGAGAACAACTGCAGGACGACGGAGAGAGAGAGAGAGAGAACAACTGCAGGGCGACAGAGAGAGAGAGAGAAGTGAGAGACAACTGCAGGGGGCGACACAGAGAGAGAGAGAGTGAGAGAACAACTGCAGGGCGACAGAGAGAGAGAGAGCGAGAGAACAGCTGCAGGGGGCGACAGAGAGAGAGAGAGTGAGAGAACAACTGCAGGGAGCGACAGAGAGAGAGAGAGAGAGACGAGGAACAGCTGCAGGAGCGACGGAGAAGAGAGGAGCGAAGAACAACTGCAGGAGCGGAGGAGAGAGAGAGAGAGAACAACTGCAGGGGGCGACACAGAAAGAGAGGAGAGAACAAGCAGGGGGCGACAAGAGGAGAGTGAGAGAACAACTGAGGAGCGAAGAGAGAGAGGAGAGGCGAGAGAACAGCTGCAGGAGCGACGGGAAAGAGAGAGCGAGAGAACAACTGCAGAGCGACGGAGAGAGAGAGAGCGAGAACACTGCAGGAGGACACAGAGAGAGAGAGAGAGAGAGAGAGAAAGAGAAGGAGAGAGAGAAGGTAGAGAAAAGAAAAAAGAGAAATGAGAGAGAAAGATAAAAAGAAGAGAAGAGAGGAGAGAGAGAGAGAAATGAGAGAGGAGAGACAAAAAGAGAGTGAAAATAAAAGAAGATAAAAAAGAGAAATAAACAGAGAGAAAGAGAAAGAAGAAAGAGAAGAGAAAGAGGAAGGGGAAAAGAGAGAGAAAGAGAAGAGTAAAAAGAGAAAATAAAAAGAGAGGAAAAGAGAGAGAGAGAAGAGAGAGAAAGATAAAAAGAGATAAGAGAGAGACGAGACGAGAGAGAGGAGAATAACAGACCACACATGAGTTACTTGACATAAACCTTTGAAGCAGAAATAGTACTGTATTTTTAACTTAAACTGCATTTTACGTGATCGGTTTGTTGTTTTGTGCGGTGTTTTGTGTTGTTGTTACTGGTTGTTTGTGTTGTGTGTGGTGTGTAGGGGTGTTTGTGGTGTTGTAGGTGTGTTTTTACCTGGTGGGTTTGTGTGTTGTAGGTGTTGTTTTACCTGAGTGGGTTTGTGGCTGGTGACTCCCGCAGATCCAACAGACTGACCGACTGCTCCACCTGAACACACAGAGTAAAGTCACGTTTAATCCTGTCATGCGTGTTTGTGTTTGGTTTGTGTTGTGGAGATTACAGCAGCGTCAGGTCTGACCCCCATTTACACCAAAGCTGTAGCAGCGCGTAACTGCAGCAGCACGTCGTACGGCCGTCATACGCGCAGGATACGCTCATAATGGAATCAAGTCTGATTTGATCTGACCATTTACACCAGAAGTGTGAGACGCGCGGTCTGACGGCCGTCAATACGCTACGTGTCCCTCAATTAGATCGGACTTCTAATTTACCAGCATCAGCGGCAAGTCTCCCGGGCTTTCTAGCAGGAAAAACACAGGAAAAGCCGCAGAGACAAAATAAGTTCCGAGGCTCTTTCAAAATGCGTTAACTACAAAGGTTACAACCACTAAACCACATGTACCGAGAACAGACGCTCCGTGACGACCGTGAACACTGCAAACTTTCTTGATTTCTTTAAATCACGTCCTTATGAGACTCTTTTCTCCATCAATATGAGTCAGACTGTTATAACCCCACATCATTTTACAGCTGAACTTGTAACGAACGTGTTGTGGAAAACAACGCTGTTCCCTCTGTTCACAATCGCTTTATATGAGACGTTTAGTCCTACCTGTTCTGTTTTCCTCCACTACTCTCCCCCGGCTTGCTGCTCTCGGGCTGTGCGTGCCTGTTTGGTGCTAAGGCGCGTGCACGTGAGGAGAGAGCAGGCGAGAGAAATCCTACACTATCAATTGCGGGACGAGATGAAAAATTGAAGAAAAATTAAGGTCCTAAGTACAACGTGAGAGCAAAAAGACGTGAGTAAATCTGCAAATGCAGCAGCCGCGTTGTTAATGCTTTTGAAAAAAAACACCGCACCTCTGATTCACAGTTTTGACTCTTCCTTGTCATAATATGGAGCAGTTTTTGGTTTATTCATGTTGTGTAGATGTTAGGCTCATGTTGTTGGAGCAGCACTGACGCGTCCAGTGGAGATTGAAGCTTTTGAAAATACGCGTGTATGACGTGCTGCTGCAGCTCCTGGTGTAAATTCCAGTGAGGCTACAAACATAGACCAGTCCAGACCTGCTCCAGACCTGCTCCAGACCTGTCCAGACCTGCTCAGACCTTCTAAAGACCTGCCCCAGACCTCAGGCTCAGGAACCACAAAAGTATTTCCCGAGTGTGAGATAAAACATTAGTCACACCTGAGCCTGAGCTGTCACAGACCAAGCCTCATGTGTGGATGTATAGCGGGTGGTTGTTTGTCCTCGAGGGACGGTTGTAGCTAAAATGAGCCCTGCAAATCTTTAACACGTGACTTGTACCAGGAGTCCCCTCGTCACCTGACCTCTACCAGGAGTCCCCCTACAGCAGGGCTATTCAATTATATTTTCAGCGGGCCAGATTTTCAAAGGACTATGGTCTGTGGGCCGAACAACAGAACTGCCCAAGAACTTATTTGATAAGTAAATTGAAA